>CM040402.1:128799650-128877150 GCA_022702515.1 Ilyophis sp. 1 JC-2022
TCAATAATTTACTTTTCTAAACTAGTACAATAAGACCGAAGAAATATCCTAAAGGAAATATGCGGGTCACCTCTAAGGTGTGTGAAAGGGATTGTAACTCTTATAGGGAATAATAGACATGTACTACTGTTTTATAATAAAAGGACAGATAAAACATGAAACTATTTTTTGGCCAGAGATCAGTCCCTGGTTCCTGTGACATATTGATTTATGACAGTTATTTCAGAGCGAGACAAAAAAACACAGATGAAAACAATTACACTCTTTCTGTAAGGTGGGTGGTAACTGAGACAATTCAGTAAAAATCCTGTCACAATGTTCCCCCCCTTTCCCGCTCGCTCACTCACTCGCTCGCTCGCTCTTTATCCATCGCTCTCCAAACCCTCAAACACACAACAAACGCCGGCCACATGAGAGCGTAGCCCTGGGCCCGCGGGGCGGCTTTCATTCCGGCAGCTCGCGGGCATTCGGGGGAAAGAGTCATTAGGGGTAAAAAGTTCAACCGCAGCTCCGCGTCGGCAACGCTGCCAAAAAACTCTTCCTTTCCCGCGTTTCCCCGCGAGGCGCGCTGGAAACACATTACGCACTTTTTATTTTCCTCATTGTCTTTGGTGTTTTTAGAATTTTTTAAAATAGTGTTTAATTACTCGGCTGAATCAAAGAGGGCTGCCCCTACAGGCGGCCAGCAGCGCTGCGCGCAGAGCGTGCTTCCAGCTCGCAACCATAGAACTGAAAATCAGAAAGTAAACATTAATACTCATTACTTCACCGGGACGTAGCCAATGTGCTCAAAATATATTTTGTCACCATAGTGACATTTTTAAATTTGCCAGTTTTCTGTCTGAGTAGCATAGCGTGTAACGTGCAACATGCATGAATCAGACTGTGGCCTTTTTGTAATACAGCGATGCAATCTATCTACTGCTGTAACGAAACTCCCCTAAAGTTAGCACAAAGGTCATCTTCTGCCAGTTATCTTTCAGTCAACAGCAATGCATCCACATAAGATCTGTCCTCTGGCGATAAACTGAACATAGCTCCTTTACGACACTAGTTTATTTAGGCTATAATTCTCTATAGGTAGCCTATCCTACATTGCAAAATATTGTAACACAGTGAGAATATTGAATGAATGTACTGTGAATTATGAACAGTTGTGGGTTCAGACTCTCACACAGTCCGAGAGAGAGAGAGAGAGAGAGACGGGGAGAGAGAGGGGGAGAGAGAGGGAGAGGGAGAGAGAGAGAGAGAGAGAGAGAGAGAGAGACGGGGAGAGAGAGGGAGAGAGGACAAGCTGTTACAGAAAGCATTGCACAGCTCATAATCCATCTTCTCTGCCGCTGTGGGAGGACTCTGGTTAATACACTCTATGAGGTCATATCCTACCTCACGTATAATGTCTGAAACGCTGCAGGAAATGCAATGAAAAGCAGGGTTTAATATCACAACAGGCTTTGGCTAAGTCTCTCTTAAACTGTTTTGTTGGGAGAGGCTTTTGTTTTACTGTAATTAATGACCAGGATTAACGAGACAGCCGGAATTTCTTTTTTTATGATTATCATGAGAATAAAGCCCTTTTTTTGGCTCCCAGAAGCACTGATAGATTATTGTCACTGAGCTTGCTGTGATTCCAGCGTGACACTGCGCCCACAGATCTCTACCTAACAGGTGTGGGCGACACACGCTCTGCCTAGTTTAGGGGGGGGGTGCGGGTTGATGAGCCATGGATGGAACGGGTAGGAGGTGCTCGGACGTGGCGGGGGTCAGGGGGGTTTGGTAGGGGGTAATGCAGACCCCTTATCGGCAGCATGTCACGCACTAATATGCACAATAACCACACAATAACAAGGCTGCAGTTCTTCGGCTTCCAATTTTATTTTATTGTGGACCGCACACAGACGTCTGCATTCAATGAGAAAGTGCAGTCTCTGTTCTGTTTGTACAGTCTGTGTTTGGTGAGACTATAGTCTGTATTCAGTAAGAATGTAGTCTGTATTCAGTAAGAATGTGCAGTCTGTGTTTGGTGAGACTATAGTCTGTATTCAGTAAGAATGTACAGTCTGTGTTCTGATGAGACTGTAGTCTGTATTCAGTAAGAATGAGCAGTCTGTGTTTGGTGAGACTATAGTCTGTATTCAGTAAGAATGTACAGTCTGTGTTCTGATGAGACTGTAGTCTGTATTCAGTAAGAATGTACAGTCTGTGTTCTGACGAGACTGTAGTCTGTATTCAGTAAGAATGTGCAGTCTGTGTTTGGTGAGACAATAGTCTGTATTCAGTAAGAATGTACAGTCTGTGTTTGGTGAGACTATAGTCTGTATTCAGTAAGAATGTGCAGTCTGTGTTTGGTGAGACTGTAGTCTGTATTCAGTAAGAATGTACCGTCTGTTTGGTGAGACCGTAGTCTGTATTCAGTAAGAATGTGCAGTCTGCGTTTGGTGAGACTGTAGTCTGTATTCAGTAAGAATGTGCAGTCTGTGTTTGGTGAGACTGTAGTCTGTATTCAGTAAGAATGTGCAGTCTGTGTTCTGATGAGACTGTAGTCTGTATTCAGTAAGAATGTGCAGTCTGTGTTCTGACGAGACTGTAGTCTGTATTCAGTAAGAATGTGCAGTCTGTGTTCTGACGAGACTGTAGTCTGTATTCAGTAAGAATGTGCAGTCTGTGTTTGGTGAGACTGTAGTCTGTATTCAGTAAGAATGTGCAGTCTGTGTTTGGTGAGACTGTAGTCTGTATTCAGTAAGAATGTGCAGTCTGTGTTTGGTGAGAGTGTAGTCTGTATTCAGTAAGAATGTACAGTCTGTGTTTGGTGAGACTGTACTCTGTATTCAGTAAGAATGAGCGGTCTGTGTTTTTGTTGAGACTGTACTCTGTATTCAGTAAGAATGAGCGGTCTGTGTTTGGTGAGAGTGTAGTCTGTATTCAGTAAGAATGAGCAGTCTGTGTTCTGATGAGACTAGTCTGTATTCAGTAAGAATGTAGAGTCTGTGTTCTGATGAGACTAGTCTGTATTCAGTAAGAATGTGCAGTCTGCGTTTGGTGAAGCTGTAGTCTGTATTCAGTAAGAATGAGCGGTCTGTGTTTGGTGAGAGTGTAGTCTGTATTCAGTAAGAATGTACAGTCTGCGTTTGGTGAGACTGTACTCTGTATTCAGTAAGAATGAGCGGTCTGTGTTTGGTGAGACTGTAGTCTGTATTCAGTAAGAATGTACAGTCTGCGTTTGGTGAGACTGTACTCTGTATTCAGTAAGAATGAGCGGTCTGTGTTTGGTGAGACTGTACTCTGTATTCAGTAAGAATGAGCGGTCTGTGTTTGGTGAGAGTGTAGTCTGTATTCAGTAAGAATGAGCAGTCTGTGTTCTGATGAGACTAGTCTGTATTCAGTAAGAATGTAGAGTCTGTGTTCTGATGAGACTAGTCTGTATTCAGTAAGAATGTGCAGTCTGCGTTTGGTGAAGCTGTAGTCTGTATTCAGTAAGAATGAGCGGTCTGTGTTTGGTGAGAGTGTAGTCTGTATTCAGTAAGAATGAGCGGTCTGTGTTTGGTGAAGCTGTAGTCTGTATTCAGTAAGAATGAGCAGTCTGTAATTTTTCCCCACAGTCTGTGTTTGGTGAGACTGTGCACTGCAGGCTGAAACCCTTGTAGAAACCCTCATGTTGAAACTGTAATCCCTGCAGCGCTAATTAGCCTAAAAGGAAAGACTGACTCCAGCGCCAGGCTGGTTCTAACACAGCGCTGATCCGGGGGGCTCACGCATTCTTTACTCACTTACAAACCCCTGCTGGCTCTGGTGCAAAGCATGATGGGACACATATGTACCCTGCTTTAAGAAAAATCCGCCATGCCCATACATTGTGGGACTTAAAGCGTAATCCTTTCCATTGATTAGATGATGTTGAGTGAGCCTGGCCGGGATTCCGCTAACCCGCGGCCGCTATCCCTACGCCTCTCCTTTCATTTGTGGATTCTGTAATCTAAGCCCCGGAGCTGCCTGGAGCTCACAAGCCAAGTGCTCGCTCAGTTTTCCGTCCGCGTGTCACAGCACCATCCTTTCTGGTGGTTGACAATAGCGGTTATATGAAAATGATTACATGCTAAGCTAAAACTGTGAGGATCTGGGTGAGTTTATGAACGAGCTCGATGGAAAAGAGAAAAAAAAAAGCACTTTTAAAGCACAAAGCTATTTGCAGAACGGTGCTGTTGGAAGCACAGCTGCGCTGTACAGCCAGAGGTCAGGGTGCGAGGGTTTTTAACAGTGTTTTCTGCATTAGTGTAAACGCCAGGCTGTCTCCAACACACACTCTCTGTCAGAGTGTCTCCCGGTCAGAAAGAGAAAGAGAGAGAGAGAGAGAGAGAGAGAGAGAGAGAAACAGAGTGAGAAAGACTATCTATGACTCTTCTCTCACTGTTCCTGCTTCCTCCATCTTACAAATGACATTCAAACTGAAGTTATGAGTGGGCTTTCAATCAATTAGCTTTTTTCTTTTGCTTCATGTGTTTTTGTTGAATCCATTTTCATGCAGCAGAAGGAGTTTTAGTTGCACTGTAAAAGGTCAAAGGTCAGGAGATGGTGTAGAAGGTGGGTGGGGTGAGATATGATTCATATGGGGGGGGGGGGGTGTCCCAATGTGTTGCAGGTATACTACAGACATCAAACATGTGTCCCCTTCCTGTGTCACCATGCAATAGAAGCGCTTCAATCACAATTCAGAGTGTATCTTAAAACACAGACCTGAGAATTTTGAGAAAGTCCTCTTTCCCACATGCAAAGAGCTTGTTACTAAAGCAGAGTTGATTCTTTATTTCCGGTGTCACATAAGTTTTGGTCGATAAAAGGTGTTCTTCCGGTTTGTGTCACGACTCATTTAACCATGAAAATCTTTCTTTACAAGGGGGGACAGTGGGGAGGAAGTGATGTCACTTACCCAGAGGAGCCGGGACAGTGGGGAGGAAGTGATGTCACTCACCCAGAGGAGCCGGTTGCCTTGCACACAGCAAGGAGGGGCCTCTTCTCAGCAAAGCTGTCCGTCATCAGAGGGCCTGTAAGGGGGGGCAAATAGGGACTTTCACTAACCCTGAGCATGTGAGCATGTGAGCATGGGAAACAGGCCGTCCACAGCACTCTCATCTCACTCTCACTCTCACTCGCTGTTCCCACCGCAGGAAGTCTGCTCATTTCATTACAACTGTTGCTCTGTAATCAAATGATGGCCTTTTTTATTCAATTAAATGAAATAAATGAAAAAAAGGAGTGTTCTTCCTGTGAGCAGCTCTTCCCTGAACACAGAACCTGGATGGGTCTCCCGCAGAGACTGCGACAACAATCGCAACACGCAGAAAACAGTGACATCACAACACGCAGAAAACAGTGACATCACAACACGCAAAACGAAAAGGGGGCGGCAGTCAGCAACCCCTTTCTCAACCTCCACACAGCACCCCCTTTTCTCAACATCACAGCACCCCCTTTTCTCAACATCACAGCACCCCCTTTTCTCAACATCACAGCACCTCCTTTTCTCAACATCACAGCACCCCCTTTTCTCAACATCACAGCACCCCCTTTTCTCAACATCACAGCACCCCCTTTTCTCAACATCACAGCACCCCCTTTTCTCAACATCACAGCACCTCCTTTTCTCAACATCACAGCACCCCCTTTTCTCAACATCACAGCACCTCCTTTTCTCAACATCACAGCACCCCCTTTTCTCAACATCACAGCACCCCCTTTTCTCAACATCACAGCACCTCCTTTTCTCAACATCACAGCACCCCCTTTTCTCAACCCACCCCCCCAAAAGAAAAAGCCTGGAGGAGGCTGTGTAATTCGAGAGGTTAAAGAGGAAGTGTATGTTAGAGGAACGTGATTGGTTGACACATATAGCACATGATGCAGTATATTTACAGCTGAACTCTTATAGGGCAATCGGGGGCAGAAAGGACAGTCTCATTAAGACTGAGAAAGATGGTGAGAAACTTCCCCTATAAGAGGCAGCGCTTCAGCTGGTCGGACTCGGACAGCACTGAGTCAGAGGAGGGCTGAGACTCGGACAGCACTGAGTCAGAGG
Source organism: Ilyophis sp. 1 JC-2022 (assembly GCA_022702515.1). NCBI lineage: Eukaryota > Metazoa > Chordata > Actinopteri > Anguilliformes > Synaphobranchidae > Ilyophis > Ilyophis sp. 1 JC-2022. Next base: position 128,805,721 of record CM040402.1, read on the forward strand.
AGGGCTGAGACTCGGACAGCACTGAGTCAGAGGAGGGGTGAGACTCGGACAGCACTGAGTCAGAGGAGGGGTGAGACTCGGACAGCACTGAGTCAGAGGAGGGCTGAGACTCGGACAGCACTGAGTCAGAGGAGGGGTGAGACTCGGACAGCACTGAGTCAGAGGAGGGGTGAGACTCGGACAGCACTGAGTCAGAGGAGGGCTGAGACTCGGACAGCACTGAGTCAGAGGAGGGGTGAGACTCGGACAGCACTGAGTCAGAGGAGGGGTGAGACTCGGACAGCACTGAGTCAGAGGAGGGGTGAGACTCGGACAGCACTGAGTCAGAGGAGGGGAGAGACTCGGACAGCACTGAGTCAGAGGAGGGCTGAGACTCGGACAGCACTGAGTCAGAGGAGGGCTGAGACTCGGACAGCACTGAGTCAGAGGAGGGCTGAGACTCGGACAGCACTGAGTCAGAGGAGGGCTGAGACTCGGACAGCACTGAGTCAGAGGAGGGCTGAGACTCGGACAGCACTGAGTCAGAGGAGGGCTGAGACTCGGACAGCACTGAGTCAGAGGAGGGCTGAGACTCGGACAGCACTGAGTCAGAGGAGGGGTGAGACTCCTCCCCCGGCGGCATGAGAGTGAATCTGTTGTTTTCGAACCCTTCACACTTTAAGACTGCTTCTTTCTCCAGCACTGCCACTAGTCATGATATTATATTACAAAACCCTCCAACTCACAATACTACATTATAGAAGCTCCCACTGGTCCTGATATGACACTATGAAAGTTGCAATCTGATATTATGGAATTAGTTTCAGATATTACATCATATGTGGATGTGGAATAAGTCAGAGGGCAGGAACTGCAAAAAAAAATTATGAAGTGCCATTCTGTTTACTTATGCTTGTTATTTTTATGTGTGTGTGTTTTTGTGTGTGTGTTTTTGTGTATGTGTGTTTCTGTGTGTGTGTATGTGTGTTTTTGTGTGTGTGTGTGTGTTTTTGTGTGTGTTTGTTTTTGTGTGTGTGTGTGTGTGTGTTTTTGTATGTTTGTGTGTGTTTGTGTTTTTTGTTTGTGTGTTTGTGTGTGTTTTTGTGTGTGTTCTTGTATGTGTGTGTGTTGTGTGTGCATCCGTCAGCATTAGCATGTGTTGTAAAATGTACTGAGAGATGTTGTAAGTGCATTTCTGAGGGTTTAACAGGAAGAGCCTCAAAGCGGCTTGGATCCAAAGAGGACGGACTTTTGGGTCACATGATGTCCGCCAGGCCTATTAATGAGCAGCGTCGCCCCTGACAACAGACCACAACACGGGTCGCAAACTCCAACCTGACCCAGTTCTGATCTTCCTCCCCCCCCCACCCCCCTTCTGGCCAGGAGCCCCCTTGATAAAACCCAGACACCTACATTCAGCTCTTTCCAAAGCCACCCACACGAGGCGGCCACACCACACAATCCCCTCCTTTAGGGGCATGACACTGGGGTACTGTACCTGTCGCTCAACCCCCAACCCGCCAAACCCCCCCGCCGAGCACGGGACAATCACTTTTATTCTGCGCGGAAAAAACGCTTCAGTCCTGCCCTTCCATCTGCTGCTTCTGATTACGGCCTTTTCACTCTTATCCCAGATATGAGTTCTGAATGCGTCCCACTGAAACAGGGCACATCTACCCCAACGCTACACTATTCCCACTGAAACATTGCACATCTCCCCTAATGCTACACTATTCCCACTGAAACAGGGCACATCTACCCCAATGCTACACTATTCCCACTGAAACAGGGCACATCTCCCCTAACGCTACACTATTCCCACTGAAACAGGGCACATCTCCCCTAACGCTACACTATTCCCACTGAAACAGGGCACATCTCCCCTAACACTACACTATTCCAGCTGAAACAGGGCACATCTCCCCTAACGCTACACTATTCCAGCTGAAACAGGGCACATCTCCCCTAACGCTACACTATTCCAGCTGAAACAGGGCACATCTCCCCTAACGCTACACTATTCCCACTGAAACAGGGCACATCTCCCCTAACGCTACACTATTCCAGCTGAAACAGGGCACATCTCCCCTAACGCTACACTATTCCAGCTGAAACAGGGCACATCTCCCCTAACGCTACACTATTCCCACTGAAACAGGGCACATCTCCCCTAACGCTACACTATTCCAGCTGAAACAGGGCACATCTCCCCTAACGCTACACTATTCCAGCTGAAACAGGGCACATCTCCCCTAACGCTACACTATTCCAGCTGAAACAGGGCACATCTCCCCAAACGCTACACTATTCCCACTGAAACAGGGCACATCTCCCCTAACGCTACACTATTCCCACTGAAACAGGGCACATCTCCCCTAACGCTACACTATTCCAGCTGAAACAGGGCACATCTCCCCTAACGCTACACTATTCCAGCTGAAACAGGGCACATCTCCCCTAACGCTACACTATTCCAGCTGAAACAGGGCACATCTCCCCTAATGCTGCACTATTCCAGCTGAAACAGGGCACATCTCCCCTAACGCTACACTATTCCAGCTGAAACAGGGCACATCTCCCCTAACGCTGCACTATTCCCACTGAAACAGGGCACATCTCCCCTAACGCTACACTATTCCAGCTGAAACAGGGCACATCTCCCCTAACGCTACACTATTCCAGCTGAAACAGGGCACATCTCCCCTAACGCTACACTATTCCCACTGAAACAGGGCACATCTCCCCTAACGCTACACTATTCCAGCTGAAACAGGGCACATCTCCCCTAACGCTACACTATTCCAGCTGAAACAGGGCACATCTCCCCTAACGCTACACTATTCCCACTGAAACAGGGCACATCTCCCCTAACGCTACACTATTCCCACTGAAACAGGGCACATCTCCCCTAATGCTACACTATTCCCACTGAAACAGGGCACATCTCCCCTAACGCTACACTATTCCAGCTGAAACAGGGCACATCTCCCCTAACGCTACACTATTCCAGCTGAAACAGGGCACATCTCCCCTAACGCTACACTATTCCAGCTGAAACAGGGCACATCTCCCCTAACGCTACACTATTCCAGCTGAAACAGGGCACATCTCCCCTAACGCTACACTATTCCAGCTGAAACAGGGCACATCTCCCCTAACGCTACACTATTCCATCTGAAACAGGGCACATCTCCCCTAACGCTACACTATTCCAGCTGAAACAGGGCACATCTCCCCTAACGCTACACTATTCCAGCTGAAACAGGGCACATCTCCCCTAACGCTACACTATTCCACCTGAAACAGGGCACATCTCCCCTAACGCTACACTATTCCAGCTGAAACAGGGCACATCTCCCCTAACGCTACACTATTCCAGCTGAAACAGGGCACATCTCCCCTAACGCTACACTATTCCCACTGAAACAGGGCACATCTCCCCTAACGCTACACTATTCCCACTGAAACAGGGCACATCTCCCCTAACGCTACACTATTCCCACTGAAACAGGGCACATCTCCCCTAACGCTACACTATTCCCACTGAAACAGGGCACATCTCCCCTAACGCTACACTATTCCAGCTGAAACAGGGCACATCTCCCCAAACGCTACACTATTCCCACTGAAACAGGGCACATCTCCCCTAACGCTACACTATTCCCACTGAAACAGGGCACATCTCCCCTAACGCTACACTATTCCCACTGAAACAGGGCACATCTCCCCTAACGCTACACTATTCCAGCTGAAACAGGGCACATCTCCCCTAACGCTACACTATTCCAGCTGAAACAGGGCACATCTCCCCTAATGCTGCACTATTCCCACTGAAACAGGGCACATCTCCCCTAACGCTACACTATTCCAGCTGAAACAGGGCACATCTCCCCTAACGCTACACTATTCCCACTGAAACAGGGCACATCTCCCCTAACGCTACACTATTCCAGCTGAAACAGGGCACATCTCCCCTAACGCTACACTATTCCCACTGAAACAGGGCACATCTCCCCTAACGCTACACTATTCCCACTGAAACAGGGCACATCTCCCCTAACGCTACACTATTCCCACTGAAACAGGGCACATCTCCCCTAACGCTACACTATTCCATCTGAAACAGGGCACATCTCCCCTAACGCTACACTATTCCAGCTGAAACAGGGCACATCTCCCCTAACGCTACACTATTCCACTGAAACAGGGCACATCTCCCCTAACGCTACACTATTCCCTGAAACAGGGCACATCTCCCCTAACGCTACACTATTCCCACTGAAACAGGGCACATCTCCCCTAACGCTACACTATTCCAGCTGAAACAGGGCACATCTCCCCTAACGCTACACTATTCCAGCTGAAACAGGGCACATCTCCCCTAACGCTACACTATTCCAGCTGAAACAGGGCACATCTCCCCTAAAGCTACACTATTCCAGCTGCAACAGGGCACATCTCCCCTAATGCTACACTATTCCAGCTGAAACAGGGCACATCTCCCCTAACGCTACACTATTCCCACTGAAACAGGGCACATCTCCCCTAACGCTACACTATTCCAGCTGAAACAGGGCACATCTCCCCTAACGCTACACTATTCCAGCTGAAACAGGGCACATCTCCCCTAACGCTACACTATTCCCACTGAAACAGGCACATCAACCCAAAACCTACACAATTACCAAAGAAACAGGGCACATCTCCCCTAACGCTACACTATTCCAGCTGAAACAGGGCACATCTCCCCTAACGCTACACTATTCCCACTGAAACAGGGCACATCTCCCCTAACGCTACACTATTCCAGCTGAAACAGGGCACATCTCCCCTAACGCTACACTATTCCCACTGAAACAGGGCACATCTCCCCTAACGCTACACTATTCCCACTGAAACAGGGCACATCTCCCCTAACGCTACACTATTCCCACTGAAACAGGGCACATCTCCCCTAACGCTACACTATTCCCACTGAAACAGGGCACATCTCCCCTAACGCTACACTATTCCACTGAAACAGGGCACATCTCCCCTAACGCTACACTATTCCCACTGAAACAGGGCACATCTCCCCTAACGCTACACTATTCCAGCTGAAACAGGGCACATCTCCCCTAACGCTACACTATTCCCACTGAAACAGGGCACATCTCCCCTAACGCTACACTATTCCCACTGAAACAGGGCACATCTCCCCTAACGCTACACTAGTCCCACTGAAACAGGGCACATCTCCCCTAACGCTACACTATTCCCACTGAAACAGGGCACATCTCCCCTAACGCTACACTATTCCCACTGAAACAGGGCACATCTCCCCTAACGCTACACTATTCCCACTGAAACAGGCACATCTCCCCTAACGCTACACTATTCCCACTGAAACAGGGCACATCTCCCCTAACGCTACACTATTCCCACTGAAACAGGGCACATCTCCCCTAACGCTACACTATTCCCACTGAAACAGGCACATCTCCCCTAACGCTACACTATTCCCACTGAAACAGGGCACATCTCCCCTAACGCTACACTATTCCCACTGAAACAGGGCACATCTCCCCTAACGCTACACTATTCCCACTGAAACAGGGCACATCTCCCCTAACGCTACACTATTCCCACTGAAACAGGCACATCTCCCCTAACGCTACACTATTCCCACTGAAACAGGGCGCATCTGCCCTAACACTACACTATTCCAGCTGAAACAGGGCACATCTCCCCGAACGCTACGCGCTCGCTGAAATTCTGCATTTAGACTCTACCTGTAGCTGATTGGGGTGCAGGTACTTTGGGGAGCCCCACGGCGGTGGCGGTATATCTGTGCTCTCTGATCAGGGTTCAGGAGAGGCTGTATGAAAGACTGGTGCGGTCAGTGTCAGAACGGCTGCTGATACGCACGCACGCACGCACGCACGCTCACTCACCGATATGTGGCGCAGGCAGGACTCTGGCCGCCCGTACTGGGCCCTGACGCACTGAGAACAGCTCCTGCGCCTCTCCGCTGAGCTGCAGAGATATAGAGACGCATCATCAGAGAGACACAGACGCATCATCAGAGAGACACAGACGCATCATCAGAGAGAGACAGACGCATCATCAGAGAGAGACAGACGCATCATCAGAGAGAGACAGACGCATCATCAGAGAGAGACACAGACGCATCATCAGAGAGAGACAGACGCATCATCAGAGAGAGACAGACGCATCATCAGAGAGAGAGACAGCCTCTCCGTGCCCCGGAAATCGATCTTTGTTTCCTAATCTAATGCTGCGGATCACATATTAATTACACATTAATTGTTAAATATTAATTAATGTCTCGACGCAAACCTCAATGTCAGGTACACTGTATACTGTACATGCAACCATTTGTACTCAAACCGTAGACACAGTTTTGCATACTTACGGGTAGGAGAGGAGTGGAGGAGAGGATGCATGTCACTAAACTACGCAGTAAGCATATATATAGAGCTCTATACATATAGATAGAGCTCTATACATATAGACACAGCTCTATACATTTATGAGTGCACAGTGTAGAGGAAGCGCAGCAATGCTAACAACCTATAGGCTGCATTCAGATTGTCAATTTTTCTTTTGCTTGCAACTTTTCCTTGACCTTGCAAGAAAGCGTCAAGGGTCAAGGAAAGAACGGAGAGAGAGAATTACAGTGAATGGAGTGAAACTGTAACAGTGAATGGAGTGTAACTGTGGAATTCAAACCTCCTTCTGGACCTTGCCTCATGGTGTGACGTCGGGTGAAATTGACTGTTCAACATAGCGAACTACACTTCACGAAAAATGACAACAAAAGGTGCATCATCGCCTGCTGTAGTTCACTTGAACCTATTATGAACCGTTTTATTTCAGCAAAATTTTGACTTAATAAATTTGGTGTATTGCCTGATTGCTAACCAACAACACTAGCTGCTCACATTTAGATTTCTGGCATTTCTCAGAAGATTTTTGCTCAACTATTGTTGTTTGCGCTCGATAGGTCCTGGAAACCTCTTGCTTATGTACACATTGGCGGCAATGCATTGTGGGGCACGAATGCTACCTTCCGTCTGAAAAGGTGTCAGGAGCATCCTTTGTGAAAGTGTGGATAAAATAAATCCTTGAAGGTCCTCTCCTTCTCAATATAAGAAATTGAAAAAACGGTCCTTAGCATGGCTGCCCGGGAAATAATTCAGCTTCATGCGATCTAAAGGATCCTTCCTTGCACAAATTTGACTATTGGAATGCTGCCAAAGACAGACAGAGAGAAGTCAACAGAAAGCTCCCACAGCTTATAAACTCCCCGCTGCCATTATACCAGACAGGAGAATGGGTCATGAGACTAGACCAGTTTAGATAGCAGTACCACACAGTATCGCACTCAACACCGTGCACATTACCACACTGAACACCGTGCATGTCAAGTGTTCAAAAACTGAACATGACTGGGCATTCCTCATGTTTATATAGCTGTGCATATAAGATACAAACAAACAAAAAAGCATTCAACATTTACAGCAGCACCAGTGGGAACACACAGGGGTCCCCAAGTTCTAAATAAAAGTGTTTAAATATTAAAGAGGCGCCAGGTCCCCCTTCCTGCCATTTTGGACCATTAAGCTGAGGCTGCCAGGGAGAGGGGTTAGGGTTAGGGTTAGGGTTAGGGTTAGAGGGGTTAGGGTTAGGGTTAGAGGGGTTAGGGTTAGGGTTAGGGTTAGAGGGGTAAGGGTTAGGGTTAGAGGGGTAAGGGTTAGGGTTAGAGGGGTTAGGGTTAGGGTTAGGGGTTAGGGTTAGAGGGGTTAGGGTTAGAGGGGTAAGGGTTAGGGTTAGAGGGGTTAGGGTTAGAGGGGTTAGGGTTAGGGTTAGAGGGGTTAGGGTTAGAGGGGTTAGGGTTAGAGGGGTGAAGCATTTTAAGGGCCTGAGCATGACCTCGTCCCATGGGACCGTTTCTCTCTCAGTCTCCGTTTCCTGTAGGAAGCCACAAGAGAAACACTCGACCGCAGGAAGTCCCAGAACATGTTGGAAAAAGGCATAACTGGACACTATTTTGCGTTGTGGCATACATGTGCGTATACATGTGCGCATACATGTGCGCATACATGTGCGCATACACGTGCGTATACACGTGCGCATACACGTGCGCATACACGTGCGTATACACGTGCGTATACACGTGCGTATACATGTGCGTATACATACGCGTGCGTATACATACATGTGCGTATACATACACGTGCGTATACATGTGCGTATACATGTGCGTATACATACATGTGCGTATACATGGCCAGGTAAGGTATAGTACGCAGAGTGACCAGAACCACTTTTTAATAAAGGGCTGCAGGCTATTCAGGTTAGCAGGCCTGCTCAGTAAAGCCTAATCACACCTCCCCATATAATCAATACAGACTTCCAATGAGCCTCTTTTCTGGGGGAGGGGCTCCAGAACTGGGTGATATAATTATCAATGTCGATGACAAACTTGAGGCAGTCGGAGGCGAGAGCTGACCAGAGGGGTCAGAGGAAGAGCGCGGGCGGGCACAAAGAAAGATCTGTTCACACTGAGAAAAATCATCTCATCCCACTGCAGAGACTAGAGTTCACATGCAGCAGAGCAAACCGCAGTAAAATCTCCCAACGGGAGCTCGTGTACAGAGACAGGCTCTTTAAGCCCGGCTCCAGCCCTGTCTCGCCAAATATGCATTATTTATGCTCAGTCTTGTGTGTAAAATGCATGACGTATCCATACGTCCTGTTTAAATGTAGTGAGCACCACCTTCACTGCCCCAAGGCCCACATGCGTAGCCACTGAACTTAAGAGCTTCCTGCAGTGTACGGATACGCTCCAGATACGCTTAACGCTGGCCTTTCAGCGCTAAAACCCTCATGTCTGCGCTGGAGCTGCCGTGACTGTGTTAAGGCAGCTGAATATGTAGACAGTAGCCTACATGTGGCTGTATAATGTGTGTATGGTACATATGGCACAGTGATAATATGATGATGGAACATGTGGAAATGATAATGGGGGTATTCTGACGGTACCCAGCCCAGGGCACATTGCAGCAGAAATATGTCACTACCAGTGACCTCATTTTAGCCAACTTGCAGCTTGCTAGCTAGTGAGGAATATAATTAACAATAGTACATGATTTCAGCTCAGCTTTATCGGTAGCTGTCTTGGCAAGTGAACATGTTAACTGCATATTATTCATCTTGTTAGCTAAAACAGCAACAAGGTAAGCTAGATATATCATATCATGTGCTCTATCCCTGAGCTAGATAGATTTGTAAAGTTGTATCCCACACATTTCTATTAGCTGGCTAGCTCTCTCCCTTCTCACACAACAACCTGGAATGCAAAGACCACTGCATCTGCGTTAAGACTACTGCGTCTGCGTTAAGGCCACTGCGTCTGCGTTAAGGCCACTGCGTCTGCGTTAAGGCCACTGCGTCTGCGTTAAGGCCACTGCGTCTGCGTTAAGGCCACTGCGTCTGCGTTAAGGCCACTGCGTCTGCGTTAAGGCCACTGCGTCTGCGTTAAGGCCACTGCGTCTGCGTTAAGGCCACTGCGTCTGCGTTAAGGCCACTGCGTCTGTGTTAAGGCCACTGTGTCTGTGTTAAGGCAGGTGTTGGTGCCTGCATAAAATCTTGTGTGTCTGTTAATGGTGCTTTATTGAATTGGGCTTCTGTCCCACAGACTCAATGCTCTGCTGAATTACAGCATGATCACATAACCGCTCATAATCCACGTGTTTTAAGCAGATCAGCACATCCTTTGGACGATCGCTCTCTCACACAATTAGTCGCCTTTTCAAAGTGGCGGATTTAAACTGCCGTTTCTGCAAGTGCTCGGCACAGATTGTATACCCAGGGCCGGCTGCGGAGATTAAAGAGCTGTAAAAGCGCAGCACGGGATCAGGGCAAACACACAATTAAGCGGAGAGCAGGAACAATGGCGTTTACGGCGGTTAATGCCCCGAGCAGGGTGCATTACCGCTCAGCTCACCCGAACCCTAACCCCGCTCCACCTCCATTAGCATCTACCAGCCCAATATAATAAATTGTTTTTGCCGTTTGTATCCCCTCCCCCCCCCATTTGATTCCAGGATGAATGCTGCTCTGGGCTGAAACTTCCAGGACGGTGACAGAGTGACGGAAACACGCCAACACTCACACACAAATTAAAAACACAACAACCAACTGCTGTTACCTGGATTCTTGGAAAATTAGATTAAAAGGGGAAAAAATTGTTGGATTTTTGTGGTATTAGATGTCGACTTTGAGATCCTTTCCTCCTTATTCCCATATTTATCCGTCAGGCCAAAAAAATATTCTGGATCCATAGCGACATGCGACTGCAGTCTGTTACATTTCAGACTCAGCTCAGCGACTCACTGCAGCGACTCAGCTCAGCGACTCACTGCAGCGACTCAGCTCAGCGACTCAGCTCAGCGACTCAGCTCAGCGACTCAGCTCAGCGACTCACTGCAGCGACTCAGCTCAGCGACTCAGCTCAGCGACTCACTGCAGCACAGCACTCAGCTCAGCTCAGCTCAGCGACTCACTTCCAGCTCTCAGACTCAGCATCAGACTCAGCACTGCAGACTCACGGACTCGACTCAGCACTCGACTCTCTCAGCTCACGACTAACTGCGAGCAGCGACTCAGACTCGACTCTGCACAGAGCTCAGCGCTCAGACACAGCAGACTCAGCTCTCGTCAGAGCTCAGTCAGCGACTCACTGCTACTCAGCAGCTCACTCACTGCTGCGACTTCAGTCATCAGGACTCACTGCAGAGTTTCTGTGTGTTTTTCACACTCTGAAGAAAAGGCCCCTTGTGTTTACTGACAGCTCAGTTCAGCGTGATATCCACCAACTAACACACACATACACACACACACACATACACAGATACACACAGATACACACATACACACAGATACACACATACACACACACACACATACACACACATACACACACATACACACACACATATACACACAGATACACACACACACACACACACATACACACACATACATACACACATACACACAGATACACACACATATACACATATACACACAGATACACACAGATATACACATACACACACATACATACACACACACACACATACACACAGATACACACACACATACATACATACATACACACACACACTCACACATTCTCTCTCTCTCTCAAACACACACTCACATACACACACACATTCTCTCTCTCTCTCAAACACACTCTCACACACACACACGCGCACACACACACACACACACACACACACACACACACACACACACACACAGATCCTCCTATCTCTTTTGGGCCAGCTTTGCTCACAGTCCAGCCAAACGCTCCCGCACACAGCCCCATTAAGAAGGGTGTCAGCTCAGAGCCTGACAGGGACACGTCAGCAGCACGCAGACACAAACCCTCCGCACGCACGCACGCACACACACACGCCCAGCTGCTAACTGACACTAATCCACCCACTCACACGCTGCTGTAATATCAGAAGTACCCTTAAGTGTCCACTAGGTGGCATAACAGCACTCATGAGGGCCTCCATTAAATCAGTGACAGCCCTTAAGCCAAGGGTGTGGCCCAGTGTCAGCTGGTTTTCCGTGTGTTTCACTACGAGTGATTAACTTGAGTCATTGATTGGCCAAAGAGTCCACACATCTTAAAGGTTCTCAGGGCTTTAATTGGCTGCTGATTGAAAGGAAAGCACAAAAACCAGCAGACACAGCGGCCCTCCAGGACTGGAGTTTGAGACCCCTACCCTAAGCCGCCTGTTCTTACTCCAGTCTCGCGTCTGACACTCGATTCAGGGTAAATGCTGGTAAAAACCCCAGGCAGAGGCTGAGGGGATCTGTGGGGGGGGTGGGGGGGGGGGGGGTGTCAGGGGATAAAATGACTGCATTAATGTTTCTGGCTCTGTCCAATTGCTCAATGAGGGGTGCACTGCAGACTGCAGACTAAAACAGTGCTACGTCTGTCACCTCTGTGTGCCTCAGTACATTATCTAATCCTCCACGTTTCATTTTCAGCGCACAGTCTGGAATTGTGGCTTTTCAAAAGCCTGCAGGCAGAAGCACCAACCTGCCCTCAACCAGCTCCATCCACGTCTCAGAATCTTAACTCACTCAGTGCCAGAGGCTTAACCCAAGACTCACCAGCTCCATCCACGTCTCAGAATCTTAAAGCCCTTAAATGGATCCCAGTCATCAACCCAAGACTCGATTCGCTATCCTGCTGCCAAACTGCTCGATTATTCCCACTGTATTGCAGGGTTCCCAGTTTTGTACCAATCCTTTGCCTTTGGCGACATCTAGTGAACAATGGTGGAAGTGCAGCTCACACCGGAACTCTCTCCCAACTTGGCGGTCTCATCATGCTCCAGTTAAACTGCCTCAATGCCCCTCCTACTCCACCATCAGAAGACCCGAGTTGCCCTGTCTCTATTAAAAGAGCATATACTGTGTATATAGATATGATCATGAAAAACAGCCCAGTGCCCCTGCCTTCACAAACAGCAGGGGGCGCCATTTTATTTTGAGCTGAGAAGTGACAGATATACACATAGAGATACATAAACACGGACAGGCAGACAGAGACAGGGAAAAGAGATACTCACAGATATGCTCCAGATCTGCATCCCCTCGGTGTACCCAATCATGAGGCAGAGAGGGGGACCTGACCCCCCCCCATGGCACTCCTGGAACTCCGGGGAACGGCACACATCTGTACACAGGACACCAGCCAATCAGAAGCAGAGCCTCAATCACTCTGTACACCCAAACAAGCGCTGTGTCTGAAACAGCATCCTTTCATACTATTAGGTAGGCTTGTTGAGTCAACAGGACCAAATAAGTCATTAAGTATGCAAATTTTTCTCTAAATATAGTATACTTTAAACCCCGGTATGATACACTTACTTCCAGGGTTTCGCTGAGTATATTTGGGGGCACACTTTTCAAGGAGTAGCCTAAACAAACATTTTGGTCGCATAATTATGAGGTGAAGCTTCATTTAAAAAAATTAGTTGCAGCTTCGTTGACGTTTTCCTTCAAATACAACAAAAACAACACGTGACCGTGCAAGGGTGGGGCGCTTAACGACACTTCCGCAGTACGGTTGGAGAACAGTATGGAGGATATTCAGCACTAGATTTACACTCTTTCTGCCCACAGGACACCAGTCAATCAGAAGCAGAGCCTCACTCACTCTCTACACCCAAAGCTAGGTTTACACTCTTTGCCAAATCCAAACTCTGCTCTGTGTTGTGCAGTGCTGTGCCGCCCAAATACAGAGCAGCACCATATTTATCTGTATGTTTCTCTGAACAGCTTTTCTCAGATGCTCAATGTAATAATCAAATGCTACTGTGCACGTGGGTAAGCATTTTCACACACCAACATTCATAGAGAGAAGGCATCCATTACATACAAGGTAATGCCACATCGCATACAGCTCTGTACTATAGTACACAATCTCTCTCAGCTCTGTCTTGCAGTACTACATTTTTATTTTTTACCCCCCTGTAGTATAGAACTGAGTATTGAGCGCATTACATGAGCTTCAGTCAATGATGAGACCACGTGCGGCAAATAACTTGGAGAACAACTGCTTACCATTAATGTCTGCCGTCTCAAACCGAACCCACATCACCTTCTCCTTCTCTTCTGTAGGAGGTCCACCCGTGTAGGCCTTGCGGTGAAGAAGAGAGGAGGAGGAAAAACGAGGTGATTAGCGTTAGACTCAAGCTGAGAGATGTTGCAGTGATACAAGAATGACTGAGAAACTCTTACCTGTGGAACCACATCCTGCAGGAACGTCACCACGCTCTCCATGTAAGACTGCTCCCTGAAAAACACCACCCGTGCCTCAGTCAATCACGCCACATCCCCCACCTCACCAAAAACACCACCCGTGCCTCCGTCAATCATGCTACGCTCACACACCTCTCCCACTAGAAACACCAACCATGCATCCGTCAATCACGCAACTCCCACAAACCTTTCACTAAAAACACCACCCGTGCCTCCGTCAATCACGCAATACTCACACACCTCTCACTAAAAACACCACCCGTGCCTCCATCAATCACGCAATACCCACACACCTTTCACTAAAAACACCACCCGTGCCTCCATCAATCACGCAATACCCACACACCTCTCACTAAAAACACCACCCGTGCCTCCATCAATCACGCAATACCCACACACCTTTCACTAAAAACACCACCCGTGCCTCCATCAATCACGCAATACCCACACACCTCTCACAAAAACACGCTGATCTAAGCTGCGTTAGCCCTGGTGCTTGTGTTCGTGAGCACATGATGCAGGAGAGAGTTTTCAGCTGTGAGGACGTGTGTTGCTAGCCAAAGAAAAAAAGGGTGTATCCAGAATAATAGACCTATAGCTTCCTAACAGGGCTGGGGTCAATTATGGGGTCAAGACCATTTCTATTCACTCAATTCAGGAAATGAACTGGAATTCAATTCTTGGGTTGAAAAATGCCCAAGATTTTCAAATTTCAATTAATTTCCTGAATTGAGCTGGAATCGACCCTGCAACCTCCACACCTGGAGGATAATGCACAATTTCTCTTTACAGAGTTGGAATGAACACCCTGCCAGCTGGGCGTCTGACTGGGAGCATGGACAACCGCTCCAGCTGAGCTCATGGGAAAGCAAGGGAGGGGTTTGCTCTTACGTGGCGGCCTGCGCTCGCACGACCACGCCCCCCACACAGCGGCTGGGACGGCGTGGGGACTCGGACGCCATCGTGTCTCCAATCGCTAAACCTGCAGGGCAGAGAAGAGGTCATCACTGGCAATAAGAGACAACTGAGACAGCCTTCAGAAGCTTCAATACATGGGGTGGGCTATGTGACTAGTGCCAGTCTGAGACACCCAGAAGGCTAGATGCTAATTACATTACATTACAGGCATTTCATTACAGGCATATAGCAGACGCTCTTATCCACACGACTGTTTTTCTCCCCATAGTATCCATTCATACAGCTGGATTTATACTGAAGCAAGTCAGGTTAAGTACCTTTAGCTCAAGGGTACAACAGCAGTGTCCTACCTGGGAATCGAACCTGCAACCCATGGCCCTGGGTGCCAGTAATTAGTTAATGGCAGACACAAATACAGCTTGTTCAGTTATCCGGTTAATCACGGTGGTAATGGAACCAGTTTATCTTCCCTCCCCAGTACTGGCAAGCCCAGTGCCTTGAAGAACATTGAGCTGTGCCATCAGTACTCTTGCCTGTCATTCTGCTTTGCTTTTGAAGAGCCTTGGCGTTTGCAGGTTTGGTTGCTACTCAGCACGAAGTTGCTCAATTTAACTGGTGGATTACACAGTCAACTCACCTCACCCAAGTTCTCAGGTCCAAATTAGTTTACACTTGTAAAGAGACAGCGAAAACCAGGCACCGTGCAGCTCCTCAACAGCATGAAAGAATACTTCAGTAGTTTTCCAGTGTTGGGGGTTAGCTTCTCATCAGCTGTAATACTGTGCTGCACTTAGTCCAAAGAGCAACTACAAAACAACAATTGCTCAATCAAATAATTTAAACTCGCTTGTTGGCACAAACTACATTCAACAGCAGTGGATATTCGAATATACTGTGTAAAATGTAACTAATAAAACAAGCCAAATATACTTCCAAGTCCTTCCATACTCCAGTCATATCGACTGTCACAAAGACCTCAAAGTAGCCAATGGCACTGACAAGTAGCTAAAGTGACAACATTGTTTGACCACTATAGGGGGCCATTTAAGGACAGAAGCTAGTTTATGAATTTCGCGCAATAGGCAAACAATGTCCTTTCAATTTCATATTTTGAGGCTATTTCCTCATGATCCTCAAAACAGAATCCGAACAAAAGTAGCTGGTATAACATTATCAGGGCATCTTGCTAGCTAGCTAGCTGTTTAAACCAAACTGATTGACAACTTAGCAAGCTAGATAACAGCTAGTGGACACTTCGCGCACTCCACTGAGGACATAATTCAATTCTCGAAATACGCATTTTCCTGAATTATTTATTAAACGGTCTATACGAACCCAGGGTGTTGTGTTTGTAGTCCTGTTCCACTGAACGCGACAATACCGAAGCAAACAGAAAAACAGCGGAACTCACACTACAGCCAATGAAAGCGCAGCGTCGGTCAGCTCCGCCAATACGCGCCCGAGGAAGGCGGGCGATGTTCCGCTCACACCAATAGCAATTTAGAAAAATGTCTTTGTTCGGTTGACTTAGCGGGTCTTTACAAATCAGAACACTTCGATCTAGTTATGAAACAATATCGGGTTTCTATATTGCATTTTACAATTTTTATACTTTTTTATTATTATTACGAAGCAAGCGATACACTTCACAAATACATTTTCTTTAAATCGTGCAGACGTCCATTGCGCGTCACACATACTTGTTTGTTTACATTGAAATCTCGCGAGAGATTGGATTGCGTGTTGCAGCGGTTTTGTTTATTTAGAACCTTGCGTAACACCAAAGATTTTAAATATACCTATATATATATATATAGGCTACCTACCCTCTTTGGTAACACTAGCATTACTTGGATGCGTTATTATGAATCCCTCTGCTTTTCTTGGCAACGCGCGTCCTCGGATTGGCCAGGCGCCCATGCTCGCGCGAGGCTTGACTGACAGCCACGAAGCTTTTTTCTACTATAATCCCATCTCAGCAATATGCGTTCAATTGAAGAAGAAAAACAGTAAATTAACAATAAATTATCTAGTTTTCCATTCATCAAACTATTTTCTTCCACTATGTTTTCGTTAGTAAAGCCAGCTATTAGACCAAAGCTATCATTCAGCAGTGTGGTTTAACTTAACGTTAGTTAGCAAAACTAACGGTAACTTTGCTAACCTCACGTTGTCATAAAATGTCTTCTTACCGTGAAAATCCCCGATCTGTCTACATTTTTGGACAGATGTTAAGGGAAATCTATCACCACGGCAGCACTTTCGCCACAAGCAATTATACCGGGAAAACAAAAAACGAATGGAAATAAAAAGGCTAGTCTGTTACTGCATACCTGTTTTTGACAAAGCTGCATCATAACTATGATAAGGCGGAGCTGTCAAAACTATAACAGCGCGGAAACCCTTTAAAAAAAACTAAAATGCTGGGGTGCAGTATCTAACACAGGCAATGCTGGGGTGCAGTATCTAACACAGGCAATGCTAGGGTGCCCTATCTAACACAGGCAATGCTGGGGTGCAGTATCTAACACAGGCAATGCTGGGGTGCAGTATCTAACACAGGCAATGCTAGGGTGCCCTATCTAACACAGGCAATGCTGGGGTGCAGTATCTAACACAGGCAATGCTGGGGTGCAGTATCTAACACAGGCAATGCTGGGGTGCAGTATCTAACACAGGCAATGCTGGGGTGCAGTGTCTAACACAGGCAATGCTCTAACACAGGCAATGCTGGGGTGCAGTGTCTAACACAGGCAATGCAGGCAATGCTGGGGTGCAGTATCTAACACAGGCAATGCTGGGGTGCAGTATCTAACACAGGCAATGCTGGGGTGCAGTGTCTAACACAGGCAATGCTGGGGTGCAGTATCTAACACAGGCAATGCTGGGGTGCAGTATCTGACACAGGCAATGCTGGGGTGCAGTGTCTAACACAGGCAATGCTGGGGTGCAGTGTCTAACACAGGCAATGCTGGGGTGCAGTATCTAACACAGGCAATGCTGGGGTGCAGTATCTAACACAGGCAATGCTGGGGTGCAGTATCTAACACAGGCAATGCTGGGGTGCAGTGTCTAACACAGGCAATGCTGGGGTGCAGTGTCTAACACAGGCAATGCTGGGGTGCAGTATCTAACACAGGCAATGCTGGGGTGCAGTATCTAACACAGGCAATGCTGGGGTGCAGTGTCTAACACAGGCAATGCTGGGGTGCAGTATCTAACACAGGCAATGCTGGGGTGCGGTATCTAACACAGGCAATGCTGGGGTGCGGTGTCTAACACAGGCAATGCTGGGGTGCAGTATCTAACACAGGCAATGCTGGGGTGCGGTATCTAACACAGGCAATGCTGGGGTGCAGTGTCTAACACAGGCAATGCTGGGGTGCAGTGTCTAACACAGGCAATGCTGGGGTGCAGTATCTAACACAGGCAATGCTGGGGTGCGGTATCTAACACAGGCAATGCTGGGGTGCAGTGTCTAACACAGGCAATGCTGGGGTGCAGTGTCTAACACAGGCAATGCTGGGGTGCAGTGTCTAACACAGGCAATGCTGGGGTGCAGTGTCTAACACAGGCAATGCTGGGGTGCAGTATCTAACACAGGCAATGCTGGGGTGCAGTATCTAACACAGGCAATGCTGGGGTGCAGTGTCTTGCCAATCTTGCCAAGAAAAGCAGTGGGATCCATAATAACGCTATTTGTGGATACTCTGGAGTGACAAAGAATGTATTTGCAAGCCACTGCGATTATTATTATTTTTTTCATTGAATGATGACCGTGATTATTATTATGAGTTAGTACATTTTCTGCTTTACTGACAGGCATAGTGTTTATAAAAAGAAAATCAATCAATCACACATTTTCTGTCAACCTAATACAAATACATCCAAAACATAACAGCTGATCTCTTATCTGCTTCTTTTTTTTTTTTTTTGCATAGCCTTGAGGGACTGATTTTGTGTAGAGCTGAGACTGAAGCAGGGTTATACTCATGCTATTCACTGCAGCTATGCAAAGCCATTAGCTCCTCCAGAGAAACGGTGGCTGCATCCCAATATTCCCCACTCCTTTCCTCCACTGCCCCACTACCACCCCTCTCCTCCACTCCCCCACTACCACCCCTCTCCTCCACTGCCCCACTACCACCCCTTTCCTCCACTGCCCCACTACCACCCCTCTCCTCCACTGCCCCACTACCACTCCTCTCCTCCACTGCCCCACTACCACCCCTCTCCTCCACTCCCCCACTACCACTCCTCTCCTCCACTGCCCCACTACCACCCCTCTCCTCCACTGCCCCACTACCACCCCTCTCCTCCACTGCCCCACTACCACTCCTCTCCTCCACTGCCCCACTACCACCCCTCTCCTCCACTGCCCCACTACCACCCCTCTCCTCCACTGCCCCACTACCACTCCTCTCCTCCACTGCCCCACTACCACCCCTCTCCTCCACTGCCCCACTACCACCCCTCTCCTCCACTGCCCCACTACCACTCCTCTCCTCCACTGCCCCACTACCACCCCTCTCCTCCACTGCCCCACTACCACCCCTCTCCTCCACTCCCCCACTACCACTCTCCTCCACTGCCCCACTACCACCCCTCTCCTCCACTGCCCCACTACCACCCCTCTCCTCCACTGCCCCACTACCACTCCTCTCCTCCACTGCCCCACTACCACCCCTCTCCTCCACTGCCCCACTACCACCCCTCTCCTCCACTGCCCCACTACCACCCCTCTCCTCCACTGCCCCACTACCACTCCTCTCCTCCACTGCCCCACTACCACCCCTCTCCTCCACTGCCCCACTACCACCCCTCTCCTCCACTGCCCCACTACCACCCCTCTCCTCCACTGCCCCACTACCACCCCTCTCCTCCACTGCCCCACTACCACCCCTCTCCTCCACTGCCCCACTACCACCCCTCTCCTCCACTGCCCCACTACCACTCCTCTCCTCCACTGCCCCACTACCACCCCTCTCCTCCACTGCCCCACTACCACCCCTCTCCACCACTGCCCCACTACCACTCCTCTCCTCCACTCCCCCACTACCACCCCTCTCCTCCACTGCCCCACTACCACCCCTCTCCTCCACTGCCCCACTACCACTCCTCTCCTCCACTGCCCCACTACCACCCCTCTCCTCCACTGCCCCACTACCACCCCTCTCCTCCACTCCCCCACTACCACCCCTCTCCTCCACTGCCCCACTACCACCCCTCTCCTCCACTGCCCCACTACCACCCCTCTCCTCCACTGCCCCACTACCACCCCTCTCCTCCACTCCCCCACTACCACTCCTCTCCTCCACTGCCCCACTACCACTCCTCTCCTCCACTGCCCCACTACCACACCTCTCCTCCACTGCCCCACTACCACCCCTCCTCCACTGCCCCACTACCACCCCTCTCCTCCACTGCCCCACTACCACCCCTCTCCTCCACTGCCCCACTACCACCCCTCTCCTCCACTCCCCCACTACCACCCCTCTCCTCCACTGCCCCACTACCACTCCTCTCCTCCACTGCCCCACTACCACCTCTCCTCCACTGCCCCACTACCACCCCTCTCCTCCACTGCCCCACTACCACCCCTCTCCTCCACTGCCCCACTACCACTCCTCTCCTCCACTGCCCCACTACCACCCCTCTCCTCCACTGCCCCACTACCACCCCTCTCCTCCACTGCCCCACTACCACCCTCTCCTCCACTGCCCCACTACCACTCCTCTCCTCCACTCCCCCACTACCACCCCTCTCCTCCACTGCCCCACTACCACTCCTCTCCTCCACTGCCCCACTACCACCCCTCTCCTCCACTCCCCACTACCACCCCTCTCCTCCACTCCCCCACTACCACCCCTCTCCTCCACTGCCCCACTACCACCCCTCTCCTCCACTGCCCCACTACCACCCCTCTCCTCCACTGCCCCACTACCACTCCTCTCCTCCACTGCCCCACTACCACTCCTCTCCTCCACTGCCCCACTACCACCCCTCTCCTCCACTGCCCCACTACCACCCCTCTCCTCCACTGCCCCACAACCACACCTCTCCTCCACTGCCCCACTACCACCCCTCTCCTCCACTGCCCCACTACCACCCCTCTCCTCCACTGCCCCACTACCACCCCTCTCCTCCACTGCCCCACTACCACCCCTCTCCTCCACTCCCCCACTACCACCCCTCTCCTCCACTGCCCCACTACCACCCCTCTCCTCCACTGCCCCACTACCACCCCTCTCCTCCACTCCCCCACTACCACCCCTCTCCTCCACTGCCCCACTACCACCCCTCTCCTCCACTGCCCCACTACCACCCCTCTCCTCCACTGCCCCACTACCACCCCTCTCCTCCACTGCCCCACTACCACCCCTCTCCTCCACTGCCCCACTACCACCCCTCTCCTCCACTACCACCCCTCTCCTCCACTGCCCCACTACCACTCCTCTCCTCCACTGCCCCACTACCACCCCTCTCCTCCACTCCCCCACTACCACCCCTCTCCTCCACTCCCCCACTACCACCCCTCTCCTCCACTGCCCCACTACCACTCCTCTCCTCCACTGCCCCACTACCACCCCTCTCCTCCACTGCCCCACTACCACCCCTCTCCTCCACTGCCCCACTACCACTCCTCTCCTCCACTGCCCCACTACCACTCCTCTCCTCCACTCCCCCACTCCCCCACTACCACCCCTCTCCTCCACTGCCCCACTACCACCCCTCTCCTCCACTGCCCCACTACCACTCCTCTCCTCCACTGCCCCACTACCACTCCTCTCCTCCACTGCCCCACTACCACCCCTCTCCTCCACTGCCCCACTACCACTCCTCTCCTCCACTGCCCCACTACCACCCCTCTCCTCCACTGCCCCACTACCACCCCTCTCCTCCACTGCCCCACTACCACCCCTCTCCTCCACTGCCCCACTACCACCCCTCTCCTCCACTGCCCCACTACCACCCCTCTCCTCCACTGCCCCACTACCACCCCTCTCCTCCACTCCCCCACTACCACCCCTCTCCTCCACTGCCCCACTACCACCCCTCTCCTCCACTGCCCCACTACCACCCCTCTCCTCCACTGCCCCACTACCACCCCTCTCCTCCACAGCCCCCACTACCACCCCTCTCCTCCACTCCCCCACTACCACCCCTCTCCTCCACTGCCCCACTACCACCCCTCTCCTCCACTGCCCCACTACCACCCCTCTCCTCCACTGCCCCACTACCACTCCTCTCCTCCACTCCCCCACTACCACCCCTCTCCTCCACTGCCCCACTACCACCCCTCTCCTCCACTCCCCCACTACCACCCCTCTCCTCCACTGCCCCACTACCACTCCTCTCCTCCACTGCCCCACTACCACCCCTCTCCTCCACTGCCCCACTACCACCCCTCTCCTCCACTGCCCCACTACCACCCCTCTCCTCCACTGCCCCACTACCACCCCTCTCCTCCACTGCCCCACTACCACTCCTCTCCTCCACTGCCCCACTACCACCCCTCTCCTCCACTCCCCCACTACCACCCCTCTCCTCCACTGCCCCACTACCACTCCTCTCCTCCACTGCCCCACTACCACCCTCTCCTCCACTGCCCCACTACCACCCCTCTCCTCCACTGCCCCACTACCACCCCTCTCCTCCACTGCCCCACAACCACACCTCTCCTCCACTGCCCCACTACCACTCCTCTCCTCCACTGCCCCACTACCACCCCTCTCCTCCACTGCCCCACTACCACCCCTCTCCTCCACTGCCCCACTACCACTCCTCTCCTCCACTGCCCCACTACCACCCCTCTCCTCCACTGCCCCACTACCACCCCTCTCCTCCACAACCCCACTACCACCCTCTCCTCCTCTGCCCCACTACCACCCCTCTCCTCCACTGCCCCACTACCACTCCTCTCCTCCACTGCCCCACTACCACCCCTCTCCTCCACTGCCCCACTACCACTCCTCTCCTCCACTGCCCCACTACCACCCCTCTCCTCCACTGCCCCACTACCACCCCTCTCCACCACGGCCCCCCTACCACCCCTCTCCTCCACTGCCCCACTACCACCCCTCTCCTCCACTGCCCCACTACCACTCCTCTCCTCCACTGCCCCACTACCACCCCTCTCCTCCACTGCCCCACTACCACCCCTCTCCTCCACTGCCCCACTACCACTCCTCTCCTCCACTGCCCCACTACCACCCCTCTCCTCCACTGCCCCACTACCACCCCTCTCCTCCACTGCCCCACTACCACTCCTCTCCTCCACTGCCCCACTACCACTCCTCTCCTCCACTGCCCCACTACCACCCCTCTCCTCCACTGCCCCACTACCACTCCTCTCCTCCACTGCCCCACTACCACCCCTCTCCTCCACTGCCCCACTACCACCCCTCTCCTCCACTGCCCCACTACCACTCCTCTCCTCCACTGCCCCACTACCACCCCTCTCCTCCACTGCCCCACTACCACTCCTCTCCTCCACTGCCCCACTACCACCCCTCTCCTCCACTGCCCCACTACCACCCCTCTCCTCCACTGCCCCACTACCACCCCTCTCCTCCACTGCCCCACTACCACCCCTCTCCTCCACTGCCCCACTACCACTCCTCTCCTCCACTGCCCCACTACCACCCCTCTCCTCCACTGCCCCACTACCACCCCTCTCCTCCACTCCCCCACTACCACCCCTCTCCTCCACTCCCCCACTACCACCCCTCTCCTCCACTGCCCCACTACCACTCCTCTCCTCCACTGCCCCACTACCACCCCTCTCCTCCACTGCCCCACTACCACCCCTCTCCTCCACTGCCCCACTACCACCCCTCTCCTCCACTGCCCCACTACCACCCCTCTCCTCCACTGCCCCACTACCACCCCTCTCCTCCACTGCCCCACTACCACCCCTCTCCTCCACTGCCCCACTACCACCCCTCTCCTCCACTGCCCCACTACCACCCCTCTCCTCCACTGCCCCACTACCACCCCTCTCCTCCACTGCCCCACTACCACCCCTCTCCTCCACTGCCCCACTACCACCCCTCTCCTCCACTGCCCCACTACCACCCCTCTCCTCCACTGCCCCACTACCACCCCTCTCCTCCACTGCCCCACTACCACCCCTCTCCTCCACTGCCCCACTACCACTCCTCTCCTCCACTGCCCCACTACCACTCCCTCTCCTCCACTGCCCCACTACCACCCCTCTCCTCCACTGCCCCACTACCACTCCTCTCCTCCACTGCCCCACTACCACTCCTCTCCTCCACTGCCCCACTACCACCCCTCTCCTCCACTGCCCCACTACCACCCTCTCCTCCACTGCCCCACTACCACTCCTCTCCTCCACTGCCCCACTACCACCCCTCTCCTCCACTGCCCCACTACCACCCCTCTCCTCCACTGCCCCACTACCACCCCTCTCCTCCACTGCCCCACTACCACCCCTCTCCTCCACATCCCCACTACCACCCCTCTCCTCCACTGCCCCACTACCACCCCTCTCCTCCACTGCCCCACTACCACCCCTCTCCTCCACTGCCCCACTACCACTCCTCTCCTCCACTGCCCCACAACCACCCCTCTCCTCCACTGCCCCACTACCACCCCTCTCCTCCACTGCCCCACTACCACCCCTCTCCTCCACTGCCCCACTACCACCCCTCTCCTCCACTGCCCCACTACCACTCCTCTCCTCCACTGCCCCACTACCACCCCTCTCCTCCACTGCCCCACTACCACCCCTCTCCTCCACTGCCCCACTACCACTCCTCTCCTCCACTGCCCCACTACCACTCCTCTCCTCCACTGCCCCACTACCACTCCTCTCCTCCACTGCCCCACTACCACCCCTCTCCTCCACTGCCCCACTACCACCCCTCTCCTCCACTGCCCCACTACCACTCCTCTCCTCCACTGCCCCACTACCACCCCTCTCCTCCACTGCCCCACTACCACTCCTCTCCTCCACTGCCCCACTACCACCTCTCCTCCACTGCCCCACTACCACTCCTCTCCTCCACTGCCCCACTACCACCCCTCTCCTCCACTGCCCCACTACCACTCCTCTCCTCCACTGCCCCACTACCACTCCTCTCCTCCACTGCCCCACTACCACTCCTCTCCTCCACTGCCCCACTACCACTCCTCTCCTCCACTGCCCCACTACCACCCCTCTCCTCCACTCCCCCACTACCACCCCTCTCCTCCACTGCCCCACTACCACCCCTCTCCTCCACTGCCCCACTACCACCCCTCTCCTCCACTGCCCCACTACCACCCCTCTCCTCCACACCCCACTACCACTCCTCTCCTCCACTGCCCCACTACCACCCCTCTCCTCCACTGCCCCACTACCACTCCTCTCCTCCACTGCCCCACTACCACCCCTCTCCTCCACTGCCCCACTACCACTCCTCTCCTCCACTGCCCCACTACCACTCCTCTCCTCCACTGCCCCACTACCACCCCTCTCCTCCACTGCCCCACTACCACCCCTCTCCTCCACTCCCCCACTACCACCCCTCTCCTCCACTCCCCCACTACCACCCCTCTCCTCCACTCCCCCACTACCACCCCTCTCCTCCACTGCCCCACTAGCACCCCTCTCCTCCACTGCCCCACTACCACTCCTCTCCTCCACTGCCCCACTACCACACCTCTCCTCCACAGCCCCACTACCACCCCTCTCCTCCACTACCACTCCTCTCCTCCACTCCCCCACTACCACTCCTCTCCTCCACTGCCCCACTACCACTCCTCTCCTCCACTGCCCCACTACCACTCCTCTCCTCCACTGCCCCACTACCACCCCTCTCCTCCACTGCCCCACTACCATCCCTCTCCTCCACTGCCCCACTACCACTCCTCTCCTCCACTGCCCCACTACCACTCCTCTCCTCCACTGCCCCACTACCACCCCTCTCCTCCACTGCCCCACTACCACCCCTCTCCTCCACTGCCCCACTACCACCCCTCTCCTCCACTCCCCCACTACCACCCCTCTCCTCCACTACCACTCCACTGCCCCACTACCACTCCTCTCCTCCACTGCCCCACTACCACCCCTCTCCTCCACTCCCCCACTACCACTCCTCTCCTCCACTGCCCCACTACCACTCCTCTCCTCCACTGCCCCACTACCACTCCTCTCCTCCACTGCCCCACTACCACCCCTCTCCTCCACTGCCCCACTACCACCCCTCTCCTCCACTCCCCCACTACCACCCCTCTCCTCCACTCCCCCACTACCACCCCTCTCCTCCACTCCCCCACTACCACCCCTCTCCTCCACTGCCCCACTAGCACCCCTCTCCTCCACTGCCCCACTACCACTCCTCTCCTCCACTGCCCCACTACCACCCCTCTCCTCCACTCCCCCACTACCACCCCTCTCCTCCACTACCACTCCTCTCCTCCACTCCCCCACTACCACTCCTCTCCTCCACTGCCCCACTACCACTCCTCTCCTCCACTGCCCCACTACCACTCCTCTCCTCCACTGCCCCACTACCACCCCTCTCCTCCACTGCCCCACTACCACCCCTCTCCTCCACTGCCCCACTACCACTCCTCTCCTCCACTGCCCCACTACCACTCCTCTCCTCCACTGCCCCACTACCACCCCTCTCCTCCACTGCCCCACTACCACCCCTCTCCTCCACTGCCCCACTACCACCCCTCTCCTCCACTGCCCCACTACCACCCCTCTCCTCCACTCCCCCACTACCACCCCTCTCCTCCACTGCCCCACTACCACTCCACTCCCCCACTACCACTCCTCTCCTCCACTGCCCCACTACCACTCCTCTCCTCCACTCCCCCACTACCACCCCTCTCCTCCACTGCCCCACTACCACTCCTCTCCTCCACTCCCCCACTACCACCCCTCTCCTCCACTGCCCCACTACCACCCCTCTCCTCCACTGCCCCACTACCACTCCTCTCCTCCACTGCCCCACTACCACTCCTCTCCTCCACTGCCCCACTACCACCCCTCTCCTCCACTGCCCCACTACCACCCCTCTCCTCCACTGCCCCACTACCACCCCTCTCCTCCACTGCCCCACTACCACCCCTCTCCTCCACTCCCCCACTACCACCCCTCTCCTCCACTGCCCCACTACCACTCCACTCCCCCACTACCACTCCTCTCCTCCACTGCCCCACTACCACTCCTCTCCTCCACTCCCCCACTACCACCCCTCTCCTCCACTGCCCCACTACCACTCCTCTCCTCCACTCCCCCACTACCACCCCTCTCCTCCACTGCCCCACTACCACCCCTCTCCTCCACTGCCCCACTACCACCCCTCTCCTCCACTGCCCCACTACCACTCCTCTCCTCCACTGCCCCACTACCACTCCTCTCCTCCACTGCCCCACTACCACCCCTCTCCTCCACTGCCCCACTACCACCCCTCTCCTCCACTGCCCCACTACCACCCCTCTCCTCCACTGCCCCACTACCACCCCTCTCCTCCACTCCCCCACTACCACCCCTCTCCTCCACTGCCCCACTACCACTCCTCTCCTCCACTACCACCCCTCTCCTCCACTCCCCCACTACCACCCCTCTCCTCCACTGCCCCACTACCACTCCTCTCCTCCACTCCCCCACTACCACTCCTCTTCTACCCGGAAGTATGCAAAACTGCCTGAACGTTTCAAGTACAAGTATTTGCATTCAGATTAGTTGAGACGTGGGCAAATTCAAGAAATGGCTGACATATGGACTCCAAGAATGGCAAAGAAAAACCTAGTGAGACTGAAAACATGTTTATTCCATATAGTCGTGTGCGGTAACACTCAGGTGATGTAATTCCACATTGAGACTGTACAGGGAGTTTACATTGCGGGTGAACATATGGGCTGCATTATGTCATTATTAAAGCCACTGCTATGTCGATAAAAAGTGAGGTCTCAACAAAACTAAAACAAACTACATTTATTCAAGAAAAAATAAAACCTAAACAAAAAAATATAAGATGGTTCATGCAAAAACAAAACAGCTTTAGTGGAATAAACAGAGAGACATCACACTTTCAAACAGATACTGGGACGAGAACAGGGTATTAAGAGAAAAACTTCTAAATTGCACTTTGGTCTTGAAGAACCAGAAACCCTTCTTATCTGACCAGTGACTTTAGATCAAAGGTCAAAAAAACATCCAGAAATCATAGCAGGGGTGCAATAAAGATAGACAGGAATCAATCACCAGAAAATAAACAAACAAAAAACAAGATTTAAAAAGAAATCCTACAACCTTAAAGCATGACCCTTTAAAGGTTCAATGCGAGCGGACACATCTGCATCTTCACTCCAAAGGACCAAGCGCATGTTGAATATATTCACATTGAAGAAAGTGTTCTCAGTGTGAAACGACAGCATAAAAACATTTTTAAAAACCAGCACCCAATGCAAGAAACAATCAACGCTTCTGTTCTGCATGTAGAATGCACACCTTTAGAGATGGACATGACCCATAGGCAGGACATGGACAGGCGACAGCGCCACGTTCAGCCACGAGGAGCACATAAACGTTCATATTTTTAAAATGGACCCTTCTGGAGCAGTTCAGCTTGTCCAGGTGGGGCTTCATTTCACCAGGGTCCAAACCAGGAGTCCTCCAAACCCACAAATCAGCACCAGTTAGAAAAATGGTCCACATTGGGTTTGTAGTCTCTTGTAGTTATTCCTGTGAAAAACGAGATGTCTGGAGCAAGCCGTGATGATGTCACAGAAATGAGGCAAAGCAAACGACGAGCTGGTCGAGCGGGGAGAGGAAGCGCCAGGGAGCGCCAGGGAGCAGTGCGATGCAGGACCAATGAGGGGAGCTTCAACCAATCAGAAAAGGTCTCACCCCCTCCCAAACATCATTCCAGAAGATTCCAAAACCCCGCCCACCACAATGAGAGTCCTGTGGGGGTCGTCTCTCCAGGGAGGGGGAAACGGGAGCAAAGCAGCACAGATTTAACATCACTAAAGCCATCCATTCATCCTGCTAACCAAGCTTCCCGTCTCACTGTAGTCATTCACATCAATGAATCCAGACAGTTCATCCTGCTAACCAAGCTTCCCGTCTCACTGTAGTCATTCACATCAATTAATCCAGACAGTTCATCCTGCTAACCAAGCTTCC
Source organism: Ilyophis sp. 1 JC-2022 (assembly GCA_022702515.1). Taxonomy (NCBI): domain Eukaryota; kingdom Metazoa; phylum Chordata; class Actinopteri; order Anguilliformes; family Synaphobranchidae; genus Ilyophis; species Ilyophis sp. 1 JC-2022. The sequence continues at coordinate 128,834,630 of CM040402.1, forward strand.
CGTCTCACTGTAGTCATTCACATCAATGAATCCAGACAGTTCATCCTGCTAACCAAGCTTCCCGTCTCACTGTAGTCATTCACATCAATGAATCCAGACAGTTCATCCTGCTAACCAAGCTTCCCGTCTCACTGTAGTCATTCACATCAATTAATCCAGACAGTTCATCCTGCTAACCAAGCTTCCCGTCTCACTGTAGTCATTCACATCAATGAATCCAGACAGTTCATCCTGCTAACCAAGCTTCCCGTCTCACTGTAGTCATTCACATCAATGAATCCGGGCATAATCTGCATAGAGTCGCCACAACATGGGGCTTTTTCATAAACTACCATTTACAGTGTTAGAAAAGGTAAACTCCCTCAATGTCAGAGGTCAAGGGTCAACAGAGGGCAAACAGACATGGCCGGGAACAAAGACGACCCCCTCCATGGCTCTAAGCCCCCAGCACCAGGTCCGGACCGTTTGGACCTCACAGCTTTTCTCTGGCATTTATTTCCACTGGTTACCATAGCAGCACCGTCAAGTGTGGATAGATGTTCGTCCAAATAAACAAAGGAAAAAAGTTATAAAAAGGACACTGACACGCAGACGAACACTTCAGAACCGCCAGGCCAGAAACAGTCTGCTGACAAAGCAATACTCATATTACAACAATCCATTTCTGATCCAATTTCATACTGTTAAAATGGTGTGTCCCTTTGAGTCCGGAGAAATTAAAATAACACAATGTATAAAAATATATATATATTGCTTTACTCAAAGTAGAATACGGGCCTTTTTCTCTCATTGCAGAAATATTTACATATTACCAAATTGAGTAAGAAGGAATAAGAGGAATTAACAGGAAACTCAAAGAGACACACCAGGCAAAGTAAAATCCCAGGTAAAGAGAGACACACCAGGTAAACAGGGTCATAGATCACAGGTACATCAACGGCTAGACGTGTCTTCATTGACGAAGGGGGGGTAAGAAAGAAAAAAACAGGATTGTACACATCTCTCCCAATCCTCCACCTTTTAAATATACTTATATTCACATATAAAAAACACAGGTAATAAACTTGCCTATAAAAGTATACCTGTGCCGTAGATGGAACAGCGGCTCTCTCTCTGCCACAGCTCCACACCTTCCTTCTAAATGTCACAATGTACAAATATTACACGGGTGACCGCGCTCAACAGCAAATCTCTTTCTCTCTCACACATACGCACGCGCACGCGCACACTCACACACACACACACACTCACTCACTCACACACACTCACACACACTCACACGCACTCACACGCACTCACACGCACTCACACGCACGCGCGCACACTCACACACTCGCACACACGCACACATACGCACACACACGCACACACACACCATGAGGAGTGTGTGAGGGATGGAGGGAGCAGCAGGTGTGTACAGTGTGTGTGTGCGTGTGTATATTTGCTCAGCACACACACACAGTAGCCTTGCGGTGCTGCTGTAGGAGGTCGGTGACGCTGGGGGGCTGGGGCTTGGCGCCGCGGCGACTGGCGAGTCTCTCAGTGTTCCTCCGCCGTGGGGGGGTACTGGGGGAGGGGGCGCTGCGCCGGGCCTTCTTCCCCGACGGACCGGGGGGGCTCTGCAGGGTCCGTTTGTTGGGGGCCGTCACCGCGCCCTCATTAGTGCGGACGGCCAGAGCCCTGCTGTCTGGGGAGCGCCCCCCTGGGGGAGTCAGGCAGGGGGCCGAGGGGTCCGAGAGGGCACGCAGCATCGCCCCCGAAAAAGCGTTCCGCCGCTCCAGCGCTGGTAGCAGCTCGCACACAGGAGATGGGGCGTCAACATCCAGGGTCTGTGGGAAAAGGGGGGGGGGGGGGGACCCCAATACTCAGACACAGCAGGGTACAGAAACACCCCCAAACCATCCATGCTGTCATGAGCAGCGGGACATACCCTGATTCTGTACCTCGTGTCCTGTGGTGCTGATCTCAGTTACTTTAATTTGTTTTATTATCTTAAGTGGACACTGGAGCGTATCAAAGAGGTACACAGAGTCTATTCTCTCCTTTCAAAAGTTAAGTCACAATTTATTCAACAGTTAGTTCCGACCACACATTGTGATTGGCTAAGACGCATTCTGATACACAGTATAAAAGCACCACTCCCTCTCGTGTGATATTGCTTAAATAACTACAGTTAATAAGTACATTATACTGATGACAACACAAAGTTTAGTTCTACGAAGCGCACAGGAAGCGTCCCGTTGGGTTAGAGGTCAGCGTGTCTGGGATCCTTACCCTCACCAGCGGGGTGTTGGATCGGGACCCGGACGCAGGGCCACAGCAGGGGCCCTCGGCCAAGTTGAGCAGGAGCTCCTCGTGGTGCAGCGGGGCGGGGGCGTGGCCGGGCTCCTGCAGCGCGATCACGATGACGCTGGTGTTATCAGCACGTAGCATACGCTGTCGCCACCGCAAGAGGGCGTGGCTCACCAGCTGACGGGCGCTCGAGACCCCACCCTGTGCCTGCAGACACAATCATACCAGAGTCATGTGACCAGAGGGGTCATACGAGAGACATGTGACCAGAGGGGTCATACGAGAGACATGTGACCAGAGGGGTCATACGAGAGTCATGTGACCAGAGGGGTCATACGAGAGTCATGTGAACCCTAAAGCCTGTTAATTGTCATGGATTTTCTCTGTTAGAATTTACAGCTTTTTACAGTTACTCCTTTACTAAACAATGAATAAGCTTCGGCAGTATGAATTTTAAAACATGTCATGCTGATGAGGCATTTAAATTGAGGAGGAGACAGTAGATGCAGGGTGTGGCACTAAGGGGCGTGGCTGTAGATGCAGGGCGTGGCTGTAGATGCAGGGCTCACCATGGCCTCGTCGTTGTCCTGGCACAGTGAAACAGCATCCTGCGGGGGCACCATGTTCCACAGGCCGTCGCTCCCCAGGACAATGTAACAGTGCTGCAGGGAGTCCAGCTTCACCACACTGGTGTCTGGCTCTGGGGACACAACAAACTCCCCGCTGTAGAAGTCATAACTCCACAGGTCCCCTGTACAGAGAGAGAGAGAGAGAGTCAGACCCTGCCGCACCGCCAGGGGCCATGTGATAAAAACATACCCGAGAGAGAGAGAGAGACAGAGAGAGACAGAGAGAGACAGAGAGAGACAGAGAGAGACAGAGAGAGACAGAGAGAGAGACAGAGAGAGAGACAGAGAGAGAGAGAGAGGCCGTGACCGAATACAAACCCTAAACCCTTTTGAGGGCGCATATTTGAGTCCACTTCGACAAAAAGTTTTACTTAAAATACCCAGGCTGCTTTCGAATCCGAAATTTATCCTTTCTTCCTGTCGTTCCCTCCCCTTGCTTCAAGGGGGGAATCTCCAAAATGCCAGGATGAAATATGGCAGCCACACCGAGTGTGATTCTGACCAATTTAAGAAAGGAGAGGGAGTAATTATATTCCCTCGCTCCCTCGTTTATCCTCCCTTCCACCAAGGGTATAAAATGGAAGCTTCCAGCAAGAAGGGAATCCCACAATGCAATGCTCCACAAGGAAATAGTGGGCGGTCACTACAGAACGGTCACATTTCAACTCTATGGTGTTGCACTTCCGAAATGTTGCGCGGGCGGTTCGGTTCCGTTTTTGTATGTTTCTCGTCAATCCTCCCTTGCAGAGCACTTTTTAAGTTTGGTTGCTGCATGTAGCAAATTGTGTCACAAGACAGCTCCCTGGAGGGAAGTGAGCAGGGGAAGGGAGCGTGTTAAATTGGATTTGAATGCAGCCCAGGATGAACCCCTTATTTCCGGGCTTTTATTGACGGGATTCAAGAGCACAATCATTCACAGAACTGTGCACTCATCCGACAATTTCGGGAAGTAACCCGGAAGTAAAAACATACAACACGTAGAGCGTCTATGCATATCTATGGTACAAGAGCGGGTCATATTACAATCTACTCTTTTTATTTTTGTTAATTCTATCTTCATTCATAATCTACACTTTGTAACCATCATCATATGTTAACGGATTGATATTCTCAAAAACAATGTTTTTTGAGTTTTGCGGGATTTCTTCCGCACCCTGCGGAGACAGGGCACATAGTGAGTCTGAGGGGACAGGGGACAGGGATGGTATTCAGTCACGGGGCGGGCCGTGTGTAAGTACGCAAAACAGCCTTTATTTCACATTTTAAAAAAAGTTTTTAAAAAACAGCTGGGTCAATCAAAAACAGAAATAAAACTGAACCGATATCAGAAAACTCCCGAAAGTGAAGTATTCCTTTAACAGTGTTAAGCTGTGGACTCTGGAACCTGAATGCCCCGGAGCTGTAGGCAGCTTTTGTCTGGGATTCAAACATACATTCCCAGAGGACACAGAGGTGAAAATGTGTGCAAACCATGGGGCCATCAGGCCAGGAGGCATTCAGACTACTGTCAATGCTTACTGCCCACTCAAACAGGTTAAAATAGGAAATTAAGATAAACAGAAGAGCGGTCACATTGTCATTCCAATTCTCTCCACTAGAGGGCGCAGAAGAGGAAGGCAGGACGGGAATCCTCATTCAGGCACTAAAAAAAGGAGACATTTCTCTGGCGAAACATGAAATCCTGACAAAGCGTTTGGCAGGACATCCCGAAGACTTCTAAATCAGTATAGTGTACACCATGTGTTTTCTGTGTGGAGGACATTCACGTACTTTCCCTGCCAATCAAATTGATTTACTCCATGGAACGAATGCAAAACAGTATAGAGCCTCTGCTGAGGCTCGCAAGGGCCGTTTATGTACAATTTTGTAAAACACACTCATTTTCTTTATAGCCCCAGTAAAAAAAATATTGGGACGTCCAATTCACTATTTGCAACCACAGCTTTGTTCAGTGGTCCCTACTGTCCAATCAGGAGAGTGAAAACATCTACGCTTCTCCTCCGAAACATGGTGTGGCCAGCTGCTTCTTTTCACACCACAGACTACAGCTGAGTGAATTTTGGGCCCAGCCCGGGTGAATTTCGGGCCCAGCTCGGGTGAATTTCGGGCCCAGCTCGGGTGAATTTTGGGCCCAGCTCGGGCCAGTTTTGGGTCAGTCTGCAGTCCTTACCCAAGGCCCGGGCGACAGCGAGGAAGGGGATCTGGTCGATGACGGTGCTCCTCCGGACAGGACCATTGTGAGTGAGCCGGGGCCGTTTCCACACCACGCGGTTCACTCCAGACTTCTTAATCACACTGGGAACGACACGGGCAGCAGTCAAAGTGCGTGTCAATGACCCACTCATCAAGCAATCAGGGACTATTTCTGTGTGAAACCACTTCAATTCAGTTCCATTAATCAATGGCAGACGGCAAATGGCAGCTCTAAGACCAAACATTATCAGCGTTGGACAAAGTACCCAATATACTGTATATTATCTTTATCTCAATTCCAAAAAATATAAACAATACATATTATATAGTTATATATACTTTACTTATTTATTTACCTCCTCTGCTTCACATTTAACAATGAAAGTGTCATAAATCTGATGGATGCGATTTATGTTTTGAAAATATGCTCTATAATGAAGACATGGGGGCATAAATCATGTTTATCTGAAAAATGTAAATGAAACAAGGTTTTCATGCAGTGGGCTAGATTATTGATATTTATTGTTTTGAAGTGACGTTCGCAATCATTTTTTATATCTTATTATATTCAAAGAAGCCCTGCAGGCAAAAAGACAAGCAAACACAGATGAACAACATATAGAAGCACAAAACAAGAGCCACATTTACACAGGTGTATCACTGGTTAAGAAATGCATCTCTCAAAAGTGTCATTCCTCTTTCACTAAAAGTTTAAAACGGGTCAATTTGACCCAAATCGAACACAAAAAATATTTTTTACACAAATATTTCATTACAGACTGTAACCCATCACCTGGGCATTCAATTTACTTTTTCACCCACTGGCCAGAGTGGCTTGTGGATTCAAAAGAAATCACCAGCCATTTTCAACATTTTACCAGCCACATTACCTACAATACAACGCAACCTGGTTGGTTATTGCTAAAGTAGCTGCTAGAGTAGAAAATCTTACCAGCCACAAAGCAGCATTTCACACCCTGCACCCCGAGCCCCACCCTCCTCACCTGCCCCCGAGCCCCACCCTCCTCACCTGGCCCCGAGCCCCACCCACCTCACCTGCCCCCCCCGAGCCCCACCCTCCTCACCTGCCCCCGAGCCCCACCCTCCTCACCTGCCCCCGAGCCCCACCCTCCTCACCTGCCCCCCGAGCCCCACCCTCCTCACCTGCCCCCCGAGCCCCACCCTCCTCACCTGCCCCCCGAGCCCCACCCTCCTCACCTGCCCCCGAGCCCCTCGATGCGCTCCCTCTCCTTGGGCAGCTCAGGTTTGTGGTCCTGCGTGACCTCCACGGCGCGAATGAACTGGTCGGTGGGGTCATCCCGAACCCCCAGGACCACACCCGAGTCCCCGACGTGAGCCACGTACATTCGGTCCCCCCGGATCACCACGACACTGGCCGTGGTACCCGACGTACTGGGCAGGCCCGTCAGCGTTTTCGGCCACTCCGCTACGGGGAGAGAGAGAGAGACAGAGAGGAGGGAAACAGAAAGAGGGATGAGAGAGGAAGAGTGTGAATGGGCAGAAAGAGAAGGAGGGGAGAGAAAGAGGGACGGCTGAGTTTCACTCATTCCTAAGAAATCTTGGTTTTATGGATTTCCGTTTGCCATCTAAGCAAGGAGAGGTCATGTGACTTTCATACTGCTTCCTAAAGCTCCTGTAACGGTTCATTACATGTTCCTGCATCTTCACTCTTCATAAATCGCTGAGCGTGTGCTTGCCTTGCTCAACAAAGGCTGTAGTGCCACAAGCAAAGCCTGATTTTGGAAAGGCTTACTAACTTCACCACTCTGCGCTTCTGAGGTCCAGGCATCACTACACGTGTCACTTCCTGCTCAGAGCGCCTGCATGTTTCGAAACACTGAGGACCCATACGACACGGAGGCCTTAGAGGATTCAACTTCAGTTCCAACTGCCCCTTAAAACGGTCGCTATGGTTTCCATGTGGGCCGATGTAATTTTCAGGGCTCCGCCTCCGGGGCGGATTCCGAACCCAAACGGGCCACGAGGAGACCTGAAGCGTACAGGTCTCTAAAGCGTACAGGTCTCTAAAACGTACAGGTCTCTAAAGCGTACAGGTCTCTGAAGCCTACAGGTCTCTAAAGCGTACACGTCTCTAAAGCGTACACGTCTCTAAAGCGTACACGTCTCTAAAGCGTACAGGTCTCTAAAGCGTACACGTCTCTAAAGCGTTCAGGTCTCTAAAGCGTACTGGTCTCTGAAGCGTACAGGTCTCTAAAGCGTACAGGTCTCTGAAGCGTACAGGTCTCTAAAGCGTACAGGTCTCTAAAGCGTACAGGTCTCTAAAGCGTACAGGTCTCTAAAGCGTACAGGTCTCTAAAGCGTACAGGTCTCTAAAGCCTACAGGTCTCTAAAGCGTACAGGTCTCTAAAGCGTACAGGTCTCTAAAGCGTACAGGTCTCTGAAGCCTACAGGTCTCTAAAGCGTACAGGTCTCTAAAGCGTACAGGTCTCTGAAGCGTACAGGTCTCTAAAGCGTACAGGTCTCTAAAGCGTACAGGTCTCTAAAGCGTACACGTCTCTAAAGCGTACAGGTCTCTGAAGCCTACAGGTCTCTAAAGCGTACAGGTCTCTGAAGCGTACAGGTCTCTAAAGCGTACAGGTCTCTAAAGCGTACAGGTCTCTAAAGCGTACAGGTCTCTAAAGCGTACAGGTCTCTGAAGCGTACAGGTCTCTAAAGCGTACACGTCTCTAAAGCGTACACGTCTCTAAAGCGTACAGGTCTCTGAAGCCTACAGGTCTCTAAAGCGTACAGGTCTCTAAAGCGTACAGGTCTCTAAAGCGTACACGTCTCTAAAGCGTACAGGTCTCTGAAGCGTACAGGTCTCTAAAGCGTACAGGTCTCTGAAGCCTACAGGTCTCTAAAGCGTACAGGTCTCTAAAGCGTACAGGTCTCTGAAGCGTACAGGTCTCTAAAGCGTACAGGTCTCTAAAGCGTACAGGTCTCTAAAGCGTACACGTCTCTAAAGCGTACAGGTCTCTGAAGCCTACAGGTCTCTAAAGCGTACAGGTCTCTGAAGCGTACAGGTCTCTAAAGCGTACAGGTCTCTAAAGCGTACAGGTCTCTAAAGCGTACAGGTCTCTGAAGCGTACAGGTCTCTAAAGCGTACACGTCTCTAAAGCGTACACGTCTCTAAAGCGTACAGGTCTCTGAAGCCTACAGGTCTCTAAAGCGTACAGGTCTCTAAAGCGTACAGGTCTCTAAAGCGTACACGTCTCTAAAGCGTACAGGTCTCTGAAGCGTACAGGTCTCTAAAGCGTACAGGTCTCTGAAGCGTACAGGTCTCTAAAGCGTACACGTCTCTAAAGCGTACACGTCTCTAAAGCGTACAGGTCTCTGAAGCCTACAGGTCTCTAAAGCGTACAGGTCTCTAAAGCGTACACGTCTCTAAAGCGTACAGGTCTCTGAAGCCTACAGGTCTCTAAAGCGTACAGGTCTCTAAAGCGTACAGGTCTCTAAAGCGTACACGTCTCTAAAGCGTACAGGTCTCTGAAGCCTACAGGTCTCTAAAGCGTACAGGTCTCTGAAGCGTACAGGTCTCTAAAGCGTACAGGTCTCTAAAGCGTACACGTCTCTAAAGCGTACAGGTCTCTAAAGCGTACAGGTCTCTAAAGCGTACACGTCTCTAAAGCGTACAGGTCTCTAAAGCGTACAGGTCTCTAAAGCGTACACGTCTCTAAAGCGTACAGGTCTCTAAAGCGTACACGTCTCTAAAGCGTACAGGTCTCTAAAGCGTACAGGTCTCTGAAGCCTACAGGTCTCTAAAGCGTACAGGTCTCTAAAGCGTTCAGGTCTCTAAAGCGTACAGGTCTCTAAAGCGTACACGTATCTAAAGCGTACAGGTCTCTAAAGCGTACAGGTCTCTAAAGCGTACAGGTCTCTGAAGCCTACAGGTCTCTAAAGCGTACAGGTCTCTGAAGCGTACAGGTCTCTAAAGCGTACAGGTCTCTAAAGCGTACAGGTCTCTAAAGCGTACAGGTCTCTGAAGCGTACAGGTCTCTGAAGCGTACAGGTCTCTAAAGCGTACACGTCTCTAAAGCGTACAGGTCTCTAAAGCGTACAGGTCTCTGAAGCGTACAGGTCTCTAAAGCGTACAGGTCTCTGAAGCGTACAGGTCTCTAAAGCGTACAGGTCTCTAAAGCGTACAGGTCTCTAAAGCGTACACGTCTCTAAAGCGTACAGGTCTCTGAAGCGTACAGGTCTCTAAAGCGTACAGGTCTCTAAAGCGTACAGGTCTCTAAAGCGTACAGTGTAGCTGAGGGGCTACACAACCCTGACTGTATTCAATTAACAAGCTAACAAACACTAAATGACTAAACAAAGAATACTCTACAAATGGCGGACACTCAATTAACTAGGCGGGGAGACACGTGTACCAAATATAACAATAAAACATTTAATACACATAAACACACATACCACATACAATATTTATATCCCTAAGCTAATACAATTTATAATAGCAACCAATGTCCGAATCAAATGTGGTCCTAAACTAATGGTACCAGTTTGTTGGAGCTCTGGTGAGGTGGAGAAGATGGCGGACGATGAGACGATGGGAAACGAACACTCAGGGAAGGGACGAGGACGGAGACAATGTTCGCTGAAGCAGACGAACGCGGCAGTCAGGCCGTGACTGGACGGGGATCCCGCTCGGATCTGGTCCCGTTAATTCAACACCACGACTTTATGCACAATAGCCAGTTAGCCCCTTAGCTTCAGGCTAACTAACGTGTAGTCCACTGTAGCTAGCTGAATCCAGACGCGGCTAAACTCAGCTCAAAGTCTCTTCACAGTCCTCTGATATCTACACGCCTGCAGATCTAACTCGAAGCACATTCACTTCACCTTTTCCCTAAACTATCTAACACTGCCGCTTCCCACTAGAAGCTAAACAATGTCCCGAATTCGCAATTACAGCTCACTAGCAAACTCGCTCTCTCGTTCCACAACTTCGCATTACAGTCTCAACTCTCTCACCCTGTATATATTATAAGTGCGTAGGCTCACGCTGCCCTACGGTGCGGCTCAAAGGACATACGAAAAGTAAATAGAAAACACTCATGCAAATGAACAATATAAAATGATCTCTTATACAAAGATATAGAAAACAAATACAGAAAATAATAAATGTGGACTTAATCTACCACTGACTCTGAACTACTGAACTGAGTCTATTAAATTAATCTGGGCCTCCAGAACATACAGGTCTCTAAAGCGTACAGGTCTCTAAAGCGTACAGGTCTCTAAAGCGTACAGGTCTCTGAAGCGTACAGGTCTCTAAAGCGTACAGGTCTCTAAAGCGTACAGGTCTCTAAAGCGTACAGGTCTCTGAAGCGTACAGGTCTCTAAAGCGTACAGGTCTCTAAAGCGTACAGGTCTCTGAACTCTGACGGCGCAGCTACAACAGAGAGCCTGGATCCAACCGACACCAAGTAATGAAAGTAAAATACAAGAAGTTCCCCAAGAGCCAGCTGACTACAGACCTCTGTTTCACCTGCTTTTTGAGATATATTTAAGGTTTGCTAATTAATTTAGTAAAAATGATGTCAGCAGAAAACTATTTGTCTCCCTGCTGCCAACATTCCTAGCAGGCTACTCAAAAATTTAGGGAACCCCCAAAAAATTTATATAACCCTAACCCAATCCACATACTAGGGGTGGGACGATTCAATCCCATAACGATTCGATTCGATTACGATTCTTTAGGCAAAGGTTCGATGCATCATAATATCTTACGTTTGACCACGATTCGATTCGATAAGATTCGGTTCGATTAATTTAGATACTTTAAAAAATGTAATAGGTATGCTAATGTGATTTGATACCGATACATTCAGCAGGAATTAAATATTCAATTAGAACCTTACACCAAGTTCACAGCATTATGTTTATTGTTAAGGCATGCCATACATTTTGCAGCTGTCTGCAGCAAATAATGCAGCAATAAACATGACTAACAGTGTATTTTCTAAAGTTGCCCTATTTAGGTTATTGTTTTTCAAACAGTGTCAGACATGGTACCCTAATACATTTCCTTTATTTACTAAATGAAAATGGCAAAATGTATAACAATTACTAAACTGGGTCAAGAAAAATGAAATAGCCTATAGGTTAGTGTCATGCATAGTACTTTCCTAAATCTTAGTACGATCTAGAACTTCGGTGGAGCAAGATGCCCATCCATCCGTAGTTAAAGCTACTCTCGTAGCGTTTCGCAAGGACAGTCAAACAGTTTTCTTCACCTCTTCATACAGAGCAGGTATACATTTTTCACTCAAATATTTTCTGCATGGTATGGTGTATCTAGGTTCCACGACATTCATTTTTGAATCGGACAGTTAACGTAGTAATAATAAATTGAACGTAAGACATTGGAAATAGTCTTACTATTTTAGTTTTTTGTCTCTAACGTCTACTTGATTTTGAATAGAAAATGGTTTAAATTTAAATATCAGAAAGCACTTTACAATGAACTGTCTGGACATGGTATGTGTATAAAAACTAATAAAAACAATTATACAAAAAAATAGAACTGTTTAGCCATTTCTCCAGGAAACTCAGGGGAAGTGTCAATGACTCCCGAGTTTAGCTTGCTAACCAGCTTGCTAACCCGCTTGCTGTCCTTCACGTCAATTGTGTATCGTCGGCTCAAATGGTTTATCATGTTTGTGGTGTTGCCTGTGTATCTGATTTCTACTTGGCAGATCTTGCATATTGCAGCGGTTTTGTCAAGTACACCCTCCTTCTTTCTAAACCCGAAATGCTTCCATACCACTGATTTTCTGTTCGGAACATCGCAAATTCTGTAAGTTTCTGTCTCTTTTGTCGCACTCAGCGAGCACGCAGCTAGCCATTTCGCTCAGATCTGTCCGTCTCATTGTCGCTTGATTCCCGCCTGTCCCTACTTTCAACTCACGCTTACGTGGGGGTTGGAGCAGAAACATGGATTGAAGCTGGTCAAAACAGTTTTAAAAGTAGTCGTGTCTCAGAAATATATATTTGTATTCAATTGAATAAATGAATACATGTGCACATTCATTTAAAATGCGATATTAATCGATGCTTATCGATTCGAATCTTACAGATCGATGCAGTTGTATTTACACATTCGGATCGATGCACCGCGATGCATCGGTGCATTGTCCCACCCCTACCACATACATTTTCAAATATAACAGAACGACAACTACTTGGACTCCACCTGCACTGTGGGTCAAAACGCCCTGAGAACAAGAACCCCAGCCAGAGATGTGAGCTGAGAGAGAGCCCCATGCACAGCTGCATTGAGCAGTTAGCTGTTAGCAGTGCTATTTAAGTAGTTCTTCTGAAGTACAGAGTCCTGCCTGGACAAAGACTCTGTTGCATTCAGACAAGGGAGGCTTGTTTCTGGCAGGCCATGGAGAGATGCATGTGACTGCTGTAACATAGCACATTACTTTCTTATTGTTCAGTGTGGCACAAGTTAGCCATTTATTTAGTTTATCGATTTAGTGCTTGTGCTCGCTGGTCTGGGAATGTTACCAGCAGCTTGCTCACACAGCTCTTATAGAATAGAGTAACTTATTTTCCTGTGAGAAAACTTTTTTTAAATAAAAAATAAAATTAATGCGTCTCCATGGAAAAAGAAGAGCAGCAGGGGTGCTTCCCTGTCCTATAACAGACTAAAGATGTCCTTTAACAGACTAAAGATGTTCTATAACAGACTAAATATATCCCTATAACAGACTAGAGATGTCCTTTAACAGACTAAAGATGTCCTATAACAGACTAAAGATGTCCTATAACAGACTAAAGATGTCCTATAACAGACTAAAGATGTCCTATAACAGACTAGAGATGTCCTATAACAGACTAAAGATGTCCTATAACAGATTAAAGATGTCCTATAACAGATTAAAGATGTCCTATAACAGATTAAAGATGTCCTATAACAGACTAAAGATGTCCTATAACAGACTAAAGATGTCCTATAACAGATTAAAGATGTCCTATAACAGATTAAAGATGTCCTATAACAGACTAGAGATGTCCTATAACAGACTAAATATGTCCTATAACAGACTAAATATATTCTATAACAGACTAAAGATGTCCTATAACAGACTAAAGATGTCCTATAACAGACTAAAGATGTCCTATAACAGACTAAAGATGTCCTATAACAGACTAAAGATGTCCTATAACAGACTAAAGATGTCCTATAACAGACTAAAGATGTCCTATAACAGACTAGAGATGTCCTATAACAGACTAAATATGTCCTATAACAGACTAAATATGTCCTATAACAGACTAAATATATTCTATAACAGACTAAATATGTCCTATAACAGACTAAATATGTCCTATAACAGACTAAATATGTCCTATAACAGACTAAAGATGTCCTATAACAGACTAAAGATGTCCTATAACAGACTAAAGATGTCCTATAACAGACTAAATGTCCTATAACAGACTAAAGATGTCCTATAACAGACTAAAGATGTCCTATAACAGACTAGAGATGTCCTATAACAGACTAGAGATGTCCTATAACAGACTAAAGATGTCCTATAACAGACTAGAGATGTCCTATAACAGACTAAAGATGTCCTATAACAGACTAGAGATGTCCTATAACAGACTAAATATGTCCTATAACAGACTAGAGATGTCCTATAACAGACTAAAGATGTCCTATAACAGACTAGAGATGTCCTATAACAGACTAGAGATGTCCTATAACAGACTAAAGATGTCCTATAACAGACTAGAGATGTCCTATAACAGACTAGAGATGTCCTATAACAGACTAGAGATGTCCTATAACAGACTAGAGATGTCCTATAACAGACTAGAGATGTCCTATAACAGACTAAAGATGTCCTATAACAGACTAAAGATGTCCTATAACAGACTAGAGATGTCTTATAACAGACCAGAGATGTCCTATAACAGACTAGAGATGTCCTATAACAGACTAAAGATATCCTATAACAGACATACCAGCACACTAAACAAACTAAAGATAAAAGCTTGATACAATAAAACACATTCAAATTAACAAACATGAAACTAGACCACTGGACTACGTCACCATCACAGCACCACGTTCTAGAAGCCACTGAAACATTTACTTGTACTTTATAATTATAATTTATAATAATGTACTTTGATTATAAGTCGCTCTGGAGAAAAGTGTCATGTTAATGGAAGTTATATAAACAGCTCATACTCATAACACACAACACTGAACCGTGAACTGCAGTGAAAAGCAGGACCAGGTCGCCGCCTGGGAGAGCCCCAGACATACAAGCGCTTAAAAAAATAAATCAATTGAAATGTTTTCCGGTTGCATTTTCAGCCGGCGAACGGCAGCGTGATGCAGAAACGGCAGGTAACAGCACGACAGTGACGCGTACAGGTAAGTACAGAGGGCCACCTGTTGACCTCTGATTTCCTGTATGCACAGCTGCCAGCTGATGCTAAGGCAAGTCCAGGCATGAAGTAAAAGGTGTGTCGCTTCAAAAAAAAACACAAAAAAAAACAGCCTGGCCACTACCGGAATGACTACTACTGCTGCTCAGCAGGTTAGGTTGGCCCGGCACACCACTCAGCAGGTTAGGCTGCGCCCGGCACACCACACAGCAGGTTAGGCTGCGCCCGGCACACCACACAGCATGTTAGGCTGCGCCCTGCACACCACTCAGCAGGTTAGGCTGGCCCGGCACACCACTCAGCAGGTTAGGCTGCGCCCGGCACACCACTCAGCAGGTTAGGCTGCGCCCGGCACACCACTCAGCAGGTTAGGCTGCGCCCGGCACACCACTCAGCAGGTTAGGCTGCGCCCGGCACACCACACAGCAGGTTAGGCTGGCCCGGCACACCACTCAGCAGGTTAGGCTGCGCCCTGCACACCACTCAGCAGGTTAGGCTGCGCCCGGCACACCACTCAGCAGGTTAGGCTGTGCCCGGCACACCACACAGCAAGTTAGGCTGGCCCAGCACACCACTCAGCAGGTTATGCTGCGCCCGGCACACCACTCAGCAGGTTAGGCTTCGCCCGGTATACCACTCAGCAGGTTAGGCTGGCCCGGCACACCACACAGATCCAATGCTATAGTCCAGTCATCTAAGTGTGCAGCCAGATAGTGTCCAGATAAGTGTGTGTGTAGTCCCCATGCATCCTCCTGCTGTTCTGTGGCATGGGACAGCAGAAAACCAAAGATTTTCCACTGGGTGAAAACAGGTGTGAAACCTCAATGTAACAAGCAACAAGTTTCCTGAAATTGAACTCACTGAGGAAATGAGATTGGCCGTCACACTCTCAGGAAAACCACTTCAGTGACATGTGGACTGCTTATTTGCACAGTACACTCCGTCTGACCATGTGCCGGGTGCTCTGGTGACTGGGGAGCCTTTTTTTTTTTAGGAAGCTTCCCTTTAAAATGAGAACTGGGCATCGTAACTAAGCAAAGAATAATAGTTCAACATTAAATGAGGGAATTTCATGTCATAAAAGACTGATATAATAGGCATTTTGGATATGAATAAAAAAAAAAAATTAAATACATATTGGTCACCCCGCGTGGAATGGATCACAGTGTTCCAAGCAGAAGTGCAGTTGCGTCACGTTCTAGAATGTGCTATATCGCGGCCAGAGCCCTTGATGTCCGGTTCCTCCCTACTAAAAAGTTGATTGGATACATGACGTCGAAACATTTCAGATAGGTTATCTCTATTGGCTCCACGGGATGTTAATCAATTTGAACCCAACAGAAACAACACTACTGGGGTAATAACGCGTTTATAATGAGATTAAAAGAAACGTGCAAACATTTCGTTGGGTAGCTAAAAAGGAGTGCTTTCGTGCACACGTAATCACATGTAATACGATGTAAACGTAATATGTAACGTTATACACAGACTACTGTGAAGTACAGAAAGGCTGCTTTTCGTTTCAATTCAGAAGCTCGTCGATAAAAAAAAAAATTAGTGTTTGCAGAATAATGTCCGTTACCGGGTTGCAGGACATCGTATTTAATGTATCCTACTAATTGAACGTAACTTAATTCCCTGTGAACACCAGTCTTCGTTACACACATTATACAATCTTGTCAGCAAAATAACATTCAGATCTCACAAACCACAACAGATTACACGACTGAGTAACCTTAGCAATTTAGTCAATTCTGTGCGTCAAACACAGTCCGGATCCAAGGCCGTGCCTTCATCCCAGCGCTGGGGGCGTGGGGGGAATCACACCTAGCGATCATTCGTCTGGCGCCCAAGTTTAAAAATTCTAAATTGAATAATAAATGAAAACAATCGATCCGCTTCTGCTGATAGTAGCCTCGTTTAGATTACGAGGAGGCAATATCTTATCGCCAAGAACCGACGGGATCGTTTCTGAACTCCAACGTTAGCTAGCTGGCTACACTGGATAAACGTTGGGTTAAACAGTTTACCCCAATACAATTTAATTACCTATATTGGCCAGTCAGCATTAACTATTCAGCTTAATACAATGTCTTACCAACGAGTTTTGCTTGTGTCTTAATACAACCGAATCTGCGTGCACAGCAGCTAACGTTAACTATAGGCTGATGTTAGTTGTATTTAGCTGGAGAGTTAACGAGCTAGCTCGATACTTACGCAGCTTTCTCCACATGGCGTAGTGGCAGGCGACGAACCCCTTGCGGATCGCTGCACACACTTCCTCGTCGTCATTTGACCAAAAACCCCGCTGTTTCTTTATAAAATCCCAAAGATGGTCCCGTGCAAACTGCGCAGCTTCTCGACCTCCATGGCCGTCAAATACTGCGAAATAAGCCACAGAGCGCCGTGGAAGAGTCGCGTCACTCGGCGTCTCGTCCTGCACCGATGCCACAGTACAACTTTCGCCGTCGTTTGTGATGTTATGAGTCTGTACCGGTGAAGGCAGAGGACCGTTGCATGGGCCGCTTGGAGCCAGCTCTTGAACCACGTTTACCGGCGTATTTTCGGCAGACAAGCAGCTGTCCACTTTTGCCTCGCCTTGTTCGGGCGACTCAAGCTCATCCTCCCCCGGCTCAGGCTCCACTACAACCTCGGTCACATCCTCCATGTATTTCCTACCCCCTTGGTCGGAAAACACACTCACTCGCAACGAAAAGACGCTTTCCATGGTTACCGAGGTGTATGTTTTCCTATTTATAGGCTGTATGACCACTGGAATCGCGTTTGTACTTAATTTTACTAAGTTTTTGGAAGCTCCAGAATCTATCTCTCTCGCTTGGTCTATTGTTTATTTTCGACGCTTTGTAGGCATGCTCAGGAACGCAGTGACGTCAGAGCTCTAGCAACTGGGGATAAGATGGGAAAGGCACTCAACGGCGCCACCTATCGGTAACACTAATGCCCATCCATGGACTGCACTCTACATACAGTTGTTCTATGCAAGTTGTATGCTCTCCATACATCTGCAAGGTTCCTAAAATCGGCGTAAGTACCAAATTAATGCTGTCAAAATGATGCAAAGTTGCTAAACGGGAACTAAACGTTCACCAGTATTTCACAGCGACTAAACGAATACTATTCCAGAGCAATGCTGCCCATTTCTGCAAGTCACTTACCCCTGTGCTTTATTGTCATTTCATCAAAGTGTGGTCTTAACCTTCCGATTAGCCCCTTACCCTCGACCAGGGAGATTTCCCTTGCAGCGTTGCCTTTGACTTGCTCTTGTGGGGGTTTCGGCTGGGTTTTTCTGTGAACCGTATTGTGACAACTGCTTGTGAAATATGCTATATAAATAAATATTGATTTGATTTATTATGCCAGCATTTTACTGCCATTTGTGTTGTTATAGGTCAATATGACTCAATGATATACCCCCACCTAAAGGATGTTACACTTTTTTTGCATGTAAGTGTCATACTTGCAGCTTTTTGGTGTTGAACACAACCTGATACTGTTCCATTTCAGCAGGGCATTGTGGGAGACTGTCGTGCCACTTATAGGTAAGAAGGTACTGTATATGTACAGTAGACCTAAAGATTGTCACACCTGATACTGTACCATTTCACTATACTTTGTACAGTTTTTAGGTTTCGGTCTGTGTGTGGTGCTTTGTTTGCGTGTGTGTGTTTGTGTGTGGTGCTTTGTGTTTGTGACTGCTTGTAAGTTCTAACATTCTGCTGGGCTTATTGAATGCCAACACACTTTTTGTTTTAAAAACAGGGTGGTGTAGGGCAGGGGTTCCCAAACTTTTCCATGCCAAGGACCCCCAAATAGCCGTAGCCTCTGGCTGGGGCCCCCCTATTGCGAAATGGCTTTAAAAAAAAAACTTTTAAATTACACTGGCAAATATTAAAAAATCAAACATACAGCTTCTTAATACACAACACAATACTTTTGACCCTATTTTGATTCCATAATCGGGCCGTTAGCAGCTCAACGTAACGCTTTGACTGACAGGCATACGGTTATTTATTGGCTGCGATTGAAAGAAAGGCATGGCAAAGACCTAATTTCGATATGAAACAATTTATATCTTATTTTAAACCGGCACAGTAATCTTATGAATTGAAATACATTTTTTAAATACATTTTTTTAAATTATAATTATATTTTATTTTTTTGCATTTTCCATTTTCCTCTACCTTCCAATTGGCCCCCCTGGCGCCCCCTGGCGGCCCCCCGTTGGGCCGCAGCCCCCACTTTGAAAACCCCTGGTGTAGGGGAAGAAATTTAGGGTTTGATGTGTGTTCCTGGTGGGTTGTGTAATGCAAAACCTACTAGCAAGGAGTTTATTATTGTCTTTTTTTTGTTGTTTTTTTGTTGGGGGGGTTGTGAAAGAGAAGGATAGTTTTTAGGTCCAGGGTTAGTGTTCGGTGTGTGGTTAGGATGATCCACACACCATCCAGTTGTTTTGGTGGGGTAAACTCTCATCACCTTATGTTAAGGTGTGCAACTTGTCCTGGCACCAACCATCCTAGGACCGGTACAGTGTGGCCTGGTTCATGAACAGGAGCAGGGCTACTGGGTCTGGGAACTGAACACAAAGGGGATGGTTTAATCTGTTTTGTTGCTGGGCTTGCATACTGAATGTGGCCAATCTCATTACATTGATAGCTTCTTATGTCTTGCCAAGGACTGGATCCAATAGGTTATATCCGCCGATAAAAATTTACCAACCAACCAATCAGTTTTGGAAGGAACCACCAAAGCCCACAGTGAGAGGACTATACAATCTCTGGAATCACTGTCGCTTCAACTCATGCTTCAATTGCCTAGTGGAACACTTATTGGGTAACTATTGCGTAGAAACACAGTTTACTACATTATGAAACGCACGAGCTAAACGCCAGCGGTTTCACATGCACAGGAATAACCATCTTGAAAACAAAAGATCATACTAACAGAGTCAACCCAGACAACTAAATCAAGACCGTGAGACACAACCCCATTACGTGTCGCTTTCATATCGCGAAAACACTGCCCATGGTAACAGCGTCACAAGTCAACGTGGAGTCGAGCAGTGCTAACTAAGGGGAGGGTCATTTGTACCTCAGTATTTGGGTGTGGGACAATAAGGGGAGGGTCATTTGTACCTCGGTATTCGGGTGTGGGACACTAAGGGGAGGGTCATTTGTACCTCAGTATTCGGGTGTGGGACAGAAACAGACACATGGGATTGTGACACAGGGTCCAACTCCTAATCCAGACAATGTATTTTTCGAGCCCCCTCGTTTAAAACGGGAGGGGATGTGAGGAGTCGCAAAGAAACTGAAATAAACTCGCCAAGGTAGCGGAGGGAGTGAAAAGTCGGAGGCGGGCTACAATATGGCCGCTGTGGAGCTTGAGTGGATCCCAGAGACGCTTTATAACACCGCTATTTCAGCAGTGGTGGACAATTACAGCCGATCGCGCAGAGACATTCGTTCCCTTCCGGAAAATATACAGTTTGATGTGTACTATAAGGTAAGAACTGACCTTAACAAGTTAGCTACAAGTAGCACATCATGACTTGCTTGCTAGCTAGCCTGAGCTAACCGAGTGACAGACTGATGTGACATAATCAATCAACTAAGTTAGCTAGCTAGCTGACTAACGCTAGCTAAGGTGACGTGGCTACACAACTGCAATCCAACTAAAGAGAAAATTAACTGTTTTATTGTAGTTAAGCATTTGGATTTGAGAAACCCAGCTAAATTAGCCAATAGCATTCTGTCTCAGTTCTAGCAAGTTAACTATCAGGCTACACATTCAGGAGAGCCGCTAAAGTAACGTTAGCAAGTAGATTCGTTCACTAGTCTGAGATAGCTATCGGTTAGATATTTTCTTTGGCTGGCATTGTGCTTTTCCCACAGTGAGATCCAGTACAATGTCAGCCAACAAAAGTAATGTTAGCTAAGTTACAACAACCTTATATTTGTACATTCTAATGTGTACACGATAGAGAATGTCACCATAACAAACGACAAACCATTAACTATTACATTAACGTGAGCAAGGAAACTAAACTTAGTGCTAACTGTTATTTCCAGGTCAAATATGGACCCCTTTTTTACCGAATAACTGTTGGTTAGCCGAGTTATAGGAGTTTTTTCCCGAGTTATAGGAGTTATATAAGCCTAACAAAGGTAACATCGCGTATTTCGCCTGAGGAAATGGCCACACTGTCCAAGCCCAACCTTAGTTATTTTTCACCCGCAGGCAATTTGTGAGATCAGACAAATTATCTTAAATTTAACTTTCAAATTCAGTCTGTGGTCCAGACTACGAGGTAGCTAACGGCTCACTTTATTTGTTAAACAGGACCAGAAGAAAATGTTAGTAATGTGCTAGCCTATCTGACAGATTGACTAACTGCCAAATTCTGCTAGCCAGTGCAATAACAAATTAACACCAAAATGAAGCTTCCTTGAGTAGTAGGTCATAGTTATTTGGTTAATGTTAGACAGGGCACTGAATAGCAGTAGCCAAGTTAACTATATTTTCTTCCAACATTTATTTGGTAAAAACAGGGTCCAACTAATGCTGACTGTTGCTAATTTAAACTGGAGTAGCTAGTTTTAGTGTATTTTCTCCTGAGTATCATAAAACACCCCAGTTGCTAGTTAGGTAAGTCACCATAGTGATTTATTTTATTATTCCACTCACTAAACAAAGCTAGGCATTAACTAACATTGTTATTGAAAAGTAAGCCACTCATGGTCAGTGTAGAGAAGCATGGCCAAGCAAAGGCCAATCTTTAGAATAACCAGACCTTTGCTGTTGGCTAGTAAAAACTATCCCACGCATTGTAGAGCGTTTCCCATGTGCGGGACTCTGTTAACATACGGACCTCCTGCGAGGCGGATTTGAGCCGTCAGCGCTTTGCTTTGTGTCGGTTGTCGGTGTGGGCATTGCAGAGAGCCCTGACACCATCACTGCCAGTATTTGTCATTCTTTGTGGGCTCGCTGTACTATTTCATCACCGAGCCCTGTTTGGGCTGACAGGGGTCCTCTTTAACAATCTGATTTGAACAGATATTGAGTTTCAGGGGATTGATTGATGCAGAGCTCTAAATGGCTTTGTTTTATGAAGGAACATTTTAGATATTTGTGTTCTCGTGTTCTACCTTTTCACATGTCCTGATTTGGACATAGACCTACTAGCGTTAATATGGAAGGACATCAAGAACAACACGTTAGATGGAGTGGAGGGACCCCCTCAGAATGCGCAAACACACACACACACACACACACACACACATAAATGCACACACATGGAAGAACACATTTGCGTGCGTGCACACACACACACACACACACATATACACAGAAACACACAGATGCATGTGGCAAAACACAAAGGAAGCAGAGGGAGCCCTGTAGGTCTCTATCCAATCAGAACTGCAGTTATAGTTGCCCCCTGTAGGTCTCTATCCAATCAGAACTGCAGTTATAGTTTCCCCCTGTTGGTCTCTTTCCAATCAGAACTGCAGTTATAGTTGCATGCGTTCCTTACATCTGTTATGAAATGCCGTAAGAACTGCCGGAATGCCATCCATTGCTAACATTCAGCCAGCCAGTGTCTGGCCTTCATATCGGCCTATCATAAGTCCTGGCCTTCATATCGGCCTATCATAAGTCCTGGCCTTCATATCGGCCTATCACAAGTCCTGGCCTTCATATCGGCCTATCACAAGTCCTGGCCTTCATATCGGCCTATCACAAGTCCTGGCCTTCATATCGGCCTGTCACAAGTCCTGGCCTTCATATCGGCCTGTCACAAGTCCTGGCCTTCATATCGGCCTATCACAAGTCCTGGCCTTCATATCGGCCTATCACAAGTCCTGGCCTTCATATCGGCCTATCACAAGTCCTGGCCTTCATATCGGCCTATCACAAGTCCTGGCCTTCATATCGGCCTATCACAAGTCCTGGCCTTCATATCGGCCTCTCATTTTCACTGCAGTACGTGGGTTCCTGGGTAACGGAGTCCTGGCCTGGCTGCTGATTCAGGTTCAATAGTGAGGGGAAGGATGTACAGTAGGACATACTGTGTTTTCCTTGCGTGTGTCACCATGGCGATCTCTCTCTGCTCTGTCACACAGCTGTACCAGCAGGGCCGGCTATGCCAGCTGGGCGGAGAGTTCTGTGAGCTGGAGGTCTTCGGCAAGGTCCTCAGAGCGTCAGACAAGAGGTACCAGCGCAGAGAGACGTGTGTGTGTGTGTGTTAGAGTGTGAGAGCGAGAACAACACGCCTGGTTGTCTCTCACAGTGTTTTGGTATTGCTGTTACTACCTTCTGTCTTGTTGCACCTTATTGCTCTGGGGAAGTGCTGATATCTGTTTATCCAACCTTTCTGAAAGCTGCTCAGATCAGAAGTCTAAGACGAGTGTGCAGCTGCAAGTACACTGTAGCGTTGCACAGTACTTTGTTTCTGAGGTCTCTCTCTCTCTCTTCCCCCTCTCCCTCTCTCTCTCTCTCTCCCCCCCCCTCTCTCTCCCCCTCTCTCTTCCCCCTCCCCCTCTCTCTCTCTTCCCCCCCCTCTCTCTCTCTTCCCCCTCTCCCTCTCACTCTCTCTCTGTATCCTTTCTCTCTCTCTCACCCCCTCTCTCCCTCTCTCTCACCCCCCCTCCCTCTCACTCTCTCTCTGTATCCTTTCTCTCTCTCTCTTTCTCCCCCCTCTCTCTCTCACCCCCTCGCTCTCTCTCTCTCTCACCCCCCCTCTCCCTCTCACTCTCTCTCTCTCTGTATCCTTTCTCTCTCTCTCTCACCCTCTCTCTCTCTCTCTCACCCTCTCTCTCTCTCTCTCTCTCTCTGCAGGTATCTTCTGCACCACTGTTTCCAGGCCCTAACGGATCATGGGGTGAAAGTGTCCTCCGTGCTGGCCAGCGCCTTCAGCCGTCACTGTTCCTACATCGCCATGTCCGCCACGCACGTCCAGGAGAAAGCCGTCCAGTTCGGCTTTGTCTTGGGTAAGTGCCCTGCTGACCCGCTGGAGAGAGGCCCAGCCTTGGACAAGGGCATGCGTGACCGAATACGACCCCTGTTCCCTGTCCACTGTCCTCTGTCCACTCAGACCCCTGTACCTATGTGCCCTGTCCCCTCACGAGCAGTGTGCGAAAGAAATCCCGCAAAACTCTTTCCAAACTTGTGAGGAGGTAGTTTGTAATATTTATTTATAGTATTTTTTTTTTTTTATTGAGAATATCAATGTTAACATATGACGATTGTTACAAAGTGTAGATTATGAATGAAGATAGAATTAACAAAAATAAAAAAGAGTATTTTCTAATATGAACCTATCTTATGCCATGGATATTCATATACGCTCTATGTCTTTTACGCTTTTACTTCCGGGTTACTTACTGAAATTGTTGGATGAGTGCACCGTTCTGCAGATGAGTGTGTTCTGAATTCCCTCAACAAAACCCTGGAAATAAGAGCTTCATCCTGGTATTTTAAGTGCCCCCATTTGTGAGAAAAAGTCACCCACTCAAAAGCTTTTTGACGAAGTGGACTCAAATATGCGCCCCCAAAAGGGTGTAGGGGTCGTATTCGGACACAGCCTGGCCGTTTTAAGTTCATAGCTGCATTGCATTGGGTAGCACTTTATTTTGATTGTCCCATGTTGACGCTCAACTTGATATCAACTGATATCAATTGAATATAAGTTCAGTGTTAATTTAAAATCAATTGCATGGCAGGTGATTGTCCACAAACTCCACAAAGAAGTGTGTCAAGAAACACAGTATTGACACTGAACACTCTTTTCAAGAAACACTGTATTGACACTCAGCAAAGTATAAACTGACTGTTTGCTGTATCTCAACATTCAGTTGATATCAAGTTGAGATCAACATGGGACACTCAAAATAAAGTGTCACCTTGCGTTGTTCCGGGCTCTCTCCTGCAGGTGGGTTCCTGTCGGACGCAGGCTGGTACAGCGATGCGGAGAGGGTGTTCCTGGCCTGCCTTCAGCTCTGCTCTCTGCACGACCAGGTCCTCCACTGGTACCGCGCTGTGGAGTGCTGTGTCAGGTGAACCTGCCTCTTCTCTGAAATATGCTTATTCATCGTATTTATTATTATTATTAGTAGTTGTGGTATTGGTGATGGCAGCAGCAGCAGTGGTGGCTGTAGAACACACGTTGTTGTGTACAGGCAGCCTTGTCTGCTCCATCACTGTGGTGCAGCCTGCAGGCCAGCATGTAGGTGTAATGGAGCCCTGAGCAAACTCAGCTGTTTCTGTTTGGAGTGAGTGTAGTGTAAACGGTGTGTTCTGGGCCCCGTTTCCCAAAAGCATCTTAGTTAAGATCATCTTCGAGTGTGTTGTGTTTGTGCTTTATTCGGAATGTTCCGGATGTTTCCTGCCCCCCCCCCCCGTGTCACAGGTTGCTCCACGTTCGCATCGGAAACTGCAAATACCACCTAGGAGAGGACACCTTCAAACTGGCCCAGTCCTACATGGAGAAACTAGCCAATCACGGGCACCAGGCCAACAAGGCCGCTCTGTACGGCGAGCTGTGCGCGCTGCTATTCGCCAAGAGCAACTATGATGAGGTAGGCCACACCCACCAGCCTCACTCTCACACAGGCCACACCTACTGTGGTATGCAAACGTTTTGGCACCACTGGTCAAATTGCATGAATCCCTAAGTCAGCGCTATGCTCCCCTAGGTCCTGCGGGCCGCAGTGTCTGCAGGTATAACCACAACCGCTACCCCACCTGATTTACTCATTATTTTACCTCCTTGGTTCAGGAAGTCAGCTTATTAGTGAAATCGAGTGCATGCGTGGTGCAAATACCTGCACTGTGGCCCGCAGGACCTGGAGTTGTGTAGCCTCGCTCTAAGTGCAGGACCTGGAGTTGTGTAGCCTCGCTCTAAGTGCAGGACCTGGAGTTGTGTAGCCTCGCTCTAAGTGCAGGACCTGGAGTTGTGTAGGCCCCCCCCCCCTCTCTCACCCTCCCTCTCTCTCTGCAGGCATACAGATGGTGTATAGAGGCCATGAAGGAGGTGACCATGGGCTCTCTGCCGGACAGAGTAGTGGTGGACGTCCTGAGGCAGGCCTCAAAGGTGAGCCATCTAACCCCCTTTTAACAGATGACCTTTAACCTCTCCCAAACGCCCTCCATTTACATCTCTACTGGACCCCAAACGCCCTCCATTTACATCTCTACTGGAGCCCCAAACGCCCTCCATTTACATCTCTACTGGAGCCCCAAACGCCCTCCATTTACATCTCTACTGGACCCCAAACGCCCTCCATTTACATCTCTACTGGAGCCCCAAACGCCCTCCATTTACATCTCTACTGGAGCCCCAAACGCCCTCCATTTACATCTCTACTGGAGCCCCAAACGCCCTCTATTTACATCTCTACTGGAGCCCCAAACGCCCTCCATTTACATCTCTACTGGAGCCCCAAACGCCCTCCATTTACATCTCTACTGGACCCCAAACGCCCTCCATTTACATCTCTACTGGAGCCCCAAACGCCCTCCATTTACATCTCTTCTGGAGCCCCAAACGCCCTCCGTTTACATCTCTACTGGAGCCCCAAACGCCCTCCGTCTACATCTCTACTAGAGCCCCAAACGCCCTCCGTTTACATCTCTACTGGAGCCCCAAACGCCCTCCGTTTACATCTCTACTGGAGCCCCAAACGCCCTCCGTCTACATCTCTACTAGAGCCCCAAACGCCCTCCGTTTAAATCTCTACTAGAGCCCCAAACGCCCTCCGTTTACATCTCTACTGGAGCCCCAAACGCCCTCCGTTTACATCTCTACTGCAACCCCAAACGCCCTCCGTTTACATCTCTACTGCAACCCCAAACGCCCTCCGTTTACATCTCTACTGGAGCCCCAAACGCCCTCCATTTACATCTCTACTGGAGCCCCAAATGCCCTCCATTTACATCTCTACTGGAGCCCCAAACGCCCTCCATTTACATCTCTACTGGAGCCCCAAACGCCCTCCATTTACATCTCTACTGGAGCCCCAAACGCCCTCCGTCTACATCTCTACTAGAGCCCCAAACGCCCTCCGTTTACATCTCTACTGGAGCCCCAAACGCCCTCCGTTTACATCTCTACTGGAGCCCCAAACGCCCTCCGTCTACATCTCTACTAGAGCCCCAAACGCCCTCCGTCTACATCTCTACTAGAGCCCCAAACGCCCTCCGTTTACATCTCTACTGGAGCCCCAAACGCCCTCCGTTTACATCTCTACTGCAACCCCAAACGCCCTCCGTTTACATCTCTACTGCAACCCCAAACGCCCTCCGTTTACATCTCTACTGCAACCCCAAACGCCCTCCGTTTACATCTCTACTGGAGCCCCAAACACCCTCCGTTTACATCTCTACTGGAGCCCCAAACGCCCTCCGTTTACATCTCTACTGGAGCCCCAAACGCCCTCCGTCTACATCTCTACTGGAGCCCCAAACGCCCTCCGTTTACATCTCTACTGGAGCCCCAAACGCCCTCCGTTTACATCTCTACTGGAGCCCCAAACGCCCTCCGTCTACATCTCTACTAGAGCCCAAAACGCCCTCCGTTTACATCTCTACTGGAGCCCCAAATGCCCTCCGTTTACATCTCTACTGCAACCCCAAACGCCCTCCGTTTACATCTCTACTGGAGCCCCAAACACCCTCCATTTACATCTCTACTGGAGCCCCAAACGCCCTCCATTTACAGCTCTGACCTGCAGAATGTTTTCCTGGGGCTGTCTCTGTAGAGCAGAATCTGGATAAACGGGCGTCTCCTCATTTCACACGGCCTTCTTAACCAAAGGCCCTCTCATTTTATAAGACAAAGCAAAACTGCAGCTGGAAAAGAACGACCTGGAAAGACATGGTTCATGGAGAGATTGTTCTGGACGAGCTGATGACAGGAAACGGAGAGAACTGCACTGTTTTTATTTTTTATATCATCCCTGTTTGTATGCATTTGTAAGCTATAGGCGTTTAGTACGCTATGTTCTGTCACCTGTAGTGCAGGCAAGTTATATCTTTCAGTGTCCTCATTTGCAAGATGCATTGACCTTTGACCTGGTGGCCAGCCCTATAGTGTGCCGGCCAGGCTGCGAGTGAAGTCACAGAAGCTGGCCTTAAATCTTTATCTATGTATTTATGTATTTATTTCTGACCGGCAGGCATGCGTGGTGAAGAGGGAGTTCAGGAAAGCGGAACAGCTAATAAAACACGCTGTATTTCTGGCACGGTGAGGTTTAACGCTTGCTGTTTCTTTTCTTTTTGTTTTTTTTTGTATGTGTGATGAAAACTGTTCAGGACTAACCACACCCCCATTCTGTGTTCCAGGGAACATTACGGTCAAAAACATCCCAAATATTCAGACACATTGATAGACTACGGTTTTTACTTGCTCAACGTAGATAACATCTGTCAATCGGTGGCAATTTACCAGGTAAGTCCAGCGAACGATGCTGATTTCAGTCATTTATGTTTTTTATGAATGGATGTGACTTGATTTAAGTTTGTGCCGATCGCCTCGACAGATGGCCCTGGATATTCGGCAGTCTGTTTTTGGAGGGAAGAATATTCACGTGGCAACGGCCCACGAAGACCTAGCCTACTCTTCCTATGTGCACCAGTACAGTTCGGGGAAGTTTGACAACGCCCTGTGAGTAGCCACATCCTGTTCTGGGATGTCCTAATCAGACGTGCACTAGGGGCTCTCTCTCTCTCTCTCTCTCTCTCTCTCTCTCTCTCTCTCTCTCTCTCCCTCTCCCTCTCCCTCTCCCTCTCCCTCTCTCCCTCTCCCTCTCTCTATAATATATAATTATATATACAGTATATATTAGGGGTGTACATTGCCAGAGACCTGCCGATTCTATACGTATTGCGATACTTGGGTGCCGATTCGATACGTATTGCGATTCTGCAAGTATTGAGATACGATATTACAAAATGGCATTTTCTTTAGGCTACTCTTTAAATCACGAGGCCTATTGCTTTCAAATGTTAATTGATGAAAAGTTGTGTCTGCAGACATTTGCTCTGTAACGTAACAGAACACCCCGGGACAGTCTCTGCTCATCGTTAAAGTTAACTCTCCTTCACACGTCTTAAAGATACAGGGGCGCACTTGTATAACGTTACCCGGAAACCGGAAGTTACGAATCGATTCTTCCAAGAATCGATTTGTGAATCGTTTGTGAGCAGAATTGTGATACGTAACTGAATCGATTTTTTCTTCCACCCCTAACATGCACCCACTGAGAGATGTGTTTAGGGTCACCGTGGGGTTCATTTAGAGGGGCTCTCTGAGCATCATATCTATGTGACTGCACTGCCTTCATTTGACGTGTGTAAAATAAATGGGACCTGAAATTAATTTAGGCTTCGGTTGGAAAAATGTCAGTAAATATTGGAAATTCCACTCGCGGAAAGTGTTGTTTGGGAAGTTATCATGTGAGTGGGGAGAAAAAAGGCTTGGCGTGTCCAATCGGTCACTTCCCATTGGTTCAGACCTGTGGAAGGACTGTGGCTTTGAGCATTTTTACAGTTGAAATCACTCAACTTTTCCTCAACCTTTACTTTGGAAATGAAATGTACATGTTTTCTGAAAGTGTGTGTATGTGTGCGAGTGCTGGGGTGTGTTGGTGGAAACGTGTGAGTGTGCGTATGTGTGTGTGTGTGTGTGTGCACGCTGATGGAGTGCTCTGTTCTGTGTGTGCTGATGGAGTGTGTGTGTGTGTGTGTGTGTGTGCATGCGTGCGTGCTGATGGAGTTCTGTGCCTGTGCGTGCGTGTGCTGATGGAGCGCTCTGTCCTGCAGGTTCCATGCGGAGCGTGCCATAGACATCATCACCCACATCCTGCCAGAGGATCATTTACTGCTGGCCTCATCCAAACGGGTCAAAGGTAGAGTGACTCGCTCTGCTGCCACCTAGAGGGACTGAGGGGAAACACAGGAGCTCTGTGACTGGTCTAATCGTCATATGCGCTTTCAGCATTTTATATCTTGTCTCTTTGATTGGCTTACAGTCCTGCTTTGTGCTGGAAGCAGGTGGAGGAGAGATTGTGGGCGGGGACTATGTTGAAATGTGGGTGGGGTTTTTGACAGTCGGTTGTAACCCCTCCCCCTCCCACAGCCCTTATCCTGGAGGAGGTCGCCATTGACTGCCACAACAAGGAGACTGAGGAGAGACTCCTGCAGGAGGCGCATGACCTCCACCTCTCCTCTCTGCAGCTGGCTAAAAAAGCCTTCGGGGAGTTCAACGTCCAGACCGCCAAGCACTACGGCAACCTGGGCCGACTCTACCAGTCCATGCGCAGGTTCAAGGTCAGCGTTTCGCCTTCTCGTCTCCAGAGGTCTGCAATCACATGATCAACCATCAACCCCCAGCGAGCAGCTTCAGCTGGCTTTAACTGTCCTTCTCTCATACTTACCGCATTACTTACCCCCAGCGAGCAGCTTCAGCTGGCTTTAACTGTCCTTCTCTCATACTTACCGCATTACTTACCGGGCTCTCCAATTACACATTTCTGTTGTTTTTTTGTCTTTCATTAAATAATATTGTATGAAGTTCTGCTACCCACTTACAGTTGTGTTCAAAAAAATAACAGTACAACATCAGTAACCTGATGAACCACTGTTTTTAGTAGTAGTGATATTTCTGCATGGCAAATAATTTACTTGTAGATGTAGTTGTGTAATAGAAAAACAACAGACCCAACTGTCATGACATGCACGCTGCTTGTTCTGAGTAATTGACTCATTCATTGAAAGGGGCGTGTTCAAAATAATAGCAGTGTGGAGTTTAATTTGATCATTCATTCTATGAAAAAACAGGTGTCATTAATTGTCCTTTATTAAGGAAGAAGGAAGCAAATGTTTCACACATTGTTATAAAATATATTTCCTTCTGAATTGCTAAGTAAAATGGGCTGTTCCAAACATTGTTTGGAGGAACAACATAATTTGATTAAAAAGTTGATTGGAGAGGGAAAAACGTATAAAGAAGTGCAGCAAATTATAGGATGCTCAGCTAAAAAGATCTCAAATGCTTTAAAATGGCAACAAAAACCAGAAACACACGGGAAAAAACCACGAACAACTTACTGTTAAAACGGATCGAAGAATAGTCAGAATGGCAAAGATTCAGCCAATCATCACCTCCAGAAAGATCAAAGATGATCTAAAATGACCTGTAAGTGCTGTTACAGTCAGAAGACATTTGATCGAAGCTCAGATATCAGCAAGAAGCCCCCGTAAAGCACCATTGTTGAAAAAACGGCATGTGCAGAATCGGTTAAAATTTGCTAAGGAACACATCGATTGGCCCAAAGAGAAATGGCGTAACATTCTGTGGACTGATGAGAGTAAAATTGTTCTTTTCGGGTCTAGTGGTCGTCGACAGTATGTCAGACGACCCCCGGGTACTGAATTCAAACCACAGTACACTGTGAAGACAGTGAAGCATGGTATGGGGACACTACGGTGTTGGGCCTATTTATCGTATACCAGGGATCATGGATCAGGTTAAATACATCAAAATACTTGAAGAGATTATATTGCCGTATGCCGAAGAGGAAATGCCCCTGAAATGGGTGTTTCAACAAGACAACGACCCCAAACACACGAGTAAACGAGCAACATCTTGGTTCCAGACAAAAAGGATTGAGGTAATGGGAGTGGCCAGCTCAATCCCCCGACCTCAACCCCATTGAAAACTTGTGGGGTGACATTAAAAATGCAGTTTCTGAAACAAAACCCAAAAATTCACAGGAACTGTGGAATGTAGTTCATCCTGGGCTGAAATACCTGTTTCTAGGTGCCAAAAGTTGGTTGACTCGATGCAACGCAAAAAATAATGGTTATACAACTAAATATGAGTTCAGTCATTTAAAGTGAAGTTAAATCTTGAAAAAATTCTTCAGTTTATAAAGTGTTTGAGTTTTTTAGAGAAAAATGTCGACACTGCTATTTTTGAACAGATTAATATTCTTTTTCTTTGCTTCCTGTAAAAGAATAACGCAGACTTGATAAAATTTGTTAATGCTTTGATTTGGAATTGAATGTGCAATGTTTCGACTACATTTGAAATATGGAACTAAAAGCTATTTTAAAATATTTGCACTTTATTCACTTTTTTTAATGCACTGCTATTTATTTGAACACCACTGTATAGTTCTTGTGTTGAAACCCCATAGAATGTGTCGACACTGTGGATGTCTCAGAAGGATATGATGTTCTGTAGACGTGTGGTGGATGTCTCAGAAGGATATGATGTTTTGTAGACGTGTGGTGGTCTCAGCAGGATATGATGTTTTGTAGACGTGTGGTGGATGTCTCAGAAGGATATGATGTTTTGTAGACGTGTGGTGGATTTTCACTTGTGTGACGGGTGTTTCAGGAGGCAGAGGAGATGCACATTAAGGCGATCCAGATTAAGGAGCAGCTCCTGGGTCAGGAGGACTATGAGGTGGCTCTGTCCGTGGGGCACTTGGCCTCTCTGTACAACTATGACATGAGCCAGTACGATGACGCCGAGAAGCTCTACCTGCGCTCCATCGCTATCGGTAATACCTACTGCCTGCTACATAACTTTCACATATTTTAAATGTGCGTGTTACTTACTGTAGTCTTTTGTACACACAGGTAAGAAGCTCTTTGGAGAGGGCTACAGTGGGCTGGAGTATGATTACCGGGGCCTCATTAAGCTCTATAACTCTCTGGGGAACTTTGAGAAGGTCTTTGAGTACCACAACGTCCTGTCGAGCTGGAACCGGCTGAGGGATCGGCAGTTTGTGGCTGCCGATGCCCTGGAGGATGTGAACACCAGCCTGCAGTCGACCGAGGACGTGGTGCGGCTGTTCCTATAGAACTACAGTCTACTGAGGACGTGGTGTGGCTGTTCCTGTAGAACTACAGTCTACTGAGGACATAGTGCGGCTGTTCCTATAGAACTAATCTACTGAGGACGTGGTGCGGCTGTTCCTATAGAACTACAGTCTACTGAGGACGTGGTGCGGCTGTTCCTATAGAACTAATCTACTGAGGATGTGGTGTGGCTGTTCCTGTAGAACACCAGCCTACTAAGGATGTGGTGTGGCTGTTCCTATAGAACACCAGCCTACAGCCTACTGAGGATGTGGTGTGGCTGTTCCTATAGAACACCAGCCGATAGCCTACTGAGGATGTGGTGTGGCTGTTCCTATAGAACACCAGCCTACTGAGGACGTGGTGCGGCTGTTCCTATAGAACTACAGTCTACTGAGGACATGGTGCGGCTGTTCCCATAGAACTACAGTCTACTGAGGACGTGGTGCGGCTGTTCCTGCTGTCACAAAGCCATGGTGTTTAATATTTTCTCGGAATTTGCTATTTTTGAACTCGGGCTGAAATATTGAAATACCGTGCTATTGACAAGCCAACCGCAGGGGATGGCAAGCAACCGCCAAAACCACTATGTTCACGTTTTTTCTTTTTTTCATGAAGCTAGGCCCTTCTTGTTTTACACTTCAATGTGTGTGTATTGAATGTTAAATAAATTCATAATAAAAACAAGAGTTAAGAGTGTAATTTTAACTGTCTGTTCACATCCGGTGCTGCTGAGTTTCAGTCTTTGTGTTTTAAGACGGAAACAATGAAAGCTGCTCTGGTCGCAAAACCAAATGTATCTTCACCAGTCTGGGAACATTTCGGCTTTCAAGCGAATGCAAAGGGAGAGCCAGCCCATTTAGACCTGGCAGCATGCACAATCTGGGCCAGAAAGTTCCCTGTGAAACGGGGAAATACATCGAATTTGAGGTCTCATCTAGCTACCTATCATCCAGCTATCCAAGCGCAACGGCCCCCCCCCCCCCCCCCCAGCAGCAAGTCAGGAAGCAGCCTCAAAAGGGACAGTGCCAGTCGACAGTTAGGAGTGGCTGAAGCCTTTGCGCGAGCTGCCAAATACCGCCGTGAAAGTAACGGGCATAAATGCCTAACAGCCGCTGTTACGCAATATCTGGTGGAGGAGATGGTTCCATTTAGCATTTAGCATTTAGCACGGTGGAGAAACCCGCATTCAAGTCAATGCTTCAAAAATTCGACAATTCGTTTTGCACAGTTTCTTTGGCAAATATAGGCTATCCTTTTTTACTTCATTAAGACTGTTCCGTTGTGATTTAGCCTAAACGTAGCGTGTAGCCTACCTTGCATTCTTATTGCACCTCATTGCCCTTCTGTGTTCTTTAACAATAAACTAAATACATGTAATTTGTTTTAAAACTGTCATCTTAGTCATTTAAAAATCAACAATATACCTAATAATAGCCTAACAATAAAGCTTATTTATATAGCAATAAAAACAGCCCTATTTTAAACCCGGGATTATAACACCTTGCTTCCGGGCTTCCCGGGAAATCCTGTCTAAAAAACCAGCGGCGTTCTAGTAGGCTATTATCAAATGTGCGACCCTACTTATTAGTTTAGCTACAGGCTCCCGGCATGGCATCCGTATGCCATATAAAACTTCTTTCAGCATCATTGCATTGTTTACTAGCTTACTATTGGCTGAGATTCTTGAATATCAAGAACAACAAACTGTTTTTCAAAGACATTTTATTAATAAAAGCAACATATTTTATGTACAAAATTATGGCTGCTTTGGAACTTCGGACATCTAAACAAAGGCTATAGGGCTATTAGGCCTACCTGAACCGTGAGAAGTATTAACGCTGGCTATAACTGTTCACGACAAAAAGGCTTTAGGTCTGCAGGCAAACAGGCAGTGTGTAAGGAAAATTACTATACCCCCCCCCCCCCCCCCCCAAAAAAAATAATTATGCCTACACATTTTTACCCTCTTCTTTGAAATGCCGAGGATTTCGGCAGTGAATGCCCAAAACTGAGAAATTTTGAAATAAAGTAACGTGTTATGAATAAAATATTACTCTCTGTAACATGGTCGCACTGGAACTGTAACAGAATGTGGTCGCACTGGAACTGTAACAGAATGTGGTCACACTGGAACTGTAACAGAATGTGGTCACACTGGAACTGTAACAGAATGTGGTCGCACTGGAACTGTAACAGAATGTGGTCGCACTGGAACTGTAACAGAATGTGGTCGCACTGGAACTGTAACAGAATGTGGTCACACTGGAACTGTAACAGAATGTGGTCGCACTGGAACTGTAACAGAATGTGGTCGCACTGGAACTGTAACAGAATGTGGTCACACTGGAACTGTAACAGAATGTGGTCACACTGGAACTGTAACAGAATGTGGTCGCCTCATTTGTATTGTAATTAAGCTGTAAAATCTAACTCCTTGTTCTACTGCTTCTTGAACCCCGAGTTCTGACCCGGTTCTGCATACCCATGGGCCGATGGTGTTGGTCCCAGCCAGTTCACTCCCTTCTCTTTACCTGTTTGTCTCTGGTGAGGAAGTTGATGTGAGACCAGACACACCACACCTGGAAGAGAGAGGGAGAGCGGTGTCACATGACCCTGGCCCATGCACCAGTACTTCTGAAGGCTTTGGCTGTGTCCGAATCAGAAGTGTGCTGTTTAGCAAAAATATCCGCCATACTATTTTCCTACCGTACTGCGGAAGTGTCCTAAGCAGGTCATAAGACGTCTCACCAGTGTTGCCATGTCCGCGGTTTTACAGCTAATTGGGATACTTTCAAAGTGCAGTCACGGGTAAAAATGAAAAGTCGCAAAGCACGCACTTATTTTAAAAAGTCAAAATGCGATGATTTCTATTTAAAATACATTGGTTTTGGTTAAAAATATATTTTGGGGTAGTTTTGAGGTGCCATTTGGCTGGAAAGCCTTGCAAGATCTGGCAACCCTGCGCTCCCATGTCATGTGTTGTTTTTGTTGTATTTGAAGGAAAACGTCAGCGAAGCTGCGCCTCATTTTTTTTAAACGAAGCTTCACGTCATATTTATGCAACCAAAATGTTGGTGTACTACTTGAAAAGTGCTCCCGAATGTACTCAGCGAAACCCCGGAAGTAAGTTAGTTATCCAGCTAACTCAGTAATCCCAGAGCCTGCTCCAGAATGCTGGATTACCAAATGAACTGGATAATTGCACTACGTAGGACCCAGAACCCTCCCAAATCTGGAACAAGGTGTGAACTAAAACTAGCTGTTCCGGGTTTTACTCAGTTATCCAGCCTCGTAGTATACCTTGGTGTACTGTCCTGTTCCCTGTTCTGAATTGTGATTGGCTGTCCCCTGGTGGTTCCTATGGAAACATACCTCCACAGAGAGGCAAAGCAGTCTCCCGCCAGCGAGCACCAGCACCCCCAGAACTTGCAGCCATTCCGGGACGTACAGCAGCTGGGACAGCACCCCCTGCTGGTAGCCGTATAGCCACACGGGTAAGACGTGCAGCCCTCCGATCGCCAGGACCCCCGTGGGTGTCATAAAACCTGCCAGTACAGAGTGCGCCCATCTCTCCTTCAGTTACTCCCCACTTCTGTTTTAGTGGAAATACATTCTGTAGATATTAGATCTGTTCCAACCAACACAAATCAAGTAGGCCAGAGATCAGGGACAGATTTTGAATAAGAGCACTGCGTCACCTACACCGTTACAGATCCAACACTGTCACCTACACCATTACAGATCCAGCACTGTCACCTACACCATTACAGATCCAGCACTGTCACCTACACCGTTACAGATCCAACACTGTCACCTACACCGTTACAGATCCAACACTGTCACCTACACCATTACAGATCCAGCACTGTCACCTACACCATTACAGATCCAGCACTGTCACCTACACCATTACAGATCCAGCACTGTCACCTACACCATTACAGATCCAACACTGTCACCTACACCATTACAGATCCAGCACTGTCACCTACACCATTGCAGATCCAACACTGTCACCTATACCATTACAGATCCAACACTGTCACCTACACCATTACAGATTCAGCACTGTCACCTACACCATTACAGATTCAACACTGTCACCTACACCATTACAGATTCAACACTGTCACCTACACCATTACAGATTCAACACTGTCACCTACACCATTACAGATCCAACACTGTCACCTACACCATTACAGATCCAACTCTGTCACCTACACCATTACAGATCCAACACTGTCACCTACACCATTACAGATCCAGCACTGTCACCTACACCATTACAGATCCAACACTGTCACCTACACCATTACAGATCCAACACTGTCACCTACACCATTACAGATCCAGCACTGTCACCTACACCATTACAGATCCAACACTGTCACCTACACCATTACAGATCCAACACTGTCACCTACACCATTACAGATCCAACACTGTCACCTACACCATTACAGAGCCAACACTGTCACCTACACAATTACAGATCCAACACTGTCACCTACACCATTACAGATCCAACACTGCGTCACCTACACCATTACAGATCCAACTCTGCCACCTACACCATTACAGATCCAACACTGTCACCTACACCATTACAGATCCAGCACTGTCACCTACACCATTACAGATCCAACACTGTCACCTACACCATTACAGATCCAGCACTGTCACCTACACCATTACAGATCCAACACTGTCACCTACACCATTACAGATCCAGCACTGTCACCTACACCATTACAGATCCAACACTGTCACCTACACCATTACAGATCCAGCACTGTCACCTACACCATTACAGATCCAACACTGTCACCTACACCATTACAGATCCAGCACTGTCACCTACACCATTACAGATCCAACACTGTCACCTACACCATTACAGATCCAGCACTGTCACCTACACCATTACAGATCCAGCACTGTCACCTACACCATTACAGATCCAGCACTGTCACCTACACCATTACAGATCCAACACTGTCACCTACACCATTACAGATCCAGCACTGTCACCTACACCATTACAGATCCAACACTGTCACCTACACCATTACAGATCCAGCACTGTCACCTACACCATTACAGATCCAACACTGTCACCTACACCATTACAGATCCAGCACTGTCACCTACACCATTACAGATCCAACACTGTCACCTACACCATTACAGATCCAGCACTGTCACCTACACCATTATAGATCCAGCAGTGTCTCACCTTTGGTCATGACAGCCTGGATAAATCCGGGACTCTCTGAGAAGCTGCTCCTCCACTGGACGCCATGTGCGTTGTGGTTACACACAAACACACACCACTCCACTGCCGACACCAGCCAGCCCCACTGTGGGAAGAGAGCATACGTGTTTAACGTGAGCGTACTTCTAACAGCCCTACGCCTGTGCTTTGCAGTCCATTGTTATGGCAACACGTGCCTTGTACAGCATGCTCCAAATCATGCCACGCCCAAGATTGTCCACCACCACATCCAGCCAGGCCCCAAACTCCGAAGTTTGGTTGAACCGGCGAGCCACCCAGCCGTCAAATCCTAAAAGGCATGAAATTACGTCAGGACAGACTGTATTGCCTGCTCCTGCGAGCAGGTGGCGTGAAAGGACATTGGTTTTGTATAGTCAAGCTGCGAGAACCTGCATAGGCCAAATGGCTGCCGTTATAACTATGGCCATGGCATGACCAGAGCAGCTACTTATAGCCTAATGGCCAGCTTTTTTAATCACTTAATTTATCATACAACAATAACACAATAACAAACATAGTCTTTCTCTTACACTTACTATTAGTCCATATATTAGGATTAATGTCGTTACAATTATTATTATTAATAATTTATGTAAAAAAGAATTGATAAAACTATAAAAACTTTATTTCTTTATACAGTATAATATACCAACGTAAGGGATGTGGCCGTTAATCAAACGATATAACCACTACGCAATCCATTAGAATTTGGACCATCGCCAGAGTATAGGATATGCAATGCAAACGCTAAGTCCAGAAACATTGTAGGGCTTGGAGGCTCAATTTGAACAATGTGAACATGGAACATGCGTATTACGCATTGTGTAATGAGGACGTATAGGGTGTAGGCGCCATAAGAACGGATGGTGCTGCACTACTAACGCCATTATGTGGTGAATATGTGCGCGCCCTGTGCGGTATATCAAGGTCGTGTTGTTTGTGTCTTATTAAGTTTTGGGCAAAGATTCCAAAATACATGATAAACTCGGTGTCCTTGGAGCGGCTATTCCTCCGAAATTCTGCAGACTACAGTAGACATCATGCAAGCTTGCAAATCTGGCAAAGCGCTAAAAATGGTTAAGGTTTTTTGGCATGTATAAAGTCAGATAAGCATGCCCAGTTTCACTTCAAAGTCGGATATTTAAACTAGGGAGAAGGACGCCGCGGAAAAATAAACATCTAATGAAGCAATAAATTTCCAACTCAGTGAGCCCGGAAACCTTAAATAACCTTTTTTTTTTTTTAAACCTAACCCTTCGAACGATTTGATTACGAAACTCATAAACTAGTCTACGGACTGTACATTCATATTGTGTCCATATTATCACGTTTTAATACTATGGTAAACGGGTAAAGAGAAGGGAATAATATTTATTATTATTAGTCTATTATTGTTATTATATTGTGCTATCATATTCTCCTCACAAAGACACCGGGAAGTGCTAGTCAACTGTTGCCTGCAACCCATACTCGTCTAAACAAAAATTTTATCACGCTGCGTAATTTAAAATAAATCCCGAATAAGGCTATGCTCGCATGGAAAAAAAACAGACATTAGGTCAAGACACAAACATACACATTTATGAGTTTATATGAATCAAAAATGAATAAAAAAATATCTCTACCATCCAGTGTTATTGATATGACGTAGCATGGGAGAAACACTGCAGGGTTATCGAAACCACTCCATGAGATGAGCACCAGAATGATCCGGATGTATCCTGTAAAAATAAACATTTATTATTATTATTATTATAAATAGGCTAGTCGTGAGAGTAGTATCGTTGTTTTGTGTAACCTATAGCCTTTTATTTACATTATATTTACATTATATTTACATCGAAGTCCTTAAACTGACGTGTTATTAATTTTTCTCTGTTAGGCCTATTATTAATCAAAATATTACAGTAAAAAGTGCATTATCGCGAAAACGTGTCTCACCAATAACATTGGGTACATACACCAAAACCCCAAGTCCCATTTTCGGAGCTATAACCAGCGATTTCCAGATTCCGCGCTGTTTAATCGGAAGGTTGTTTCATTCTAACAGCGTGGTGATTGCGTCAGCAACAGTCAACCATCCGAAAATGAATTTTTTATGACTGTACCTGTAAAAATAAAACGCAGCAGTGACCCATCGCGAGACTCCGTTTCCGGTTAGCACTCTGTGGCTTATAAAATCCATTTTTGGAAACAACGTTAAGTTTTCGACTGATGAAAAATGACCATGTCAGATCACTTCCTGGGATGTTCGCTTCTCGCGTCTTAAAATGATAAGAGACTGTAGGCTTCAGTAACCACGAGACATATGAACTCAGTTCGGAGTGGGACAAGTGCTCTTTAAAATTTCCCATTAGAAAGGCAATCCCAGTTCAAACTGAATTTGTGTTCGGGAAAAAGTGGTCCAAATTTACGGTTTCAATGTTATTATCTACGCCCTCTACCAAATTCAAAAAATAAGTCATCAACTGAATGCATTTGGGAGCGAGTTAGTAAAACTAGACTGAGTCTTTTGATTAATGGCCACAAGGTGGCAGCACTCCACTATTACATTTGATCAGATGCTCCGTTATGAACTCCAGTAGGATGTAAGTCTCAAAATCAATGATAGCTATACAGTTTCAGCTATTGTTACGAACATTTGAGACAATATCTCCAGCACATAAACAGAAATAAAAATATAATCGTGTCTAGTTATACATGCATAAATGCCATAATTCTTTGACAAATGGTATAGCAGATAAAAACAGCAACACATTAACACAAAAATTGTATGACTATGTAGATATTTCAACAACATTCAGCTAAATTACAGATTTGTATTTGATTAACATGAGCCAATATATGACCAGAGAGCAGCGGCACGCTTCAGAGCGTCGTCCGCTTACGCGTGCAGCCATTTCACTTCTCTGTGGCGTTTCGCTTATACCGTCAGGTGACCTGCTGGAGTGCAGGTCATGTGACTCAGCATGGAGGCGTCGGCGACGCGAAGCGTCATTCGGTGAAAACACTGAGGACTACGCTGGATCGTCAACGATCGCGCAATAAACGGAAACGGCAACTAGAACCCGTCTTGTGTTCAATATTTCTCACATCGCAGTGAAATGAGGTCAACATGGGGGCCAAGGAGTCAAGGATAGGTTTCCTCTCGTATGACGAGGCCATAAAGAGAGGTAAGTAAGCTAGCTGCATACTAGCGTTACTAGCTCTGTATTGAGCAGATTCAATAGTGACTTGGCTAGCCTGCTAGCTTTGCCAGGAGCTAGGCAGCATGAATTCGTTGAACTGGTGCTTGGTAGGAGGGATCATAGTGTTCTGTCTGCTGTCAGTGTCAACGCGTACAACAACAGAGTCAAGTCTTGTTTGCTTTGCTATAGTTAAGATATGTTGTGGCCTTGTAATGCCTGCTGCTCTCCGGACTAATCTTGGCTAACGTTAATTTAGCTGTAAATCTGTAATTTAGCTGAATGTTTGTCATTTTAACTTGTCATGTTGTTGGTTTACTGTTCTAGATGTCTTAACACTAGCATGTTTACTGTTGCTGCGTGGTTAACTAGCTCGCTGGCTTACATGTCCCTCTGCAAGTATGCTTGGATTGCGCTGCAGTTGTGTTTAAATCCTCAGGAAACAAAGCTGTGTGCTCCGCTAGCAGACAGAGGATTGAGCAATCGTGGTCTACATAACAGCAGCAGGTCGTACGAAATGGCAAAAGCACACTTGCGAGTTAACGATGAAGACATTTGTGTCACAACAGCGTTGAACGCTTCATCATCGCGTTGTTGTTAACTAGAGGAATCTGATTGGATTCTTATCAATTATTCCCGGCTTGGCAAAGGTCACATATTGCAAAGCGAGTAAAACGCAACAGCACTGTTAAAGGGATGGTCAATAAGTTTGCAATAAATTTAGTTTGAAAGAGGAAACTTCTGGAAATCGTGCTTTATATTGCTGATTGCGTGCAGCTATATAGAAAGGGTGTAGTTTGATTTATTATTTATTTAGTCCATTAAAAATAAACACATTTAAATGCCCGACATATTTAAAAAATGTTTCCAAATTAACCATAGATCAGCCCAAATGATCATGAACCTAACTCGTTGAGTAGTATATTTTTAGTTCTCGTGGAATTGTGTCTCATGTCACGCCGAAGTTCCACCCATGTATTCGTCTCTGAGGAAGGCTCCCCAGAACAGTACAGGTGAAACTGCGGAGTCAGGTCGTTTAACGGTTTTGTTATCTTAGGTTTATTTTTATATTTCAAAACTAATCATTATGAGACACTGCAATAGATATTAAATACTGATTCCCGGAGGATTTTGACCCGACTGCAGAATCAACTAAACTTTGACCCGCCGGCTAATCTCACATTCCAGAGTTTGGGGCTACGGGATTAAGAGCAGCAAAGAAAGTGGCAAGAGGTTTTGTAATGCGAACCGTGATATGTGATCTGATCTATCAAACAGGGCTTTCTGTCATTTGTTATTTAAAGTTCATGGATTATAAAACAATGCCAGTTTATTATCTAAAGTTTATAAAGTTATTATTGTTTTTGTTGTTGTGTTATTGATGTCCTGGTTTATAGGCCAGGTCATGACCTGTTAGTCAGTTTTATTTGAGGATATGTTTATTAAGGTCTTTATATGGTTTAATCACCACCACAGTTAAACTTTAGCCTCAAGCACTTCCTTCCACCTTAAACACTAATTAACTTACAAAGGGATTTCCGCGGAGTGCTGTTCACTTCACTGGTTCATGTGTTCGTGCAAAAAGATAGCTAACCATCAGTTTAATTGGCC
>CM040402.1:128882150-128917150 GCA_022702515.1 Ilyophis sp. 1 JC-2022
GGTGTGCGATTGGGATCATGGGGGTGTGTGATCATGGAGGCGTGCGATTGGGATCATGGAGGCGTGCGATTATGGAGGCGTGCGATTGGGATCATGGGGGCGTGCGATCGTCGGGGTGTGTGATCACAGGGGTGTGCGATTGCATGTGTGTGTGTGCATGCGCGCATGTGTGTGTGTTTGTGCGTTCAAAGGCTTTCTGAGACCTGAAGAAGG
This sequence comes from Ilyophis sp. 1 JC-2022, assembly GCA_022702515.1. Classification (NCBI taxonomy): domain Eukaryota; kingdom Metazoa; phylum Chordata; class Actinopteri; order Anguilliformes; family Synaphobranchidae; genus Ilyophis; species Ilyophis sp. 1 JC-2022. Next base: position 128,882,364 of record CM040402.1, read on the forward strand.
TTGTGTCACTTAGCAGGAGGCAGAGGAATGCAGGGTAACACCATGCAGCCCCTGTGTGGCTGTACACACGACCAGCTTTGTGAAGGCCTTTCTCCTCTGGCGTGTATTCATAGGGGAACCCTTTAGATCTTTATGGAACCCTAATGGTAGGTGTGAAAAATGTGGATGCTCTCCGATCTAGAGAGGGTTCCTCCACGGAGACAAGGAGGGGCCTTTTGGAACCCTTTCTTCTGAGAGCATGTACCTGCTCTGCATTGTGTGTACCTGTGTACCTGTGTGTACCGGCTCTGAATTGTGTGTACCTGTGTGTACCGGCTCTGCATTGTGTGTACCTGTGTGTACCAACTCTGCATTGTGTGTACCTGTGTACCTGTGTGTACCGGCTCTGCATTGTGTGTACCTGTGTACCTGTGTGTACCAGCTCTGCATTGTGTGTACCTGTGTACCTGTGTGTACCAGCTCTGCATTGTGTGTACCTGTGTACCTGTGTACCGGCTCTGCATTGTGTGTACCTGTGTGTACCAGCTCTGCATTGTGTGTACCTGTGTGTACCAACTCTGCATTGTGTGTACCTGTGTACCTGTGTACCGGCTCTGCATTGTGTGTACCTGTGTACCTGTGTGTACCAGCTCTGCATTGTGTGTACCTGTGTGTACCAGCTCTGCATTGTGTGTACCTGTGTACCTGTGTGTACCGGCTCTGCATTGTGTGTACCTGTGTACCTGTGTGTACCAGCTCTGCATTGTGTGTACCTGTGTGTACCGGCTCTGCATTGTGTGTACCTGTGTGTACCAGCTCTGCATTGTGTGTACCTGTGTGTACCAGCTCTGCATTGTGTGTACCTGTGTACCTGTGTGTACCGGCTCTGCATTGTGTGTACCTGTGTACCTGTGTGTACCGGCTCTGCATTGTGTGTACCTGTGTACCTGTGTGTACCGGCTCTGCATTGTGTGTACCTGTGTACCTGTGTGTACCGGCTCTGCATTGTGTGTTTTTTGTGTTTTTTGCGTTGGGAGGCGTAGCCGTGCTTGCTGGTTGGCATAGTAACTGTGGAAATGAGTAACTAGTGGCTGTTAATGTTTTGGGTGGTAACCTCTGACTAGATTCTCTGTGCTAGTGTGTTCATAGGGGTGTGCGATTGGGATCATGGGGGTGTGCGATTGGGATCATGGGGGTGTGTGATCATGGAGGCGTGCGATTGGGATCATGGAGGCGTGCGATTATGGAGGCGTGCGATTGGGATCATGGGGGCGTGCGATCGTCGGGGTGTGTGATCACAGGGGTGTGCGATTGGTATGGTGGGGGCGTGCGATCGTCGGGGCGCACGATTGTGGGGCGTGCGACAGTGAGCATGCTTTAGTTAGCGGCACGTTGGCTCTTTCTCAGCTCATCTCTCCAGGGTGAAATTCCCCTCCTGCCTTCCAATCAGCAGATACTCATTATACAGCTCAACATCACCCCCTGCTGCTGGGACGCATTACACACGTACAGCAGCGTCATAGTAATGAGGATAATCAGTCATATCCAGGCCCTTGGTTTATGAGATGAAGATGGGCCATTAGGTAACTGTATGACAGCATTTTGGTTTTAGTTGCATTTTTCATATGAAGTGTCCAGAGGTCAGAGGTCAGAGGTTAAAGGTTAAAGAGAGGACACTGTGGCATCACATGAGCTACAATGAGCAGAATGCAGTCGGTTGATTTTTAGCGACTAAAATTAGCCGCTAACATTGCTAATGTTCCAAAACAATGAAAAGCAGGCTTGAGGCAGTTACCCAGTGAAGCCGGGCTCTGCCGATATTAGCGGCGTTGTTGTCTGTTGTTTGATGCACAGTCTGGGGGGGGGCGGGGGTGCGAAGCGATTGCTGGGTGTTTTACGGCCAGCGGGACTGAGGAACCGTAGCGGGATGAGATGAGGTGTGAGGAGGAGGATGGGTGATTTACAGGGTTATTACGACCTTTACGCTGCGGAGCCACAACGCCGCCTGCCCCCCCCCCCAACACCCCCCATACAGCCTGACCATCCAAACCAAACACCCCTCATACAGGCTGACCATCCAAACCAAACACCCCCCACACTTCGTGCCTGACTGTGTGTTTCTGTTCTTGCCAGTGACGGATGTGTGTTTCTGTTCTTGCCAGTGACGGATGTGTGTTTCTGTTCTTGCCAGTGACGGATGTGTGTTTCTGTTCTTGCCAGTGACGGATGTGTGTTTCTGTTCTTGCCAGTGACGGATGTGTGTTTCTGTTCTTGCCAGTGACGGATGTGTGTTTCTGTTCTTGCCAGTGACGGATGTGGAGCTGAGACGACTGAAGGATGCCTTTAAGAGGACCAGTGGTCTGGCCTGCTACATGACCCAGCAGTGCTTCTACAGGGAGGTGCTCGGGGACGCTGTACCCCCCAAAGTAGCTGAGGTGAGTCAAGATGAAAGCAATCGTGCAGTACAGTGTTTCTTTGTGATGTAATCAGTGTTTCTTTGTGATGTAATCTGTGATGTAATGAGTGCAAGATTGTGCTTTGACTTCTGTTCATACTGCCTTTATTTAACTGCGTTATCGTACACATTATGTATCTGTGTGCTTGCTCTATATATCACCGGCCTGTTTTTAACACCGTTAAACAACCTGGGCCTCTGGAAAGGCACTATATAAATTAAATGCATTATTATTATTATTCTTTTTCAGAAAATATCTGTCACCCCATACCTGCACACCTCAGCCAACTTTTGTTTTAGTATGTAGCCTACATCATTTATGAAAGCAAGAGAATATTCAGGGTATCAATCACTGCCCATCTACATGATATTATCATCAGTTAAAACTTGTGTTCTATAACTTCTATTGGTTTCTCAGCCAATCACATCGCTGAGATCAGGTGGAGTAATGCCAGATCAGAGTGTGAAGTTAGTCAGGCTTGCGTGGCCTATATGATCCTGTAAGTAACCCCCTAGCCTTCAGGATATAAGAAATGGAACATATTTATGGGCCTGATAAGCACAGAAAGTATGCAGTTATTACACAAGCACACATTCTTTGGGTCAGTACTATAACCTGTGGTTATGGGGTTTGGGTCAGTACTATAACCTGTGGTTATGGGGGTTGGGTCAGTACTATAACCTGTGGTTATGGGGGTTGGGTCAGTACTATAACCTGTGGTTATGGGGGTTGGGTCAGTACTATAACCTGTGGTTATGGGTTTGGGTCAGTACTATAACCTGTGGTTACGGGGGTTTGGGTCAGTACTATAACCTGTGGTTATGGGGGTTGGGTCAGTACTATAACCTGTGGTAATGGGGGTTGGGTCAGTACTATAACCTGTGGTTATGGGGTTTGGGTCAGTACTATAACCTGTGGTAATGGGGGTTTAGGTCAGTACGTTTGGGTCAGTACTATAACCTGTGGTTATGGGTTTGGGTCAGTACTATTACCTGTGGTTATGGGGTTTGGGTCAATACTATAACATGTGGTTATGGGTTTGGGTCAGTACTATAACCTGTGGTTATGGGTTTGGGTCAGTACTATAACCTGTGGTTATGGGGTTTGGGTCAGTACTATAACCTGTGGTTATGGGGTTTGGGTCAGTACTATAACCTGTGGTTATGGGGTTTGGGTCAGTACTATAACCTGTGGTTATGGGGTTTGGGTCAGTACTATAACCTGTGGTTATGGGGTTTGGGTCAGTACTATAACCTGTGGTTATGGGGTTTGGGTCAGTACTATAACTTGTGGGTTTGGGTCAGTACTATAACCTGTGGTTATGGGGGTTTGGGTCAGTACTATAACCTGTGGTTATGGGTTTGGGTCAGTACTATAACCTGTGGTTATGGGGTTTGGGTCAGTACTATAACCTGTGGTTATGGGGGTTGGGTCAGTACTATAACCTGTGGTTATGGGGGTTTGGGTCAGTACTATAACCTGTGGTTATGGGGGTTTGGGTCAGTACTATAACCTGTGGTTATGGGGTTTGGGTCAGTACTATAACCTGTGGTTATGGGGTTTGGGTCAGTACTATAACCTGTGGTTGTGGGTTTGGGTCAGTACTATAACCTGTGGTTATGGGGGTTTGGGTCAGTACTATAACCTGTGGTTATGGGTTTGGGTCAGTACTATAACCTGTGGTTATGGGGTTTGGGTCAGTACTATAACCTGTGGTTATGGGGGTTTGGGTCAGTACTATAACCTGTGGTTATGGGGTTTGGGTCAGTACTATAACCTGTGGTTATGGGTTTGGGTCAGTACTATAACCTGTGGTTATGGGTTTGGGTCAGTACTATAACCTGTGGTTATGGGGTTTGGGTCAGTACTATAACCTGTGGTTATGGGGTTTGGGTCAGTACTATAACCTGTGGTTATGGGGGTTGGGTCAGTACTATAACCTGTGGTTATGTGGTTTGGGTCAGTACTATAACCTGTGGTTATGGGGGTTTAGGTCAGTACTATAACCTGTGGTTATGGGGTTTTGGTCAGTACTATAACCTGTGGTTTTGGGGGTTTCGTCAGTACTATAACCTGTGGTTATGGGTTTGGGTCAGTACTATAACCTGTGGTTATGGGTTTGGGTCAGTACTATAACCTGTGGTTATGGGGTTTGGGTCAGTACTATAACCTGTGGTTATGGGGTTTGGGTCAGTACTATAACCTGTGGTTATGGGTTTGGGTCAGTACTATAACCTGTGGTTATGGGGTTTGGGTCAGTACTATAACCTGTGGTTATGGGGTTTGGGTCAGTACTATAACCTGTGGTTATGGGGGTTTAGGTCAGTACTATAACCTGTGGTTATGGGGGTTGGGTCAGTACTATAACCTGTGGTTATGGGGTTTGGGTCAGTACTATAACCTGTGGTTATGGGGGTTTAGGTCAGTACTATAACCTGTGGTTATGGGGTTTGGGTCAGTACTATAACCTGTGGTTATGGGGTTTGGGTCAGTACTATAACCTGTGGTTATGGGGGTTTGGGTCAGTACTATAACCTGTGGTTATGGGGGTTGGGTCAGTACTATAACCTGTGGTTATGGGGTTTGGGTCAGTACTATAACCTGTGGTTATGGGGGTTGGGTCAGTACTATAACCTGTGGTTATGGGGTTTGGGTCAGTACTATAACCTGTGGTTATGGGGTTTGGGTCAGTACTATAACCTGTGGTTATGGGGTTTGGGTCAGTACTATAACCTGTGGTTATGGGGGTTGGGTCAGTACTATAACCTGTGGTTATGGGGTTTGGGTCAGTACTATAACCTGTGGTTATGGGGTTTGGGTCAGTACTATAACCTGTGGTTATGGGGGTTGGGTCAGTATTATAACCTGTGGTTATGGGTTTGGGTCAGTACTATAACCTGTGGTTATGGGGGTTTGGGTCAGTACTATAACCTGTGGTTATGGGGTTTGGGTCAGTACTATAACCTGTGGTTATGGGGTTTGGGTCAGTACTATAACCTGTGGTTATGGGGTTTGGGTCAGTACTATAACCTGTGGTTATGGGGGTTTAGGTCAGTACTATAACCTGTGGTTATGGGGGTTTAGGTCAGTACTATAACCTGTGGTTATGGGGTTTGGGTCAGTACTATAACCTGTGGTTATGGGGTTTGGGTCAGTACTATAACCTGTGGTTATGGGGGTTTGGGTCAGTACTATAACCTGTGGTTATGGGGGTTTGGGTCAGTACTATAACCTGTGGTTATGGGGTTTGGGTCAGTACTATAACCTGTGGTTATGGGTTTGGGTCAGTACTATAACCTGTGGTTATGGGGTTTGGGTCAGTACTATAACCTGTGGTTATGGGGTTTGGGTCAGTACTATAACCTGTGGTTATGGGGGTTGGGTCAGTACTATAACCTGTGGTTATGGGGGTTTGGGTCAGTACTATAACCTGTGGTTATGGGTTTGGGTCAGTACTATAACCTGTGGTTATGGGGTTTGGGTCAGTACTATAACCTGTGGTTATGGGGGTTTGGGTCAGTACTATAACCTGTGGTTATGGGGGTTTGGGTCAGTACTATAACCTGTGGTTATGGGGGTTTGGGTCAGTACTATAACCTGTGGTTATGGGGGTTGGGTCAGTACTATAACCTGTGGTTATGGGGGTTGGGTCAGTACTATAACCTGTGGTTATGGGGGTTGGGTCAGTACTATAACCTGTGGTTATGGGGTTTGGGTCAGTACTATAACCTGTGGTTATGGGGTTTGGGTCAGTACTATAACCTGTGGTTATGGGGTTTGGGTCAGTACTATAACCTGTGGTTATGGGGGTTGGGTCAGTACTATAACCTGTGGTTATGGGGGTTGGGTCAGTACTATAACCTGTGGTTATGGGGGTTGGGTCAGTACTATAACCTGTGGTTATGGGGGTTGGGTCAGTACTATAACCTGTGGTTATGGGGGTTGGGTCAGTACTATAACCTGTGGTTATGGGGGTTGGGTCAGTACTATAACCTGTGGTTATGGGGGTTGGGTCAGTACTATAACCTGTGGTTATGGGGGTTGGGTCAGTACTATAACCTGTGGTTATGAGGGTTGGGTCAGTACTATAACCTGTGGTTATGGGGTTTGGGTCAGTACTATAACCTGTGGTTATGGGGTTTGGGTCAGTACTATAACCTGTGGTTATGGGGGTTGGGTCAGTACTATAACCTGTGGTTATGGGGTTTGGGTCAGTACTATAACCTGTGGTTATGGGGGTTGGGTCAGTACTATAACCTGTGGTTATGGGGGTTTAGGTCAGTACTATAACCTGTGGTTATGGGGGTTTAGGTCAGTACTATAACCTGTGGTTATGGGGGTTGGGTCAGTACTATAACCTGTGGTTATGGGGGTTTAGGTCAGTACTATAACCTGTGGTTATGGGGGTTTGGGTCAGTACTATAACCTGTGGTTATGGGGGTTGGGTCAGTACTATAACCTGTGGTTATGGGGGTTGGGTCAGTACTATAACCTGTGGTTATGGGGGTTGGGTCAGTACTATAACCTGTGGTTATGGGGGTTTGGGTCAGTACTATAACCTGTGGTTATGGGGGTTTGGGTCAGTACTATAATCTGTGGTTATGGGGGTTTGGGTCTGTACTATAACCTGTGGTTATGGGGGTTGGGTCAGTACTATAACCTGTGGTTATGAGGGTTGGGTCAGTACTATAACCTGTGGTTATGAGGGTTGGGTCTGTACTATAACCTGTGGTTATGGGGGTTGGGTCAGTACTATAACCTGTGGTTATGGGGGTTTGGGTCTGTACTATAACCTGTGGTTATGGGGGTTGGGTCAGTTCTATAACCTGTGGTTATGGGGGTTGGGTCAGTACTATAACCTGTGGTTATGGGGGTTTGGGTCTGTACTATAACCTGTGGTTATGGGGGTTGGGTCAGTTCTATAACCTGTGGTTATGGGGGTTTGGGTCTGTACTATAACCTGTGGTTATGCGGGCTTGGGTCAGTACTATAACCTGTGGTTATGGGGGTTTGGGTCTGTACTATAACCTGTGGTTATGGGGGTTGGGTCAGTACTATAACCTGTGGTTATGGGGGTTTGGGTCAGTACTATAACCTGTGGTTATGGGTTTGGGTCAGTACTATAACCTGTGGTTATGGGTTTGGGTCAGTACTATAACCTGTGGTTATGGGGGTTTGGGTCTGTACTATAACCTGTGGTTATGGGGGTTTGGGTCTGTACTTATAACCTGTGGTTATGGGGGTTGGGTCAGTACTATAACCTGTGGTTATGGGGGTTTGGGTCAGTACTATAACCTGTGGTTATGGGTTTGGGTCAGTACTATAACCTGTGGTTATGGGTTTGGGTCAGTACTATAACCTGTGGTTATGGGGGTTTGGGTCTGTACTATAACCTGTGGTTATGGGGGTTGGGTCAGTACTATAACCTGTGGTTATGGGGGTTTGGGTCTGTACTATAACCTGTGGTTATGGGGGTTGGGTCAGTACTATAACCTGTGGTTATGGGTTTGGGTCAGTACTATAACCTGTGGTTATGGGGTTTGGGTCAGTACTATAACCTGTGGTTATGGGGGTTGGGTCAGTACTATAACCTGTGGTTATGGGGGTTGGGTCAGTACTATAACCTGTGGTTGTGGGTTTGGGTCAGTACTATAACCTGTGGTTATGGGGTTTGGGTCAGTACTATAACCTGTGGTTATGGGTTTGGGTCAGTACTATAACCTGTGGTTATGGGGGTTGGGTCAGTACTATAACCTGTGGTTATGGGGGTTGGGTGGGGCTAGGCTTTCGCATGCAAAGGTATGTTCCACTGAATAAATAAATACATATCTTAATCCATACTGCGTAAAGAAATTACAGAACCATACTTTTTGTGTAACAATCTGATTATTTGAACTCTTTACACCAGGTGTACACTACACTCACCTTTGCACCTGTTTTACAGGTGAGGACGTTCACAGGTGGGGGTGTGGATTAGAGACAAATGTCGGAAAGCCAGAAATAACTCTGTCGCTAATGCAGGGATCCGTGTTTGCCAAATGCTGTTGAGTCTGTGTGGATCGTAGGGGGGAGGGGATTTATATAACTTTAATATAGGAAGCAGACTATCCCAGCGTAGACCCCTCGCAGGGCTGTCTCCATGGAGACCCCGACGCAGCTGTCGTCTTTGACTGTGGCTGAGGCGTTTACGGCGAACATGAAAGCGAAACGCAGGCACTTCTCGTTCGTCAGGAGAGACGGTTCATCCCGCAGACTTCAAAATTTGAGTCTCATTTCTCTCTGTGACGGACGGACGGAATTGGGTCTCACTCTGAAATGTGTTTTTTATTGCTGGGTTTTCCGCTGGGGGGTGGGGAGCGGGAGCGGGGAGCATTCATGTTCCGGGGTAGTGATGCGCCTCATTAGAAAGGCACTAAAAGCCCCCCCTCCCCGGAACCTTCAGCCGCATCCTGATCCATTCATGTCTGATTGGCTGCGGAGGCTTATAATTGGATCTAAAAATACTCTGAGTAACATCACTGTGGGAAAAAAAAATGTTGTAGTCATAATTCCAGGACTCTGCGTGGTCTTGTCTCTCCTCCCTGTACTGCTTAACTGAGTTTGTGGAGCGCGAGTATGACCTGGGCTCTCTCAGATACTGCACGGATTCATTAGACCGCACCAGATATGCAACCGCCAGTCTTCCATCTGTCCTCTCTGTCTTAACTACTGGAAATTCTGATCGATTCTCACTGATAAGCAGGGGTTTCCGGTGCGATATACGGAACAGAACAGCCGTCGCCATGGTATTATACTCGGACACGCCCCTTTATGAATATTCAGAAGATGCAACGTTTCGTCTTCAGCGGGAAGGAGACGGAACTTTCGATGTTGAGAATTTGGAGCAGAGTATCTGGTGCCTATAAGATCTGAGGTTTCGGTACACATCCCTGTGTGCTGGTCTGTTCAGCTTGCAGTGTTTGGGGATAAGCAGGTGTTTTTGGACGTCAATGTTTTACCTACTGATTGGTTCATTGCAACCTTTGACCTCTTGATGTTGCTTCCACAGTCAGGTATAGTGAGGAATGGCAGTGTCTCTAGTACTGATCTCAGGTCAGTAAGTAACAGGGAAATCACTACACTTTTGTTTTGTTCCCTCATCTGACTCAAAATCCTGTTTGACTGAATTGAACAATGCTTGCAGGTGTTGCTGACATTCAGATAAAAATAAATAAACCGTGGGTGTGTCACGTAGCTTGTAGAGCACCATCCACATGCTCGTTGTGAGCCACGACGTCAGCGGTTCCACCCGGCCGCACCACCTTTGTCGCATGTCTCTCCCTCTCTCTCCATTCTTCCTGTCTCTCTACGCTGTGCTGTCCAATAAAGCTGAAACTCTCCCTCTCTCTCGCTCCCCATTCTTCCTGTCTCTCTACACTGTGCTGTCCAATAAAGCTGAAACTCTCCCTCTCTCTCACTCCCCATTCTTCCTGTCTCTCTACACTGTGCTGTCCAATAAAGCTGAAACTCTCCCTCTCTCTCACTCCCCGTTCTTCCTGTCTCTCTACACTGTGCTGTCCAATAAAGCTGAAACTCTCCCTCTCTCTCACTCCCCGTTCTTCCTGTCTCTCTACACTGTGCTGTCCAATAAAGCTGAAACTCTCCCTCTCTCTCGCTCCCATTCTTCCTGTCTCTCTACACTGTGCTGTCCAATAAAGCTGAAACTCTCCCTCTCTCTCACTCCCCATTCTTCCTGTCTCTCTACACTGTGCTGTCCAATAAAGCTGAAACTCTCCCTCTCTCTCGCTCCCCATTCTTCCTGTCTCTCTACACTGTGCTGTCCAATAAAGCTGAAACTCTCCCTCTCTCTCACTCCCCGTTCTTCCTGTCTCTCTACACTGTGCTGTCCAATAAAGCTGAAACTCTCCCTCTCTCTCACTCCCCGTTCTTCCTGTCTCTCTACACTGTGCTGTCCAATAAAGCTGAAACTCTCCCTCTCTCTCACTCCCCGTTCTTCCTGTCTCTCTACACTGTGCTGTCCAATAAAGCTGAAACTCTCCCTCTCTCTCACTCCCCGTTCTTCCTGTCTCTCTACACTGTGCTGTCCAATAAAGCTGAAACTCTCCCTCTCTCTCGCTCCCCATTCTTCCTGTCTCTCTACACTGTGCTGTCCAATAAAGCTGAAACTCTCCCTCTCTCTCACTCCCCATTCTTCCTGTCTCTCTACACTGTGCTGTCCAATAAAGCTGAAACTCTCCCTCTCTCTCACTCCCCGTTCTTCCTGTCTCTCTACACTGTGCTGTCCAATAAAGCTGAAACTCTCCCTCTCTCTTGCTCCCCATTCTTCCTGTCTCTCTACACACCAATACAGCTGAAAAAGGCATAAAAATATAACTTTAAAAAACGCTAAACCATCGTCATTGGGTGGCACTATTGACGCTAATTAACACCTCAGAACAACATAAACCAGCCTTGTGCCTCATTTTACATTTTAACATGAATTCAAAGGATAAAATATGGATTCAGCTTTTTGCATTTGTTGGGCCATACAAATTGAAAATGTGAAATTCCAATTCTCATAATCTTGTCAGTGATTTTACTGTTTCTTCATGGGTACAGGCAGTTTTCTGATGGTTTTTGGGGTGAAATATACCCCCCTGTGGCTCAAATAGGACCTGTCTGTCCTGCACAGGATAGCCTTTAACCCTTTACGGTCACAAATGTCTCTCACGGAAGAGCTAACCTGAAGAAGGACTGCCTAAACGTGTCGTTGTTTGTCTCTATAATGTCTGTGCTTGCTTTCACCGCGTTAAGATAAATACTATATTTATAATAATGTTGTTCCTTTGTTTTTGTGTGTGCCGTCTGCTTACACTGAGACATCTTTAATTGAATTTTTACTTAGAAACTTCAAAGGGCAAACCCAACGTCTCACTCCTAACCTGCACTCTGTGCACACACGCGCACACACACATACCAACCACGCACACACGCGCACACACACTCCTAACCTGCACTCTGTGCACACACACATACCAACCACGCACACACACACACATACCAACCACGCACACACGCGCACACACACTCCTAACCTGCACTCTGTGCACACACGCGCACACACACATACCAACCACGCACACACGCGCACACACACTCCTAACCTGCACTGTGCACACACGCGCACACACACATACCAACCACGCACACACACACACATACCAACCACGCACACACGCGCACACATACTCTGTGCACATGCACACACACTCCTTACCTGCACTCTATCCAGCCAAGTCTGGGATGAGAGGAGAAGTTCATTTGTGGATGTTTTGTTTTTTCTTATTTGGTTTTGTGAAGGCTTTTTAAATGAGCTCTCCGTGTCTGTAACAATCTCATATTTAATGATCTCATTCTTTGCAATTACAGCCAACACATATAATCTGAATGCAGACAATGCAGCGTGTGTGTGTGTGTGTGGCTGTGAGTGTGAGTTGTGTGTGTGCGCGTCTGTGGTTGGTGTGTATGTGTTTGTGTGTGTGTGTGCGTGTGCATGGTTGGTATGTGTGTGTGTGTTCGTGTGTGTGTGTGTGTGCATGGTTGGTATGTGTGTGTGTGTGTGCGTGGTTGGTATGTGTGTGTGTTCGTGTGTGTGCATGGTTGGTTTGTGTGTGTGTGTTCGTGTGTGTGTGTGTGTGCATGGTTGGTATGTGTGTGTGCGTGTGCATGTGTGCGTGGTTGGTATGTGTGTGTAAGGGCAGTTCATGGTCTCAGGGCCATTACTTCACTGGCCTGTGGCAGTCTCTGACACCTCTTCCTGCATCCATCACCACAGGCGACAGGAAGTCGAGGCTCTGTGGCCTGCTGCCTCTCAATCAGTTTGATTAGTTTACCTGTGGGACCCCAACACACAACCACACAACTGTGCTACTGTCCAGCTCAGCACCCCATCTATCTCATACGTCTGTCTGTCTGTCCTGCCCTCCTCCTCCTCTTCTCATTCCCTCTTTCTTTCCTCTCTCTCTCACTCTTTCTCTCTATCTCTCTCTTTCTCAGATGAATTCTTCAGAACACTGTCCAATTTTCACATTTATGTTGAGCAGTATTTTTTCACAAAGGTGCATAAAGCACCAGAGTGTGAACCTGTCATTACCTGTTAGGTGTGAGTACCTGTGTGTGTGCTTGTGATTACCTGTCGTTACCTGTGAGTCTTTGTGATTACCTGCCATTACCTGTGAGGACTTGTGTGTGCTTGTGATTACCTGTGTGTTTGTGATTACCTGTCATTACCTGTGAGTACCTGTCATTACCTGTATGTGCAGAGGTCAGACGAGCAGGGCAGTTTAAGAATGAGGCTTAGAACTGGGTGTTCATCAAAGCCTTTTAATCTACATGTAACTCACATACATTTGAACTATATGGTAGTTTGGGTAAGAACTCTTGTACGATGCAGCTGAGTATGTTTGCTGGAATATAACTGTACATTTGCACTAATCTAATTGTACTAATTTCTCCTGTTAAAATGTCAGCACACTGCATTTTCGCTTGCTCCTATTCTTAACGGGTCAAATTCTGAAAACGTTTCACCTTTAGAAGAAGCAGGAGCAGCGTGAGACGCTGGCGTGAGAAACTCAGGTGAGGCTGCCTCTGACTGTGGAAAGGACAGCAGTGATTGGTTAAGCAGTGAGAAGGGGCTGAGGGGATAGCTGAGTGAGCGACGGCCATTTCCGCTACACCTGAGAACCCATCTCCAGTGGAGCAGCACACCCTGTGTGTGGTACAGGCTGTGTGTGGTACAGGCTGTGATGGCGTGTTTGGTAGGGCTGTGATGGCGTGTTTGGTAGGGCTGTTTTAGATGTGTGCCGTTAATCCCAGGCCCTCTCTCCGTAGGTCATCTACAGCTCGTTTGGCGGCTCAACGAAAGGCCTGCACTTTAATTACCTCATTGTGGGACTCGTGCTGCTAACGAGGGGGAGGGATGAGGAGAAAGCTAAGTGTGAGTACCTGCTACCTGCCACCTGCACTGCTGATGCTATATCTACCTGCATCTACCTGCACTGCTGCTGCTACATTTACCTGCTGCTAATGCTACATTTACCTGTGCTATTTCTGCCTGTGCTGCTACCTGTACTGCCACCTCTACCTGCATCTACTGCTGTTACCTGTACTGTTACCTGTTCTGCTGCTGGTTGGTAATTTGTCTTTGTTGTTTCTCTGATGCTGTGGGAAATATATTCAGTTCCTGTCATTCTGGGTTTTCTTTCTGGGTTTCCTGTTTCTGGGCTCATTACTTTGAGAACAATTTCAGCTTTATATACCAACTGCACAGCCCGGAGAGCACAGTTCCAGCTCTATACCAACTGCACAGTCCGGAGAGCACAGTTCCAGCTCTATACCAACTGCACAGTCCAGAGAGCACAGTCTCAGCTCTATACCAACTGCACAGTCCAGAGAGCACAGTTTCAGCTCTATACCAACTGCACAGTCCAGAGAGCACAGTTTCAGCTCTATACCAACTGCACAGTCCAGAGAGCACAGTTTCAGCTCTATACCAACTGCACAGTCCAGAGAGCACAGTTTCAGCTCTATACCAACTGCACAGTCCAGAGAGCACAGTTTCAGCTCTATACCAACTGCACAGTCTAGATAGCACAGTTTCAGCTCTATACCAACTGCACAGTCCGGAGAGCACAGTTTCAGCTCTCAAATTGGACATACTGTGTCATAACCACAGCACGATCATACACATTAAATTAATATCACAGGACAATAACTGCCTAGGATCCACTGAGATCCACTGATGTTAAAGGTTAACTACAGTTTCCTATGACAGCTCAGTGATGTCAGAGGTAAACTCCATTCTAGTGTGATTGGTCAGTGATGTCTGAGGTTATAGGTTAACAGTGTGCTGTGTGTGTGTGTGATTGGTCAGTGATGTCTGAGGTTAAAGGTTAACAGTGCGCTGTGTGATTGGTCAGTGATGTCTGAGGTTAAAGGTTAACAGTGCGCTGTGTGTGTGTGATTGGTCAGTGATGTCTGAGGTTAAAGGTTAACAGTGCGCTGTGTGTGTGTGTGTCCTGTTAGACATTTTCAGCCTGTTTGCCAGCGAGTCGGGCAGCTATGCCACGCGGGAGGACATGGAGAGCATGCTGCGCGCCGTGGACGGGGAAGTCCCGCCCTCACTCAGGAAGTGCTTCACAGAGGTCAGCCGATGCCTGCCTTATCCTCTCTGGTGACATCACCTCATCCAATCAGGGTTTAGGCACAGAGCCCACTTGGCAGATAACGGGATGTAAAGCGGGATGTAAAGCTGGACCCTGATTTGTACTCGGGGATAGAACTGACCGCTGCCACTATTCCACTAGGGGGCACCACTAAGGAATCCATTCACATTCACTGTGACATAGATGGTTTCAGTATCATGAGCAATTAGACTTTCCCTTTCCACAGAAAACAAACCAGTGACACACAGAACACAATCCCTTAGACAATCCCCTGCACAGAAGAAAACGTTGCACTGTTTAAAATCTGCTATTGAGGGCAATCCTACATTTTTAAAGCGTAATGTGACAATCTGAGGTAGCCTCCTTAGATGACGGATTTCCCCCGAGTTGGATTATCTGGATTTGCAGATGTAAATGGGATCTGTACACCAGCAGGGTTAGCGTTAGGGTCAGGGGTCATGGTTAAAGGGATAAACAGCAGTGGGGGGGCATCTCAATGCCATGGTCACGCCCCCCTCTATTTATAAGCTGCCAAGATAAAAATGCAAGTGTTGGCTTTTCCTGGCAAGTAGGAATAAACTTCACTCTTACCTTATTGTCCATTATGTGTAACACAAAATGGAAATTTTGCTTCATGTTATTGGATTGTAGGTTATAATTGTAAGCTTTTTGCAAATACAGAACAGACCACTCAATAAATAGCATAAGTACCCAAGCTCCACACAGCAGGTATTTCTCATGTACATCTCCTCTCAATTCTTGTCCCAATTCCAGAGGTCCTGGAAAATTCAGGAAACAGGCTTGTTATTATTCACCTGTTGCACGGCTCGCATTTATTCTTAGATGTGCATTTCCACGGCAAAATTAACTTGCATTTTGGAAAAGCTAAATTGGTCACTTATTGATTTGAGCTCTCCTTTGTGCAGGGAGAGAAGGTGAATTATGTACATACGTGTGGGATGTGTATGTAGTGAGTCTGTACATACATGTGGGATGTGTATGTAGCGAGTCTGTACATACATGTGGGATGTGTATGTAGTGAGTCAGTACATACATGTGGCATGTGTTTTATAGTGAGTTTGTACATACATGTGAGATGTGTATCTAGTGAGTCTACATACATGTGGGATGTGTATGTAGTGAGTCTGTACATACATGTGAGATGTGTATCTAGTGAGTCTACATACATGTGGGATGTGTATGTAGTGAGTCAGTACATACATGTGGCATGTGTTTTATAGTGAGTTTGTACATACATGTGAGATGTGTATCTAGTGAGTCTACATACATGTGGGATGTGTATGTAGTGAGTCTGTACATACATGTGGGATGTGTTTGTAGTGAGTTTGTACATATGTGTGGGATGTGTATGTAGTGAGTCAGTACATATGTGTGGGATGTGTATGCAGTGAGTCTGTACATACATGTGAGATGTGTATCTAGTGAGTCTACATACGTGTGGGATGTGTATGTAGTGAGTTTGTACATACATGTGGGATGTGTTTGTAATGAGTCTTTACATATGTGTGGGATGTGTATGTAGTGAGTTTGTACATACATGTGGGATGTGTATGTAGTTCGTTTGTACATACATGTGGGATGTGTATGTAGTGAGTCTACATACATGTGGGATGTGTATGTAGTGAGTGTACATACGTGTGGGATGTTTATGTACTGAGTCTACATACGTGTGGGGTGTGTATGTAGTGAGTCTGTACATACGTCTGGGATGTGTTTGTAGTGAGTTTGTACATATGTGTGGGATGTGTATGTAGTGAGTCAGTACATATGTGTGGGATGTGTATGTAGTGAGTCTCCATACGTGTGGGATGTGTATGTAATGAGTGTACATACGTGTGGGATGTTTATGTACTGAGTCTGTACATACGTGTGGGATGTGTATGTAGTGAGTCTGTACATACGTGTGGGATGTGTACAGTGCTGTGAAAAGTTTTTGCCCCCTTCCTGATTTCCTCTATTCTTGCATATTTCTCACACTGGATGTTTTCAGATCTTTAGACAAAATATAATATTGATTTTAGGGAACCTGAGTAAACAAATGACACATTTATTTTTTACTTATTAAATTTATTTAATGAACAATAAATCCCAACACCCATTTCCCTTGTGTGAAAAAGTAATTGTAATCTCCTGACAAATTTTCCTATTGAACTCTATGGAAAAATAAGTCAGGAGAAACAACCCTTAAAGTGAACCATCCATATCTACTGCATATCTGGCAGCAGAGTGATGGTTTGAGGCTCGTTTGATACATCAGACCCTTGATGACTTAGAGCCATTTAGCCAACCATGTGTTCCATCCTATTCCAGTGTAATTTACAACTAAATCTAGTCCCACCCCCCAATTCCCATAGAGATCCATTCAAATGCAGAGAGGTTATAGTATCGCTTGTAGAAATACCAGAAAATAAGATTTCAAGAGTCTTTTGATATTGTTGGGTCAAAGACATCAGGAAGTCATCGCATGCAAAGGATATGTGACCAAATATTACAAATGATTACTTTATTATACATTGGCTGCAGTTATTGTAAGGGGGCAATTACTTTTTCACACAAGGGAAATGGGTGTTGGGATTTATTGTTCATTAAATAAATTTAATAAGTAAAAAACAAATGTGTCATTTGTTTACTCAGGTTCCCTAAAATCAATATTATATTTTGTCTAAAGATCTGAAAACATCCAGTGTGAGAAATATGCAAGAATAGAGGAAATCAGGAAGGGGGCAAAAACTTTTTCACGGCACTGTATGTAGTGAGTGTACATACGTGTGGGATGTTTATGTAGTGAGTCTGTACATACGTCTGGAATGTGTTTGTAGTGAGTTTGTACATATGTGTGGGATGTGTATGTAGTGAGTCTACATACGTGTGGGATGTGTATGTAGTGAGTCAGTACATATGTGTGGGATGTGTATGTAGTGAGTCTACATACGTGTGGGATGTGTATGTAGTGAGTGTACATACATGTGGGATGTTTATGTACTGAGTCTGTACATACGTGTGGGATGTTTATGTACTGAGTCTACATACGTGTGGGGTGTGTATGTAGTGAGTCTGTACATATGTCTGGGATGTGTATGTAGTGAGTCTGTACATACGTGTGGGGTGTGTATGTAGTGAGTCTGTACATACGGGTGGGATGTTTATGTACTGAGTCTGTACATACGTGTGGGGTGTGTATGTAGTGAGTCTGTACATACATGTGGGATGTTTTTCTAGTAAGTCTGTACATACGTGTGGGGTGTGTATGTAGTGAGTCTACATACGGGTGGGATGTTTATGTACTGAGTCTGTACATACGTGTGTCTGTGTGTCTTGTACAGGGAGAGAAGGTGAATTATGAGAAGTTTAAGAGCTGGCTGCTGCAGAACAAGGAGGCCTTCACCTTCTCCCGCTGGCTGCTCTCTGGCGGGGTGTGCGTCACGCTAACGGACGACAGCGACACGCCCACTTTCTACCAGACTCTGGCCGGAGTCACACACTGTGAGTGTCCCACAATGCACCACTTCATGGCTCAGTTACGGAGGGTAATTAAATCGCCTGTCATGCCACAATCAAAGCTAGGAAGGGTGGCAGTGACCAGCAGTGCTGAATATCAATAACACAAGTAAAGAATCAGTTACTCAGAGATGTGATGTACAGAGCACATATCCCCATAATATGTGTGTGTGTGTGTGCGTGCGCTTGCAATCGTGTGCGTGTGTGCATGTGTGTGCGCATGTGTGCTGGGCGGATTTCTGTTCGGCTCTGTGCTGTTTGTTCTCTGCATTGTGGGTAAATGGGTTCAAGATGATTCAAGATGTCAGAGCCAGGTGAACAGTGATCAGGCCGTACTGTCGATGTCAGAGCCAGGTGAACAGTGATCAGGCCGTACTGCAGATGTCAGAGCCAGGGGAACAGTGATCAGGCCGTACTGCAGATGTCAGAGCCAGGGGAACAGTGATCAGGCCGTACTGCAGATGTCAGAGCCAGGTGAACAGTGATCAGGCCGTACTCCAGATGTCAGAGCCAGGTGAACAGTGATCAGGCCGTACTGCAGATGTCAGAGCCAGGGGAACAGTGATCAGGCCGTACTGCAGGTGTCAGAGCCAGGTGAACAGTGATCAGACCATACTGCAGATGTCAGAGCCAGGTGAACAGTGATCAGACCATACTGCAGATGTCAGAGCCAGGTGAACAGTGATCAGACCATACTGCAGATGTCAGAGCCAGGTGAACAGTGATCAGGCCATACTGCAGATGTCAGAGCCAGGTGAACAGTGATCAGGCCGTACTGCAGATGTCAGAGCCAGGTGAACAGTGATCAGGCCGTACTGCAGATGTCAGAGCCAGGTGAACAGTAATCAGGCCATACTGCAGATGTCAGAGCCAGGTGAACAGTGATCAGGCCGTACTGCAGATGTCAGAGCCAGGGGAACAGTAATCAGGCCATACTGCAGATGTCAAGAGCCAGGGGAACAGTGATCAGGCCGTACTGCAGATGTCAAGAGCCAGGGGAACAGTGATCAGGCTGTACTGCAGATGTCAGAGCCAGGTGAACAGTGATCAGGCCGTACTGCAGATGTCAGAGCCAGGTGAACAGTGATCAGGCTGGACTGCAGTACTCCCCTGTACCCTCTGACCCATGCCTGCGGTGCAGAAGGGACTGGTTTCACTGCTGTCATAGAAACCAGCACACAACATCACATCCTGCCAGCACTCACCAGCACACCCTGTGTTCTGGAAATGTAAGAGGGGTGGGGTGGTTTCCCATTAATTATTTATATGTTTCTGTTCTTTTACTCTTTCCAAACTAACTCATGCACACAGCTGACGGATGTTGATGCTCAATGCATTTGTAATGACACCTTTTTAGACTCCACCTGGACTGATACTTATCTAGGACCTCTCATGGTACTTGTTCTTGTGTGTTCTTGTGTTCAACTGTGTGTTGAAGTTTATAATATTTATAATAGAATTGTAGTATAGCTGATTTAGCCACAGTTTACTGTGAAGTGCATTCAATGTTCATTGCTAGGGATAGCTGCTACTTTATGGGAAGAATGTGCTTTATCTAATCTGTTCTGTAGTTACTTCGATGACGTTTCTGTATGCACTTACTGTATGTCGCTTTGGATAAGAGCGTCTGCTAAATGACTGTAATGTAATGTAATGATTGTGTGTAATGATTAGGATCGCCATTTTATTCCAGAGCAGTTTTCTCATCTGTATTTCAGTCGGTCCCTCAGTGTGGAAGTGGTGCAGTGTTCTTTGATTGCACAGACATCAGTGTTAGTCAGTTGTCTTGACGATGCAATGTTGTCCCATACTGCGTGCAGTGTGGTTTATTAGAACCATAGACATGGGGTAGTACTATATTTATATATATATTTTTTAAAATTTATTTATTTATTTGCTATATTATTTTTTTCATCTGTGGGAAGTAGCCTACATACATAAAAAGTACAGTTATAATCTTCACAAAAAATATGAATAGGACGGTATTTATAATAATGAAATGGTTTGTAGCAGGGGTAGGATAAAATAAAAAAAAAGATTAAAACCAAATAACTGAAATTAAATTAAAATGTAAGGTTTAAAGTTTGAATGTAATTGTTTCCGGTTTTCTTATGGTATCCTCTATCATTGTTTGATGACGTTTGGTGTAAACTTGTCCGTGTGAAGAGATGCATCTTTCTGTATTGACTGAGATGTTGGAACACATTTATCATTTTGCTTTCTGCGCAATATTTAGAATAATTTCCAGTATTTATCAATATTGTCTCAATATGTTTCCCACCTCTGTCCCAGAACTCTGTTCTAAATAATTGTCCAAATAATTGGTTATTGATTCATTCAGATTAAAAGTTTTTTTCATATTTTGGAATCGAGTCTAGATGGAGTTTTGCAGACTTGCTGGGGTTGCAGTTTAGACTGTCCCATTCGTCAGCTGAGTCTGTGTTTTTTAGTTCAATCTTATTGTACATTTAAGTACATTTTGCCATGTTCCACGATTAACGTGAGCCATGCGCCAAAACCTGCGTCACCCAACATCTCCCTGAGCTGTGCCAGCAACCAACCAAACACTAATGTGCAGCAGGGGGCACAGAAGGTGTGGAAGGACATTCAAATCTTATCTCATTGATTTTCCTTGCAAAACAAATAGAAAATGCAAAACATACGTGTCTGTGTTGCCTGTTGACTGTCTCTGACCAAAGACATGCTGTCAGCTGACTTTACCAGCTCCTGTATATAATATGTACATGCATCAGCAGCAGGGTTGCCAGACTGCGGGATTTACCCCTAAATGTAGGGGATTTAACTAAATTCATAGGGGAAGTTTGTATGGGAGTCGATGACAGATGGGGGATTTTAAAAGGAGGACAAATTGTGTGAAAATGGTATGACAGTCAGTTGAAGATGGGGTGTTTTCAGGATTTTTTTAGGGGGAATTAATTCAGGCATGTGACCAGCAGCCTGTTGTACATAGCTAGTAGAGGGGAATTCCCCACCAATGATTATATGTTAATTGAGAAATGCAGATAATTTGTGGTTAATCTAGTTTCTAGTGGAATGTTTGCAGTAAAAAAATGCATGAGTCCAATTGTGGTTGATATCAGTCTGCTGCTCAAAACTCTCTTGTGCCCTTGCTGACAGATCCCCTTTGTCATTGTTCTGTTTACAACAGGACCGTCATTTTAATTAGTAATTAAGTAATTAAGGGATAAATTCCACACCGTACAGATTATATTCATACAATATTTTTCTCAAACTTTCTTTTTTTGCTTGACATTCCGTCCATGTTTACTTTACTTTCTCTCCTTGCATTAGGAGAAGATATTGCTTTAACAAGGGTCACAATTAATCACTAATTGTGTGATTAGTCTGGTGATGAGTTCACTTGACTAATCCAGTGCCTATGTGGACCCCACAAGGATATTAATGCAAGTTTTAATCTCTGTGTGTCTTGGTGACCCCAGTAATGAGCTGCGTTTGTTGTGGTGACTCTGGTATGTGTGTATACCCATTTTGCACTTGTGTGGATATTGTGTATACCCATTTTGCACTTGTGTGGATATTGTGTATACCCATTTTGCACTTGTGTGGATATTGTGTATACCCATTTTGCACTTGTGTGGATATTGTGTATACACGTACATGTTGGGTGTGTGTAATGAGCTTATAGGCATGTTTG
Source organism: Ilyophis sp. 1 JC-2022 (assembly GCA_022702515.1). Lineage (NCBI taxonomy): Eukaryota > Metazoa > Chordata > Actinopteri > Anguilliformes > Synaphobranchidae > Ilyophis > Ilyophis sp. 1 JC-2022. Next base: position 128,904,197 of record CM040402.1, read on the forward strand.
ATGTACGTGAGTCTGTGCATATGTGTGGGATCTGTGTGTAGTCAGTATGTACATGCATGTGGGGTCTGTGTGTTGTATGTACATATGTGTGGGATCTGCATGTTGTATGTACATACGTGTGGGATCTGTGTGTTGTATGTGCATACGTATGGGGTCTGTGTGTTGTATGTACATATGTGTGGGGTCTGTGTGTTGTATGTACATACGTGTTGGGTCTGTGTGTTGTATGTACATACGTGTGGGGTCTGTGTGTTGTATGTACATACGTGTGGGGTCTGTGTGTTGTATGTACATACGTGTGAGGTCTGTGTTGTATGTACATACATGTGGGGTCTGTGATTTGTATGTATATATGTGTGGGGTCTGTGTTGTATGTACATACGTGTGGGGTCTGTGTGTTGTATGTACATACGTGTGTTGTATGTACATACGTGTGAGGTCTGTGTTGTATGTACATACATGTGGGGTTTGTGTTGTATGTACATACGTGTGGGGTCTGTGTTGTATGTACATACGTGTGGGGTTTGCGTTGTATGTACATACGTGTGGGGTCTCCTTGTTGTGTGTACATATGTGTGGGGTCTGTGTTGTATGTACATACGTGTGGGGTTTGAGTTGTATGTACATACGTGTGGGGTCTCCTTGTTGTATGTACATATGTGTGGGGTCTGTGTTGTATGTACATACGTGTGGGGTTTGAGTTGTATGTACATACGTGTGGGGTTTGTGTTGTATGTATGTACATACGTGTGGGGTCTGTGTTGTATGTACATACGTGTGGGGTTTGTGTTGTATGTACGTACGTGTGGGGTCTGTGTTGTATGTACATACGTGTGGGGTTTGTGTTGTATGTACATACGTGTGGGGTCTGTGTTGTATGTACATACGTGTGGGGTCTGAGTTGTATGTACATACGTGTGGGGTTTGTGTTGTATGTACATACATGTGGGGCATGTCTGCAGTGATCTCTGTGCAGATGGCATATTGTCACAGGGCTGTCAGTGCAGACAGTAGGGCTCATTTTAATGTGAAGTGGATGCGTGTGGCTCAGGCGCCGTCATATTTAATCTCTGTTCAGGAGCCTCTCCGAGGTGCTGTCAGTGTGCGTTAGGCTTCTGCCAACACCACGCATGTCTCCACGGCAACACGCATGGGGTCTCCTGAGACTGCTGTGTTTTCCATGTCAGTCTGATTCTCCGTTCCTTTTATTTTATTTTAAATGTTCTGCCCAACCCAGGGCTGTATCCAAATCCCTCCCCAATCTGGAATGTCTAACTGTTTGTAACTGCAGCCGTGTTCCATGCGTGAACCACCCTGGAGCGTTGGGACATACGTGATTCTCCTCCTACAGCTGCTTCTTTTTGCATCGCAGACCACAGCTAAGCTCACAGAGCGGCGTTAGAGGAGGGGCCTATCATATATGGCTTTGACATGCCGTCTTACCAGCACCCTTTTAGCCAGCGTAGGTCGCCCAAGAGCGATTAAACATTTGTCAGACTGAACCCTCCCATTCCCTGGGTGCTGCAGGTGCCAATAGAGCCATCGCCCTATGGCGCTAACGGCCACAGTCGGCACTGGCTCGGTCCGGATTCGATCCAAGGCTGTGAGGCTCATCCACGTACCGCAGCGTGGAGCCTTAACCACTGAATAAACCATCCAGCAGCCTGATCCCTGATTCCTGATTTTTTGGGTGAATCTCTGGAGATCGGACTGAAAGAGTGTTTCAGTAAAGAGCAGTAACTCCAAGGGTACTCCCTGTTCCTGTAGTGTTCAGCCTCAGTGTTGGTGTGTGGGTTGGGGTCAGTGTTGGTGTGTGGGTTGGGGTCAGTGTTGGTGTGTGGGTTGGGGTCAGTGTTGGTGTGTGGGTTGGGGTCAGTGTTGGTGTGTGGGTTGGGGTCAGTGTTGGTGTGTGGGTTGGGGTCAGTGTTGGTGTGTGGGTTGGGGTCTGTGTTGGTGTGTGGGTTGGGGTCAGTGTTGGTGTGTGGGTTAGGGTCAGTGTTGCTGTGTGGGTTGGGGTCAGTGTTGTGGAGCACAGTGTTGTGGACAGACAGGCTGAGCACATGTGCCTTGCGAGCCCAGGTAAATTTAGACTGGGATTGTCTGTCAATCAAGGACAGAGCTGGGAAGATCTTTCACAGGACCCTGCGCCTGGGCCAATCAGAGCCAAGAGCCGGAGAAAGCAAGTAATCTTTTACCTCTCCCTGATTATCCTCTTAACTCCACGCAGGCTGTGTGTGTGTATGCATGTGTCGTGCATGCGTGTGAACTCGGTAGCCTCTGGGCATCTCAGTCAGTTTGCCGTGGGGAGGGTCACATGTGGGCCCGTGGAAGCTGTAGGCTGCAGTGGGATGATGGGAGAGAGTGGCGGAGCTTGGTTGGATGTGCAAATTTTTCCGGATGTGATCTGAACCTGTCTGCCTAGCGGTTACTATGGTACAGGCGGCCTCTGGCTCCGGCGCTCTGCCAGGGACGGCTGGAATATGGTATGGCTCTTCTGCTGCCACTCTGATAGAGTTGCTCCTCTAGGTGGGTACTGCCTCCGGGAAGTTTGTGTGTGTGCGTGTGCGTGTATATGTTTTTGTGTGTGTGTGGGCTTGTGTGTGTGCGCATTTGTTTGTGTACATGGGATATACTGTGATATAGTGATATCTTGTGTTCAGGTTTAGGTACGGTGAACAGTGTGATATAGTGATATCTTGTGTTAAGGTTTAGGTACGGTGAACAGTGTGATATAGTGATATCTTGTGTTAAGGTTTAGGTACGGTGAACAGTGTAATATAGTGTTAAGGTTTAGGTACGGTGAACAGCGTGATATAGTGATATCTTGTGTTAAGGTTTAGGTACGGTGAACAGTGTGATATAGTGATATCTTGTGTTAAGGTTTAGGTACGGTGAACAGTGTGATATAGTGTTAAGGTTTAGGTACGGTGAACAGTGTGATATAGTGATATCTTGTGTTAAGGTTTAGGTACGGTGAACAGTGTGATATAGTGATATCTTGTGTTAAGGTTTAGGTACGGTGAACAGTGTGATATAGTGATATCTTGTTTTAAGGTTTAGGTACGGTGAACAGTGTAATATAGTGTTATGGTTTAGGTACGGTGAACAGTGTGATATAGTGATATCTTGTGTTAAGGTTTAGGTACGGTGAACAGTGTGATATAGTGTTAAGGTTTAGGTACGGTGAACAGTGTGATATAGTGATATCTTGTGTTAAGGTTTAGGTACGGTGAACAGTGTGATATAGTGATATCTTGTGTTAAGGTTTAGGTACGGTGAACAGTGTGATATAGTGATATATTGTGTTAAGGTTTAGGTACGGTGAACAGTGTGATATAGTGATATCTTGTGTTAAGGTTTAGGTACAGTGAACAGTGTGATATAGTGTTAGGGTTTAGGTACGGTGAACAGTGTGATATAGTGATATCTTGTGTTAAGGTTTAGGTATGGTGAACAGTGTGATATAGTGATATCTTGTGTTAAGGTTTAGGTACAGAGAACAGTATGATATAATGATATATTGTGTTAAGGTTTAGGTATGGTGAACAGTGTGATATAGTGATATCTTGTGTTCAGGTTTAGGTACGGTGAACAGTGTGATATAGTGATATCTTGTGTTAAGGTTTAGGTACGGAGAACAGTGTGATATAGTGATATCTTGTGTTAAGGTTTAGGTACGGTGAACAGTGTGATATAGTGATATCTTGTGTTAAGGTTTAGGTACGGTGAACAGTGTGATATAGTGTTAAGGTTTAGGTACGGTGAACAGTGTGATATAGTGATATCTTGTGTTAAGGTTTAGGTACGGTGAACAGCGTGATATAGTGATATCTTGTGTTGAGGTTTAGGTACGGTGAACAGTGTGATATAGTGATTAACGATACAGCTATTAACGATACCCAGCCCTACAGCTATTAACGATACCCTGCCCTACAGCTATTAACGATACCCTGCCCTACAGCTATTAACGATACCCAGCCCTACAGCTATTAACGATACCCAGCCCTACAGCTATTAACGATACCCAGCCCTACAGCTATTAACGATACCCAGCCCTACAGCTATTAACGATACCCAGCCCTACAGCTATTAACGATACCCAGCCCTACAGCTATTAACGATACCCAGCCCTACAGCAATTAACGATACCCAGCCCTACAGCAATTAACGATACCCAGCCCTACAGCTATTAACGATAACCAGCCCTACAGCTATTAACGATACCCAGCCCTACAGCTATTAACGATACCCAGCCCTACAGCTATTAACGATACCCAGCCCTACAGCTATTAACGATACCCAGCCCTACAGCTATTAACGATACCCAGCCCTACAGCTATTAACGATACCCAGCCCTACAGCTATTAACGATAACCAGCCCTGCAGCTATTAACGATACCCAGCCCTGCAGCTATTAACGATACCCAGCCCTGCAGCTATTAACGATACCCAGCCCTGCAGCTATTAACGATACCCAGCCCTACAGCTATTAACGATACCCAGCCCTACATCTTTGAAAGGTGTTTTGGTGAATGTCCCGAATCTCTTTCTCGGTCTGTGTGCTGTGCTCGGACTGTTGCTCTCTAAGGTAGAGGGACCGATTGGCAGAAGATTGACAGACAGGCTGATAAAATAACAGGTCGGCGTGAGAGAACTACGTGTTCTCTCAGCTCGTCTTTCACACGGCGCTGAAGCTAAGGCAGGCGCTCCTGCTAAACATGTATATAAACACTAAGGCAGCACACTGGAGATACAGGTGCACCTTGGGAGAGAGGGAGGGAGGGAGGGAGGGAGGGCGGGAGGGAGAGAGAGAGGGAGGGAAAGGGGGAGAGGACAATAACATTCCCGCATCTCTCTTTCTCTCTTTCTCTCTCCCACAACCGTAAGGTGTAATCTGACCCCCATCACCCTCCTAGATGCCCTGCTTTCTCTCTCAAACTGCAGCTGGTTCTGGGTGTTGGGTAGAGCATTAGAGCCCTGCATTAGACCCCTGCATTAGACCCCTGCATTAGCACAGGGCAGCGCAGGAAAGATAGGCTCAGTGTGTGGTGTGCAATTTGGTTGTATTTCTAGATGTGTGAGGTGTTTCGGTGCTGTGTGTGATGCTGTGTAATGGTGTTTTGGTGCTGGCTGTGTAATGGTGTTTTGGTGCTGGCTGTGTAATGGTGTTTTGGTGCTGGCTGTGTAATGGTGTTTTGGTGCTGGCTGTGTAATGGCGTTTTGGTGCTGGCTGTGTAATGGCGTTTTGGTGCTGGCTGTGTAATGGCGTTTTGGTGCTGGCTGTGTAATGGCGTTTTGGTGCTGGCTGTGTAATGGTGTTTTGGTGCTGGCTGTGTAATGGTGTTTTGGTGCTGGCTGTGTAAAGGTGTCACAGTGGAGAGGCTGTGTCTTAGTTTAATCCCTGATTAGCGTGGTGAGATGGGCCAGCGACCTAAGAGAGCTTATCCCGCCAAAAACTTTGTCAGCCGTGACCTGATACCTCACAATCTCCGTGAGTAACCAGCTTGTTCAGACTTCGGTGCCTCGCTTCACACCCAGATCTCCAGCAGCGTCTGAGAGGCACTTTATTAATAAGCACATTCTTATTTATGCATTTATTCATGACCTAGTTTTAAAATTATGTCTAAATTTAGCACAGTTATGATCCGAGTGGAAATTCAGAGGAAATGTGGAAATGGGAAGAATATCAGCTTTTTCAGGTAATGATAGTACCTGTGAAAATGCTTTTGTGTTGCAGTAGAAGAATCGGACATTATCGATTTGGAGAAACGCTATTGGCTGTTGAAGGCTCAGTCAGGGACCGGCCGTTTCGACTTGGAGACGTTTGTTCCCCTGGTGTCTCCCCCCATACATGCGTCCCTGAGTGAAGGTAATGTGTACACACACGTGCACACACACACACCTCTCCCATGCACTGACATACGCACATGCACGCACGCACACACACAGACACACACACACACACACACGAACGCATTCATTTCCGCATAATTTTAGGCATTTAGCAGCCAATGCTTTCATCCAGAGAGAATTACAAAGCTTAAATTCAGTGTACATATAATCCATTCATACAGCTGTATATTTACTGAAACAATTCAGGTTAAATACCTTTGATCCTCAGAAACCAACAGCCCAGCCCTGTTCCCTATCTACTATGGCTCTACACTGCCACCTATGTGCATGTACATGTATGTGCACGCACACATGCAAACACAAACCTTTCCGAGTGTGAAACGAACACCCGCCACCAGCCACATGCTGATAACATTTTGATTGTGGCTTGTATACTCTATCTGCTATTTTGGCAGGTAACCAACCAGGTTGTGTGATATTGTAAAATGTACTGTGGCTGGTAAAATGTTGAAAATGGCTGGTGATTTTTAGAATCCACAAGCCACTATGGCCAGTGGGTGAAAAGGTGAACATGCAGTTATGGTTCAGAGTTACAGATGTGTTTTATGGTTCAGAGTTAAAGATGTGTTTTATGGGTCAGAGTTAAAGATGTGTTTTATGGGTCAGAGTTAAAGATGTGTTTTATGGGTCAGAGTTAAAGATGTGTTTTATGGGTCAGAGTTAAAGATGTGTTTTATGGGTCAGAGTTAAAGATGTGTTTTATTGGTCAGAGTTAAAGATGTGTTTTATGGGTCAGAGTTAAAGATGTGTTTTATGGGTCAGAGTTAAAGATGTGTTTTATGGGTCAGAGTTAAAGATGTGTTTTATGTTTTGTTTCTCACTCCCAGGTCTGTTCCACGCCTTTGATGAGAACCGGGACAATCACATCGATTTTAAGGAGATCTCCTGCGGGCTCTCTGCCTGCTGCCGGGGGCCCGTAGCCGAGAGACAAAAATGTGAGGAGACCCCGACCTTCACCGCTATGAGACCGCAATAAACCTGCCCAACACAGCTGGGCTCTCCCACTGTCACATCACTACTCTAATACTCTCACAAAGTTTACTGGAGCCTTAATAAAAACACGCCCTAAAATAATTCAAGAAAGAAAGAGTGGGAGTTTAAAAATGTACAATAATTCTGAGAATGCTACATTAGAGGCACCAGAGGTTTATTTATCTGTCTGTCTGTCTGTGTAAAAATATTGTTGACAGACCTAGATGAGGTCATTAATGATTAGTAGTTCAAACTGGCTACTTTTAAGTTCCCTCTATAACGAGAGACACACTATGGGTCTGATTTACTAAGACCTTTAGCACATGCGGGCGGCAGTGTAGTATAATGGTTAAGGAACTGGACTTGTAACCGAAAGGTTGCAGGTTCGATTCCCAGGTAGGACACTGCCGTTGTACCCTTGAGCAAGGTACTTAACCTGAATTGCTTCAGTATATATCCAGCTGTATGAATGGATACATGTAATAAGAAGTTGTGTAAGTCGCTCTGGATAAGAGCGTCTGCTAAATGCCTATAATGTAATGTAACATGCAAAACTAATAACACAACCGATGATTGGTGCAAAATAAATACCGTGATCATCTAAAGGTCTTAGTAAATCTGGCCCTATGTGTGCCCTCAGGGTTTGAGCAGAGGGTGGCTTCCAGAACTGATCTGTGTTTCTTTGTTGACGCTTTCCTCCCCAGTTTGTTTCAAAGTGTTCGATGTGGACCGGGATGGGGTTCTCTCTCGGGCGGAGATTCGGGACATGGTCGTGGCATTGCTGGAGGTCTGGAAGGACAACCGCACAGACTCCCTTCCTGTGAGTGCCCAGCTGACCAGCGGCTAAACATGCTAATTAGTGTGGAGTGCAGGTTCTAAACAGCAACAAAAACATGCTAATTAGCTTGGAGAGCAGGTTCTGATTGAACTGCAGCAATACAAGTGTGGGTTCTGGTCCTTTTTATTTATTATCTGTATTAGCTTTTTCACACTAGTAATACCACACAACAGTGATCAAAGCCCCCACCTAAATACCTACCCACAAAATCTCTTTCTTCCACTCTGTAATGGATGCAATATAATCAAATCACAAATCACAAAAAAACAACCTGGGGTGAAGTACCTGTTTCCTGTCTTCAAATCTACCAATGCTATTGTGCTTAGTGGGTTTCTAACATAAAATATCTTGATATATGATACAGAATTTGACATATTTTTTTACACTCATCTCTTGTCTCCCTTTTCTGAGCACAGAACTGTTTTTGTGGTGTTTTGTTGTGATGATTTCGAAGCGGAATAAAGCAGTCTGGTTTCTGACAGAGATGCCAACGGGCTCGACCAATTCTGTTAGTGCAGCTGCTGCTCTCTCGCTAGAAACCCGGGCCGTTGGTCGTCACCTAGGATGATTAAGCTCCTCAGAAATGCTAATTTGCTGGATTCATATGGCTAATTATCTTCTGTAAACGTGTTTAAATTCAGAAGCAGATGTCGCAGTTTCACAACTGACAATCTTTCCTGATTGGCTAACTGTGTCCGCCGGTGCTCTGCCATATGTTCTTATTTTAATGTTGCACAGATATGTTATTAGCTTTTCATAGTTTTATTTTATGAAATCACACCTCCATCGAGGGGCCTTGTGGTTGTGTATTCTCTCAGATTTGCTGACAGAATCTATTCTTTAACTTAAGGGTTTTGTAAATTGCCTGGGTATAATCTGTATCTGGGCTTGCTGTAGCTCATATTTGTTGGACTGGATTAATATGAACCTCGGTGTTTCCCGTAGGCTTTTATTCTGCTCTGGGGGCAGTGGGGGCACTAACGTAACGTTACATTTTTTTAATTGTTGAGGACAAAAGGCGCTTATCTGACGACGGGAGGAAATTAACGCAATGCAGTCGATGTCAAGAAGACCTTACATTAAATTACGTTGACCTGAGAATAACTTTATAGATATCAATCTGATTATTGGCAATGAAAAACTGTTATTCAATGCTAGCTAAATTGTATCCAATATAAAATGAAGAAATTCACATGAAACAAACTGATACACCTAGCTAACGTTAGTTCAATTAAATTAGCAGGGTGGCTGACGTTACTCTTGATAGCAAGCGATGCATCCAGGGTAGGAATCTGACGTGCGATAACCCTTCATTTAACAAGCTAATTTAATATCGTCAACTAGCGGTTATATTTAAATTATGGTTATTCCTAAAATTATAAACGAGGTAAAACATTAATTAAAACAAGAAAATTACTCTCTCAAATAGTGTTACACCTGCTTACCTTTTCCGAGTATTTCCTCAAAATCCTTCTCGTCGGTCGCTAGTATATTGCGCTGCCTGTGTCCTGATTGAGTGCCCGCGTGCCATGTTTCACGTGCATTCAAAAGCTCGGGCTTCATATTCCTGTACGTACTCTATGCGCGTGCCATGCAGCTCAACGTTCAGCGTGCCAACTGTCAAACGAGTGTTCCAGAGTAAACCACACTTAGCATCCTTTACAAACAGTTTATTAAAAACGATGTCTTAAGTACGCCTTTCAACAAAAATCCCAGGTAGTGTGTTTAAAGTGCACTTTCACTTTTGTTTCCCGAAGTAAATCATGCTTTAAGATACATACATAAAGTAGCCTATAGGCTTTTAAAAATTATAATGAAAAAATTCTGAATTTAATCCCAGAAAATATGATTTTATTTTAGTTTAAAGAAGTAACCTTTGAGTTCAGTTACTTGAAATATGAATTAGCCCTCATATAACCAAAGTACTGAAAGTATACTCTGCCAAGTACATTTTCTCCTGTAATAAATGGAGCCACAATGGTATATGGTAATGTAGTTATCGCCAAAGAGGTACAAATTAGATCTCGGATGAATTTGCACGGGTGTTGAGTGAAGCCCTTCTGGGCACTTTCAGTAAAGTGCTCGCATTTTAAAACACTACCTCATTTTGTGTGTTTTTTATTGCGCCCATTCACACCCACAGCATCATTGTACAATACACAATATCACCTATTATCTATTACACACTTACATTAACACGCTGCTCTCCAAAACATTCTCCTTTTAACACACTATGCTCCATTACACGGTCATTTTAGCACAATTCTCTCTGTGACACATTAATTTTAAGGCCCTATTCTCTGCAACAGATTAATTTTAGCACACTGTTCTCATGTTCATTTGAATGCCCTTGTTCTTCTTTCTGTTTCAGGAACTGCATGCCAGTGTGTCTGACATTGTGGATGGAATTCTGAATATGCATGACACCACCAAGGTGGGTGTGAGCGGTTTGCATTTTATTTATTTTATTTTGTTTCCCCATTTGCTGAATTTTTTGTCAGACTCTTGCACTGATGTGTGTGTGTGTACGTGCTGTAAAAAATTTTTTTCCAGTTAGGGCACTTAACTCTGGAGGATTACCAGATTTGGAGTGTGAAGAGTGCTCTCGCCAATGAGTTCCTCAATCTGCTCTTTCAGGTTTGTGTGAGAGGGAAATAAAGCAAGAAAGTGTGTGTGTGTGTGTGTGTGTGTGTGTGTGTGTGTATATGTGCGTGCGTGCGTGCGTGCGTGTTGCATGTGCGTGCATGCGGTCTGCAGTCTGTGGTCCAGAGGTGAGTGTGTCCATGTGTGTCTGAGTGCGCTGGTGTCTCTCCGCAGGTGTGTCACATCGTTCTGGGGTTGCGGCCAGCCACGCCCGAGGAGGAGGGGCAGATTATCAGGTCAGTCAATCACTTCCCATCTGTGCTACTGACGGGAAGCCTGCAGTCAGGGGGGCGGGGCATAACAGAATCGGGGAGAACAGATAGAGCACTGAGCGTGACGTATAACAGTGATCCCCAACCCTGTTTCTGGAGATCTACTGTCCTGTAGGTTTTCACTTAAACCCTAACAAAGCACATCTAATTCAACAGCTGGAGATCTACCCTCCTGTAGGTTTTCACTCCAACCCTAACAAAGCACACCTCATTCAACAGCTGGAGATCTACCCTCCTGTAGGTTTTCACTCCAACCCTAACAAAGCACACCTCATTCAACAGCAAGAGATCTCACTGAGCTGCTCGTTTGTAGAATCAGGTGTGCCAAATTAGGTTTGAAATGAAATGTACAGGATGGTAGATCTCCAGGAACAAGGTTGGGGACCACTGATGAAATGTACAGGATGGTAGATCTCCAGGAACAAGGTTGGGGACCACTGATGTATGTTCTATAAAGATAGCGGCAGGGACTGATGTGTGATTGGTGAGATGTACAGATGGGGCGTGGCTAAATTGTGTGATTTGTGGGATATGCAGGTGAAGCGGGGCCTGATTTTGGTTGATTCTGTGCTTCACAGGGGTTGGTTGGAGAGGGAGAGCAGACACGGCCTCCAGCCTGGACATAACTGGTTCCTTATCTCCATGCAGTGGTGGCATCAGTGGAAGGACTATGTAAAATACGTGAGCGGAGGCGTTTTTTTCCCCAAAGTGGTTGTTTCTCTTGAATGGGCGTGTTTCTGAGTGGGAGTGGTTCCTGGGGCATGGTTGCTCACTTTTGCGCTCCTGTCATTCGCAGGATAACCGGCCAATCGTGGGGGACCAGCCGTCTGTCCTCGGTACCGGGCGGGGCCAGCATTGGAAGACTGTGTCTGTGACCCCAACGTCGGACCGGGTCGGCATCCCCAACTCCTGCAGCGCGTCGGAAGAGAAGTTCTGTGACAACGTCTCCAGTGCGTCAGAGGCATCAGAGAAATCAGAGAACAACAGCGGTGAGTTCAGAGCCAAGAGCTGAAATACGATCTCCCCATTCCTCTACGTTCTGGTCAAACACTGCACAACAGCGGTGAGTTCAGAGCCAAGAGCTGAAATACGATCTCCCCAGAGCTGAAATACGATCTCCCCAGAGCTGAAATACGATCTCCCCAGAGCTGAAATACGATCTCCCCATTCCTCTACGTTCTGCTCAAACACGGCCTGCTTTCCGTCACGGTCTGAAGACACACCTCTGCAGACTCCATCTTGACTGAAGACCATTTTCATCGTACTTGTTTCCTGTTTAACTCTTGTTTGATTTTATAGTTTAGAATGTATAGCTGACTTACCCAGAGCTTACTGTGTGTACTATATTCAGTGTTCATTATTAGAGATAGCTGCTACACTTACCCAGAGCTTACTGTGTGCACTATATTCAGTGTTCATTATTAGAGATAGCTGCTACACTTACCCATAGCTTACTGTGTGTACTATATTCAGTGTTCATTATTAGAGATAGCTGCTACACTTACCCAGAGCTTACTGTGTGTACTATATTCAGTGTTCATTATTAGAGATAGCTGCTACACTTACCCAGAGCTTACTGTGTGTACTATATTCAGTGTTCATTACTAGGGATAGCTGCTACACTTACCCAGAGCTTACTGTGTGTACTATATTCAGTGTTCATTATTAGAGATAGCTGCTACACTTACCCAGAGCTTACTGTGTGCACTATATTCAGTGTTCATTACTAGGGATAGCTGCTACACTTACCCATAGCTTACTGTGTGTACTATATTCAGTGTTCATTACTAGGGATAGCTGCTACACTATGAGAAGGATGTGCTTTGTCTGATCTGTTTTGTAGTTGCTTCAATGACCTTCGGCATGAACTTATAAAAGTTCATAAGTTCATACACACGTGTATGTGTGCGTGTGTATGTGTGCGTGTGTATGTGCGTGTGTGTGTGTGCGCGTGTGCGTGTGTATGTGCGCGTGCATGTGTGTGTGTATGTGTGCATGTGTGTGCGTGTGCGTATGTGCATGTGTGTGTGCATGTGTGTGTGGTCTTTATTAAATCTCTTCTCTCTCCAGGTTTTTTTGCCTCCAGTTCTCCAGTGACAGACTGCTTCCCCCGGCCGCACACACACACGCACACACACACGCACACACACAGCGCCTCTGACAGCAGCCAGTGTTTGCCAGGGCCCAACGGGACCATTCTGCCCCTGGTGGCAGCACAGAGGCCGGGGGCCATCGACAACCAGCCCCTGGTCACCCCGGAGCCCATTAAGGTGCGTAATCATGCAGCTCTGCGCCATCACATGCGTGTCACACGCG
>CM040402.1:128922150-128989650 GCA_022702515.1 Ilyophis sp. 1 JC-2022
CTCTCTACCACCACCACGCTACTTTCTACCACCACCACGCTACTCTCTACCACCACCACGCTACTTTATACCACCACCACGTTACTCTCTACCACCACCACGCTACTCTCTACCACCACCACGCTACTCTCTACCACCACGCTACTCTCTACCACCACCACGCTACTCTCTACCACCACCATGCTACTCTCTACCACCACCACGCTACTCTCTACCACCACGCGACTCTCTACCACCACCACGCTACTCTCTACCACCACCACGTTACTCTCTACCACCACCACGTTACTCTCTACCACCACCATGTTACTCTCTACAGCACAGTGTTACTTCAGAAAGTGTGTAATCTCACTGTTTTTCATTTTATTAAAAAATAGTTTTTTTGAAACGGAAATTGTTCCTCCCCCCTCTAGTTCGAAACAAAGACATGAGCTGGCCAGAAGAGATGTGCTTCATTGCCAACAGCAGTAAAATGGACAGACACAAAGGTGAAGCTTCAGCTCGTTGGGTTTGGGTTGTTCCTGTGAAGAGCATCAGGCAGAGTCAGCACAGCAGGGGATGCTGGGTAATAGAACTCTCTGGTCTCTCTTCTTGCAGTTCCCACGGAGAAGGGCGCCACCGGACTCAGTAACCTCGGAAACACCTGCTTTATGAACTCCAGCATCCAGTGTGTCAGCAACACCAAGCCGCTGACCGAGTACTTCATCTCAGGGAGACACCTGTTTGAGCTGAACAGGTGTGTGGGGACACAGCGCCCCCTGTGGCCTGGGAGGACCCAGAGCAGCTGCTTTCCATTTCATATTCCCTGTAGCAGGCTGTGCTATTTCAACGTGTCATAAGAGTTGCTTTTCCCAATAGAACAGTTTGATTGGTTCACATCAGTGAGTCACTCTTTTTTTATTTTTATTTATTTATTTTTTGGTTTATGAATCTTCACCCTCCTCTGACTACTGTTAATACAGAGCCGTACAGAGCTCTGTTTTTAAAAGTATGTTTGTTTTTAAAAATAGCTGCCGTTTCAGTCAGAGGAGTCGGGGTTAAGTGGGCGGTGTTCTTTGTTGTTTTTTTGCCAGGATCAATCCGATTGGTATGCGCGGTCACATGGCCAAATGCTACGGCGATCTGGTCCAGGAGCTGTGGAGCGGTACGCAGAAGAACATAGCGCCTCTGAAGCTCAGGGTAACGTCACCAACGCCATCCCATAATGCAACAGCATAGCGCCTCTGAAGCTCAGGGTAACGTCACCAACGCCATCCCATAATGCAACAGCATAGCGCCTCTGAAGCTCAGGGTAACGTCACCAACGCCATCCCATAATGCAACAGCATAGCGCCTCTGAAGCTCAGGGTAACGTCACCAACGCCATCCCATAATGCAACAGCATAGCGCCTCTGAAGCTCAGGGTAACGTCACCAACGCTATCCCATAATGCAACAGCATAGCGCCTCTGAAGCTCAGGGTAACGTCACCAACGCTATCCCATAATGCAACAGCATAGCGCCTCTGAAGTTCAGGGTAACGTCACCAACGCCATCCCATAATGCAACAGCATAGCGCCTCTGAAGCTCAGGGTAACGTCACCAACGCCATCCCATAATGCAACAGCATAGCGCCTCTGAAGCTCAGGGTAACGTCACCAACGCCATCCCATAATGCAACAGCATAGCGCCTCTGAAGCTCAGGGTAACGTCACCAACGCTATCCCATAATGCAACAGCATAGCGCCTCTGAAGCTCAGGGTAACGTCACCAACGCCATCCCATAATGCAACAGGACAGCATTAGTGTTCTGCAGTCATTAAGGCACTACATTAATAACCAGAGTACTGCAGTTTCAAATCCTTATAAACTAGATTATTTCCAGTTTGTTTTCAGCTTTATAAACGGAACTGTGAGCTCTAATGTAACGCTGGCTTCTCTCTGGCTGTGTGTTCTGTGCTGTAGTGGACAATAGCAAAGTACGCTCCGCGGTTTAACGGCTTCCAGCAGCAGGACTCCCAGGAGCTGCTGGCATTCCTGCTGGACGGCCTCCACGAGGACCTGAACCGCGTTCACGAAAAACCCTACGTGGAGCTGAAGGACAGCGATGGCCGGCCTGACTGGGAGGTGGCCTCAGAGGTCAGATGTCACAGTGAACTCTGTCATTAGTGTGTGGTTAGAGTAGAGCCTTGTGGGAGTTGTAGTTGATGTGGATCTTTGTGTTTTGTGTGTTCTGTGGTTAGAGTAGAGCCTTGTGGGAGTTGTAGTTGATGTGGATCTCTGTGTTCTGTGGTCAGAGTTGAGCCTTGTGGGAGTTGTAGTTGATGTGGATCTCTGTGTTTCCCCCTCCACAGGCTTGGGAGAACCACCTGAGGAGGAACCGCTCTATTGTGGTGGACCTGTTCCACGGCCAGCTCAAGTCACAGGTGAAGTGCAAAACCTGCGGCCACATCAGCGCTCGCTTTGACCCCTTCAACTTTCTGTCCCTGCCTCTGCCCATGGACAGCTCCATGCACCTGGAGATCACAGGTACCTTACTTCACATTTAAGACCTGACTACAGGTATTGCACATTACACAGACACACACACTACATACAATTACAGATGTACCTGTATTTCACATTACACACAAACACAGGTATGCCTTTATCTCACATTACACACAAACACAGGTACGCCTTTATCTCACATTACACACAAACACAGGTATGCCTTTTTCTCACATTACACACAAACACAGGTACGCCTTTATCTCACATTACACACAAACACAGGTATGCCTTTTTCTCACATTACACACAAACACAGGTATGCCTTTATCTCACATTACACACAAACACAGGTATGCCTTTATCTCACATTACACACAAACACAGGTGTGCCTTTATCTCACATTACACACAAACACAGGTATGCCTTTATCTCACATTACACACAAACACAGGTACGCCTTTATCTCACATTACACACAAACACAGGTATGCCTTTTTCTCACATTACACACAAACACAGGTATGCCTTTATCTCACATTACACACAAACACAGGTATGCCTTTATCTCACATTACACACAAACACAGGTATGCCTTTATCTCACATTACACACAAACACAGGTATGCCTTTATCTCACATTACACACAAACACAGGTATGCCTTTATCTCACATTACACACAAACACAGGTACGCCTTTATCTCACATTACACACAAACACAGGTATGCCGTTATCTCACATTACACACAAACACAGGTATGCCTTTTTCTCACATTACACACAAACACAGGTATGCCTTTATCTCACATTACACACAAACACAGGTATGCCTTTATCTCACATTACACACAAACACAGGTATGCCTTTATCTCACATTACACACAAACACAGGTATGCCTTTATCTCACATTACACACAAACACAGGTATGCCTTTATCTCACATTACACACAAACACAGGTATGCCTTTATCTCACATTACACACAAACACAGGTATGCCTTTATCTCACATTACACACAAACACAGGTACGCCTTTATCTCACATTACACACAAACACAGGTACGCCTTTTTCTCACATTACACACCAACACAGGTATGCCTTTATCTCACATTACACACAAACACAGGTATGCCTTTATCTCACATTACACACAAACACAGGTATGCCTTTATCTCACATTACACACAAACACAGGTATGCCTTTATCTCACATTACACACAAACACAGGTATGCCTTTATCTCACATTACACACAAACACAGGTACGCCTTTTTCTCACATTACACACAAACACAGGTACGCCTTTATCTCACATTACACACAAACACAGGTATGCCTTTATCTCACATTACACACAAACACAGGTATGCCGTTATCTCACATTACACACAAACACAGGTACGCCTTTATCTCACATTACACACAAACACAGGTATGCCTTTATCTCACATTACACACAAACACAGGTATGCCTTTATCTCACATTACACACAAACACAGGTACGCCTTTATCTCACATTACACACAAACACAGGTATGCCTTTATCTCACATTACACACAAACACAGGTACGCCTTTATCTCACATTACACACAAACACAGGTACGCCTTTATCTCACATTACACACAAACACAGGTATGCCTTTATCTCACATTACACACAAACACAGGTATGCCTTTATCTCACATTACACACAAACACAGGTATGCCGTTTTCTCACATTACACACAAACACAGGTATGCCTTTATCTCACATTACACACAAACACAGGTATGCCTTTATCTCACATTACACACAAACACAGGTACGCCTTTATCTCACATTACACACAAACACAGGTATGCCTTTATCTCACATTACACACAAACACAGGTACGCCTTTATCTCACATTACACACAAACACAGGTATGCCTTTATCTCACATTACACACAAACACAGGTACGCCTTTATCTCACATTACACACAAACACAGGTACGCCTTTTTCTCACATTACACACAAACACAGGTATGCCTTTATCTCACATTACACACAAACACAGGTATGCCTTTATCTCACATTACACACAAACACAGGTATGCCTTTATCTCACATTACACACAAACACAGGTATGCCTTTATCTCACATTACACACAAACACAGGTATGCCTTTATCTCACATTACACACAAACACAGGTATGCCTTTTTCTCACATTACACACAAACACAGGTATGCCTTTATCTCACATTACACACAAACACAGGTATGCCTTTATCTCACATTACACACAGGTGCTGTTTGCAGTTTTATTGTGTGTCTGCTGTGTGCAGTGATTAAGCTGGATGGGTCGACGCCGATCCGGTTCGGGCTGCGCTTGAACATGGATGAAAAATACACGGGTCTGAAGAGGCAGCTGAGTGAGCTCTGCGGCCTGAAGCCAGAGCAGATCCTTCTGGCCGAGGTCCACTCCTCCAACATCAAGGTGTGACCCTTACCTGTCCTCACCTGGACACATATATATCGACACCTGTCCTTGCCTGGACACATATGTCCACACCTGTCCTCACCTGGACACATATATGTGTTTTTTTCCAGAATTTCCCACTGGACAACCAGAAAGTGCGTCTCTCAGTGAACGGGTTTCTCTGTGCGTTTGAGGTCCCTGTGCCCGGGTCACCCACATCTGTCTCCTCTCCCACTCAGACTGGTAAGAGCGCCCCCTACTGGGCTTGTCTGCAGCTACAGTGTGTAAGACACACAGGCCCTGAAGTGTGTAAGACACACAGACAGATCTACCTGTGAAACACACAGCTCATAGCCGTGGTTTGTCTGGATGGATAATTCAGAATTCCACGTTTTTCTGTCAAAGACGCTGCAGCCTTGGTGAACGGAACAGTGGGCGTCACCGCTAACGGAAACGCGGCACGACCGGATCTGATACCCAACGGCGTGCCGAACGCAGCGCTGCCCTGTGGGCCGGAGCGCTGCCTCACCAACGGCATTCCCAACGGGAATGTCCTGCCCACTCAGGAAAACCCTTTCATTGGCTACATCATCGCCATGCACAGGAAGATGGTGAGAGGGGCGGGGCGCGGTGGGGTGGGGCGGGGCAGATTGGTGTGGGGCAGGGCAGGGTGGTGTGGGGTGTGGGTGGAGTCCAGGTGAGGCCCCCGAGTAATCAGTTTGTGACGTTACAGTTCCATGATTACGGAATCGGCGTGTCCTTGTGCATTCTCACAATCGGCGTGTCCTTGTGCATTCTCACATGCTCTTGCGTGTTTTAGTAGCACACTGCACATGCATGTTCTTGCGTGTTTTAGTAGCACACTTCACACACGTGTTCTTGCGTGTTCCCTCCTGCAGATGCGGACAGAGCTATACTTCCTGTCCTCGCAGAAGAACCGGCCCAGTCTGTTCGGGATGCCGCTGATCGTGCCCTGCACGGTGAACACGCGTAAGCGCGACCTGTACGTCGCTGTGTGGATCCAGGTGTCCCGTCTGGCCAGCCCCCTTCCCCCCCAAGAGGCCAGCAACCACGCCCAGGACTGGTGAGAGCACCTCAAAACCAGAGCATCTCACCTGCGCCCCCAAACCAGAGCACAGGCTTCCTAAGAGAAGCATCTCACGTGCGCCCCCAAACCAGAGCACAGGCTCCCCTAAGAGAAGCATCTCACGTGCGCCCACAAACCAGAGCACAGGCTCCCTAAGAGAAACATCTCAGCGTCACCCCCAAACCAGAGCACAGACTCCCCTCAGAGAAGCATCTCACCTGCGCCCCCAAACCAGAGCACAGGCTCCCCTAAGAGAAGCATCTCACCTGCACCCCCAAACCAGAGCACAGGCTCCCTAAGAGAAGCATCTCACCTGCACCCCCAAACCAGAGCACAGGCTCCCCTAAGAGAAGCATCTCACCTGCACCCCCAAACCAGAGCACAGGCTCCCCTAAGAGAAGCATCTCACCTGCGCCCCCAAACCAGAGCACAGGCTCCCCTAAGAGAAACATCTCACCTGCACCCCCAAACCAGAGCACAGGCTCCCTTAAGAGAAGCATCTCACCTGCGCCCCCAAACCAGAGCACAGGCTCCCTAAGAGAAGCATCTCACCTGCGCCCACAAACCAGAGCACAGGCTCCCCTAAGACAAGCATCTCACCTGCACCCCCAAACCAGAGCACAGGCTCCCCTAAGAGAAGCATCTCACCTGCGCCCCCAAACCAGAGCACAGGCTCCCTAAGAGAAGCATCTCACCTGCGCCCCCAAACCAGAGCACAGGCTCCCCTAAGAGAAGCATCTCACGTGCGCCCACAAACCAGAGCACAGGCTCTCCTAAGAGAAGCATCTCACCTGCGCCCACAAACCAGAGCACAGGCTCCCTAAGAGAAACATCTCAGCATCACCCCCAAACCAGAGCACAGACTCCCCTCAGAGAAGCATCTCACCTGCGCCCCCAAACCAGAGCACAGGCTCCCCTAAGAGAAGCATCTCACCTGCACCCCCAAACCAGAGCACAGGCTCCCCTAAGAGAAACATCTCACCTGCGCCCCCAAACCAGAGCACAGGCTCCCTAAGAGAAGCATCTCACCTGCACCCCCAAACCAGAGCACAGGCTCCCCTAAGAGAAACATCTCACCTGCACCCCCAAACCAGAGCACAGGCTCCCTTAAGAGAAGCATCTCACGTGCGCCCACAAACCAGAGCACAGGCTCCCTAAGAGAAACATCTCAGCGTCACCCCCAAACCAGAGCACAGACTCCCCTCAGAGAAGCATCTCACCTGCGCCCCCAAACCAGAGCACAGGCTCCCCTAAGAGAAGCATCTCACCTGCACCCCCAAACCAGAGCACAGGCTCCCCTAAGAGAAACATCTCACCTGCGCTCCCAAACCAGAGCACAGACTCCCCTCAGAGAAGCATCTCACCTGCGCCCCCAAACCAGAGCACAGGCTCCCTAAGAGAAGCATCTCACCTGCACCCCCAAACCAGAGCACAGGCTCCCCTAAGAGAAGCATCTCACCTGCACCCCCAAACCAGAGCACAGGCTCCCCTAAGAGAAGCATCTCACCTGCGCCCCCAAACCAGAGCACAGGCTCCCCTAAGAGAAACATCTCACCTGCACCCCCAAACCAGAGCACAGGCTCCCTTAAGAGAAGCATCTCACCTGCGCCCCCAAACCAGAGCACAGGCTCCCTAAGAGAAGCATCTCACCTGCGCCCACAAACCAGAGCACAGGCTCCCCTAAGAGAAGCATCTCACCTGCACCCCCAAACCAGAGCACAGGCTCCCCTAAGAGAAGCATCTCACCTGCACCCCCAAACCAGAGCACAGGCTCCCTTAAGAGAAGCATCTCACCTGCGCCCCCAAACCAGAGCACAGGCTCCCCTAAGAGAAACATCTCACCTGCACCCCCAAACCAGAGCACAGGCTCCCTTAAGAGAAGCATCTCACCTGCGCCCCCAAACCAGAGCACAGGCTCCCTAAGAGAAGCATCTCACCTGCGCCCCCAAACCAGAGCACAGGCTCCCCTAAGAGAAGCATCTCACGTGCGCCCACAAACCAGAGCACAGGCTCTCCTAAGAGAAGCATCTCACCTGCGCCCACAAACCAGAGCACAGGCTCCCTAAGAGAAACATCTCAGCGTCACCCCCAAACCAGAGCACAGACTCCCCTCAGAGAAGCATCTCACCTGCGCCCCCAAACCAGAGCACAGGCTCCCCTAAGAGAAGCATCTCACCTGCACCCCCAAACCAGAGCACAGGCTCCCCTAAGAGAAACATCTCACCTGCACTCCCAAACCAGAGCACAGACTCCCCTCAGAGAAGCATCTCACCTGCGCCCCCAAACCAGAGCACAGGCTCCCTAAGAGAAGCATCTCACCTGCACCCCCAAACCAGAGCACAGGCTCCCCTAAGAGAAGCATCTCACCTGCACCCCCAAACCAGAGCACAGGCTCCCTTAAGAGAAGCATCTCACCTGCGCCCCCAAACCAGAGCACAGGCTCCCCTAAGAGAAACATCTCACCTGCACCCCCAAACCAGAGCACAGGCTCCCTTAAGAGAAGCATCTCACCTGCGCCCCCAAACCAGAGCACAGGCTCCCCTAAGAGAAGCATCTCACCTGCACCCCCAAACCAGAGCACAGGCTCCCCTAAGAGAAACATCTCACCTGCACTCCCAAACCAGAGCACAGACTCCCCTCAGAGAAGCATCTCACCTGCGCCCCCAAACCAGAGCACAGGCTCCCTAAGAGAAGCATCTCACCTGCACCCCCAAACCAGAGCACAGGCTCCCCTAAGAGAAGCATCTCACCTGCACCCCCAAACCAGAGCACAGGCTCCCTTAAGAGAAGCATCTCACCTGCGCCCCCAAACCAGAGCACAGGCTCCCCTAAGAGAAACATCTCACCTGCACCCCCAAACCAGAGCACAGGCTCCCTTAAGAGAAGCATCTCACCTGCGCCCCCAAACCAGAGCACAGGCTCCCTAAGAGAAGCATCTCACCTGCACCCCCAAACCAGAGCACAGGCTCCCCTAAGAGAAGCATCTCACCTGCGCCCCCAAACCAGAGCACAGACTCCCCTCAGAGAAGCATCTCACCTGCGCCCCCAAACCAGAGCACAGGCTCCCTAAGAGAAGCATCTCACCTGCACCCCCAAACCAGAGCACAGGCTCCCCTAAGAGAAGCATCTCACCTGCACCCCCAAACCAGAGCACAGGCTCCCTTAAGAGAAGCATCTCACCTGCGCCCCCAAACCAGAGCACAGGCTCCCCTAAGAGAAACATCTCACCTGCACCCCCAAACCAGAGCACAGGCTCCCTTAAGAGAAGCATCTCACCTGCGCCCCCAAACCAGAGCACAGGCTCCCTAAGAGAAGCATCTCACCTGCACCCCCAAACCAGAGCACAGGCTCCCCTAAGAGAAGCATCTCACCTGCGCCCCCAAACCATAGCACAGGCTCCCCTAAGAGAAGCATCTCACCTGCGCCCTCAAACCAGAGCACAGGCTCCCCTAAGAGAAGCATCTCACCTGCGCCCCCAAACCATAGCACAGGCTCCCCTAAGAGAAGCATCTCACCTGCGCCCCCAAACCAGAGCACAGGCTCCCTAAGAGAAGCATCTCACCTACACCCCAAAACCAGACCACAGGTCCCCCAAAAGGATGCTCTCACCTCCCAGTGGAGCCAGCTTTGTTATGTTGAGCTCTGTTATAATCAGCATTCATACTGCCATTATGCACTGGCTCTATTGTTCGTACAGTAATTACACTTAGGTGCACTCAGTGTTGTATGAGGCTCAGTTTGTCTCTGTGTTCCTGCTTCACGCTCATTCGTGTTCTGCAGTGGAATATCTAATGGTGTGTAAATTACCCTGGATAAGGAATTTGATGAATAATAATAATAATCATCATTAGAGAAGTCAGATGCATGCTGCGTATCCTCCACAGTGATGACAGCCTGGGGTACCAGTACCCCTTCACGCTGCGCGTGGTGGAGAAAGACGGAAACTCCTGCGCCTGTTGCCCCTGGTACAGGTACGTCCTTCACCGAGGAGCAGTGATGCTGAGCTGGGTGTGGTATGAGGATGTAGTGTGGGTGTGGTATAAGGATGTAGTGTGGGTGTGGTATAAGGATGTAGTGTGGGTGTGGTATGAGGATGTAGTGTGGGTGTGGTATGAGGATGTAGTGTGGGTGTGGTATGCCTGTATCCTGTTTTTCTTGAAAGCATCTCTGGGTAATAAAATGTAGGTGAACAGGTTGCAGGTTCTGCAGAGGGTCTCTGGGTAATAAAATGTAGGTGAACGGGTTGCAGGTTCTCCAGAGGGTCTCTGGGTAATAAAATGTAGGTGAACGGGTTACAGGTTCTCCAGAGGGTCTCTGGGTAATAAAATGTAGGTGAACGGGTTGCAGGTTCTGCAGAGGGTCTCTGGGTAATAAAATGTAGGTGAACGGGTTACAGGTTCTCCAGAGGGTCTCTGGGTAATAAAATGTAGGTGAACGGGTTACAGGTTCTCCAGAGGGTCTCTGGGTAATAAAATGTAGGTGAACGGGTTGCAGGTTCTGCAGAGGGTCTCTGGGTAATAAAATGTAGGTGAACGGGTTGCAGGTTCTGCAGAGGGTCTCTGGGTAATAAAATGTAGGTGAACGGGTTGCAGGTTCTGCAGAGGGTCTCTGGGTAATAAAATGTAGGTGAACGGGTTGCAGGTTCTGCAGAGGGTCTCTGGGTAATAAAATGTAGGTGAACGGGTTACAGGTTCTGCAGAGGGTCTCTGGGTAATAAAATGTAGGTGAACGGGTTACAGGTTCTCCAGAGGGTCTCTGGGTAATAAAATGTAGGTGAACGGGTTGCAGGGTCTGCAGAGGGTCTCTGGGTAATAAAATGTAGGTGAACGGGTTACAGGTTCTCCAGAGGGTCTCTGGGTAATAAAATGTAGGTGAACGGGTTACAGGTTCTCCAGAGGGTCTCTGGGTAATAAAATGTAGGTGAACGGGTTGCAGGTTCTGCAGAGGGTGCACTGTGGACTGTGATGAGGACCGAGCTGCTCTGGGAAACGCCTACATCGCTGTGGACTGGGACCCCACCGCTCTACACCTGCGCTACCAAACCTCCCAGGAGAGGGTGAGAGAGGGGGCATGTTTGTTTTTGTGTGTGTGTGTGTGTGTGTGAGAGAGAGAGAGAGAGAGAGAGAGAGACTGTGAACATGAGAGAAAGAGAGAGAGAAAGAGAGAGAGAGAGTGTGTAAGAGAGAGAGAGGGAGACGGAGAGAGAACGAGAGAGAAATTGATAGAATGAAATTAGGCCGTTACCCTTTAATTATTAACATTAAAAAAAGCACTAAAATCTTGGATCCATCTAAAATAAAGCAAATCAAATTTCCTCCAATATAAGGCCTGTCCTCTCAGTCAGCTGGCCCTGAAACTAACAGACCAAGCAAAAACTAACCATCAGGGTTCTTACACCTTTTCCAAAGTCAAATTCAAGCACTTTTCAAGCACTTTCATGGTGCATTTTCAAGCTTTTCCAGCACCTTATGCGGCTGGGGTGAATTACATATTTATATACTGTATATACTCAAAATGATAATTTCACGTCATCATTCATCAGATGTTATGGTTATTGTGCTATAAACAACCACAAGTATGTTTAGTGAGAGCATTCTACAGGGGTGACAAATTAAAGTAAAACACAACAAATCTTCGAAATGTGTCACCTGTCTCTATATATACCTGGTATCCTACTGTATATAACCCGGCTGAGCCAATATGAAACAAACTAATCAGTCAGATAGCGATTTATTATTAAAGTAGTGAAATTAAAATTTTCAAGGACTTTCAAGCATTTTATTCAAAATTCAAGCACTTTCAAGGAATTCAAGCACCCGTAGGAACCCTGTAACAATACTAATTATGGCCCGTTTCAGACCAGCACTGCTTCAACTAAAATTAACTAATTAATTAATCAAACAAAAGATTCTTATTTGGAACATTGGAAGATAATGACAAAACGGCAAAACAAACTAAATTGCTATAATATGTTAAAAAAAGACAAATTGGCAGAATATCTCTCCACTGTCAGGGATATAAAGCAGAGACAGATCCTTACCCAATACAGACTAAGTGATCACAGCCTGGCCATTGAAACAGGAAGACACAAACAAACCTGGTGCCCCAAAGAGGAGAGGACATGTGATCACTGTGAGACGGGAGGTTGAGACAGAAATACACTTCCTTCCACACTGTCATAAATTTAAAGAAATTCTGAATGATTTCTTTGAAAAAACAACAATACTTCCAAATTTTGCTAAACTTTCGGATGAAGAAAGGTTAGCAATTCTACTGGGTGAAGGACACACAGCCCCACGAGCTGCTTTAGATATAGCAACCTGTCATCTACACAGAAGCGCAGCACCTGCAGTTAGTAAGTTAAGAGTATTGTATACGATAAGTCATACACATAACAGTATGTGTATGATGTTTATGTTGCATGCGTGTTATGTGTATATTTGCTAAGAGGTTATTGAGTTCATTCTTATTTATTGATTATTGTTATTATTGTTGTTGTTTGTAACATTTGCTTTGGCAACACAGTACATGTCATGCCAATAAAGGACCTTCAAATTGAAATTTAATTGAGAGAGTGACAGTGTGTGTGTGTGTGTGTGTGTGTGTGTGTGTGTGTGTGTGTGTGTGTGTGTGTGTGTGTGTGTGAGTGTGTGAGAGAGAGAGTGAGGGAGAGAGAGAGAGACGGGGACGGGGACGTGCTCCTTCCTGAACTTCCGGGTTTATGCAACTGTGACACAGCAGAATTTATATGGCTTTTGACTCAAAGGAAAATAAGATGATTTATGGAGTGTGGAGCAAGACTGTGGTGAGCCTGTCGTCACTATGGCCTCTATCACTGGCCTCTATCACTGGCCTCTATCACTGGCCTCTATCACTGACCTCTATCACTGACCTCTATTACTGACCTCTATTACTGGCCTCTATTACTGGCCTCTATTACTGACCTCTATTACTGACCTCTATTACTGACCTCTATCACTGACCTCTATCACTGAACTCTATTACTGACCTCTATCACTGACCTCTATCACTGGCCTCTATTACTGGCCTCTATTACTGGCCTCTATTACTGGCCTCTATTACTGACCTCTATTACTGGCCTCTATTACTGGCCTCTATTACTGACCTCTATTACTGACCTCTATTACTGACCTCTATTACTGACCTCTATTACTGGCCTCTATTACTGGCCTCTATTACTGGCCTCTATTACTGGCCTCTATTACTGACCTCTATTACTGACCTCTATTACTGGCCTCTATTACTGACCTCTATTACTGACCTCTATTACTGGCCTCTATTACTGACCTCTATTACTGGCCTCTATTACTGACCTCTATCACTGACCTCTATCACTGACCTCTATCACTGACCTCTATCACTGACCTCTATCACTGGCCTCTATCACTGACCTCTATCACTGACCTCTATCACTGGCCTCTATTACTGACCTCTATTACTGACCTCTATCACTGGCCTCTATCACTGACCTCTATCACTGACCTCTATCACTGGCCTCTATTACTGACCTCTATTTCTGGCCTCTATTACTGGCCTCTATTAATGACCTCTATTACTGGCCTCTATTACTGACCTCTATTACTGACCTCTATTACTGGCCTCTATCACTGGCCTCTATCACTGACCTCTATTACTGACCTCTATTACTGGCCTCTATTACTGACCTCTCACCACCACACTGAGCATGCTATTACCACTGAACAGGAGGCTCCCCTCTGGACAATTATTGCACCACAGCTCTGTTGTGTGTGTGTATATGTGATACAGGTGTGGTTGTGTGTGTGTGTGTGTGTGTGTGTGTGTGTGTGTGTTGTAGATAGTGTAGAGCAGAGTCGCAGGGCGCAGGCAATGTGATACAGGTGTGTGTGTATGTGATACAGGTGTGTGTGTATGTGATACAGGTGTGTGTGTATGTGATACAGGTGTGTGTGTGTGTGTGTGTTGAAGATAGTGTGGAGCAGAGTCGCAGGGTGCAGGCAGTGTGATACAGGTGTGTGTGTGTGTGTGTGTGTGATACAGGTGTGTGTATATGTGATACAGGTGTGTGTGTGTGTGTGTGTGTTGTAGATAGTGGAGGAGCACAGTAGTGTTGAGCAGAGTCGCAGGGCTCAGGCAGAGCCCATCAGTTTGGACAGCTGCTTGCGAGCGTTCACCAGTGAGGAGGAGCTGGGTGAGGATGAGCTGTACTACTGCTCAAAGTGCCACGCCCACCGCCTGGCCACCAAGAAACTGGACCTGTGGAGGCTGCCGCCCATCCTGGTAAGAGCGCCACCTGCTGGACTCTAAATCTGAAACAGACCACGTACAGCCCAGGGGCTCAGATTGAACTCAGCAGGCCGTGAAACTGGCCAGAGTGGCTTGTGCATTGTAAAAATCACCAGCCATATTAAACATTTTACCAGCCACATTACCTTTTACAATATAACACAACCTGGTTGGTTACCTGCTAATGTGGCTGCTGGAGTAGAAAATCTTACCGGCCACAATCAAGATTTTACCAGCATTTGGCTGGTGGCAGGTATTAATTTCACACCCTGGCTTAAGTGCTGAAATGCCTTAGTCTCTTTTGTTTCTCCTGTGTACCTTGTGATTCTCCTATGTTTCTCATGTATGTCTCCTATATTTCTTCTGTAACTGTGTTTGCAGATCGTTCATTTGAAGCGGTTCCAGTTTGTGAATGGGCGCTGGATCAAGTCTCAGAAGATCGTGAAGTTTCCGCGGGAGAAGTTCGACCCCAGTGCCTTCCTCGCTCCCCGGGAGGCGGAGCAAGGCCAGCAGAGTCTGGGGGAGGGGCTTGGGGAGGAGCCGCTGAAGCTGGTAGGCGGAGACGCTGGGAGCACCGCCCCACTCACTCACACTGTAGCCGGGCTGTCCAGCAACATCAAAGGTCTGCATCACCGGTCACACTGCTGATCATTCAAATGACCACTGCTGAAACTGCTGTTAAAGGTAACTTACTGTGTGTGTTTGTGTGTATCTGTGTGTGTGTGTGTGTGTGTGTGTGTATCTATCTGTGTGTGTGTGTGTATGTGTGTGCGTGTGTATCTATCTGTGTGTGTATGTGTGTGCGTGCGTGTGTATCTGTGTGTGTGTGTGTGTGTGTGTGTGTGTGTGTGTATCTCTGTGTGTGTGTGTGCGTATGCGCGTGTGTGTGCGCGCGTGTGTGTGTGCGTGTGTGTGTGTATCTGTGTGTGTGTGTGTGTATCTCTGTGTGTATCTGTGTGTGTGTGTGTGTGTGTGTCCCAGGCTTGGGAAAGAAGACCAGCCGGACCAGCAGCCCATGCGGCAGCCCCAGGGGCGGGGCACGGAAGCAGGGCCGTCTGCGTCTCCCCCAGCTGGGCAGCCGACATCGCCTGTCCAACAGCAAGGAGAGCTTGGACTGCAGCCGAGACCACGGCAACAGCGTCGCCATGGAGCCCGAGCAGGGCGGGGCCCAGGACGCCTGTTCACTGGAGCCCTCCAGCACCGACTGCGATGTCATAATGGTGAACGGGCTCGGGCCGGACGGTGTCCATAGTAACGGCCACACGGAACCCGGTTTGGAGCTGGACTCCGCCCACCACCGCAGAGACGACATCTGCCTGGACCCCGTATACAACCTATATGCAATTTCAGTAGGTCTCGCCCTCCCTGTCCTGTGATTGGTTGCTAAGGATGGTTACTTGACGTAACATGACGCGGCAGTGTTGCATAATGGGTAAGGAACTGGCCGATTCTGGCCGAGGTTCGATTCCCAGGTAGGACACTGCCGTTGTACCCTTGAGCACGGTGCTTAACCAGTGTTGCTTCAGTATATATCCAGCTGTCTAAATGGATACCACGTTAAAAAAAACCTAAAGCTGTGTAAGTCGCTCTGCTAAATGCCTGTAATATAATGTAATGTTGTTTCTGCACCCCCTGCTGGCTGCCCCTGTGAATTGCAGCCCAGTCTAACCAGCAATCTCTCCCTTTACCCACAGTGCCATTCAGGAATCCTGGGTGGAGGCCACTACGTGACGTATGCAAAAAACCCCAACGATAAATGGTACTGTTACAATGACAGCAGCTGCAAGGTAAGCTACTGCATCCAACCAATCAGGGCTGGTACTGCACCACAACCCACCAATCAGGGCTGGTACCGCACCGCAGCAGCCCACCAATCAGGGCTGGTACCGCACCTCGTCCCACCAATTAGGGCTGGTACCGCACTGCATCCAACCAATCAGGGCTGGTACCGTACCGCAGCCCACCAATCAGGGCTGGTACCGCACCTCATCCCACCAATTACTTTTTCTTTTTTCAAGGGAGCCCTGGCCAAGATAGCAGCAACACAGTGTTGCAGAAAACAGAAAAGCACACATTAAATGCACATATAGTAAGACATACAGTAGAAGCTCATAGAATCATATGCCGAAGAAGATAGACGGGAGGAAACAGAATCTAGCGAAGGAAGCAATTACAGGTTCCAATAGAATCTGCCTCCAAACCTTTCAGTGCATTTTAAAGTGCTAATCTGGATCAGCTCATTCAGCTGCAAGTCTGTTTGCCAGTGGTTCCAGGCTGCAGGGCCAGAGAACAGAAAGGCCTGTTTGCCAGTGGTCCCAGGCTGCAGGGGCCAGAGAACAGAAAGGCCTGTTTGCCAGTGGTCCCAGGCTGCAGGGGCCAGAGAACAGAAAGGCCTGTTTGCCAGTGGTTCCAGGCTGCAGGGCCAGAGAACAGAAAGGCCTGTTTGCCAGTGGTTCCAGGCTGCAGGGGCCAGAGAACAGAAAGGCCTGTTTGCCAGTGGTCCCAGGCTGCAGGGGCCAGAGAACAGAAAGGCCTGTTTGCCAGTGGTTCCAGGCTGCAGGGCCAGAGAACAGAAAGGCCTGTTTGCCGAGTTCAGTGCGAACCTTAGGGACGGACCGTAAAAGGGTGTCCTTTGATCGCAAACATTACTTGCTAGTTTTTATTGAAATATGCCCACAGAGGTAAGAGAGAAGCAGGCCGAGGATGGACTTATAAATAAATAAAATGTATATAAATAAATGTGCAAATGAGTGAGTCTGTACATGGCCAAACCGAGCTTGAGTTTGATTTGATTGATTTGATTTGATTTATGATTTTATTTCGGTCATACATTGTGTAGGAACACACGTTATAATTTGTGTGAACATTTACCAACAAAAACATCAACATACCCATTTACATGCATACATTTCACACAATGAAATTCACACTAGTACCGAAAAAGGAATAGGCTGAAGCCCAAGGCTTATTTTGCCTATCCTGCACCATCCATCAGATATAACTTAGATTCTCAGGCATCCCTAGGATGTCCGCCTTACAAAATGAGAAGAAAACAAAAAAGAAAAAAAGAAAGATGATATTGTTCAATATTTATACATTGCTTTCTAATTTGATATAATTTATATATTGATTATTTCAGTTGTAATCCTTAATTATCTTGCATTTTAAGGCTTTTTTAAAACTCAACATAGATCTACACAACTTAATCTCATCACTAAGACCATTCCATAACTTAACTCCCAAAACTGAGACACATCTATATTTTACATTCGTTCTCACATTACATGATTCAAAAATACACAACCCTCTTAACTTATAATTTCCTTCTCTTAAATGAAAAAAATTTTGAATACAAAAAGGAAGGCTTTTACTCTTAGCTCGAAAAAGTATTTCCATTGTTTTTAAATACACTATGTCAACAAATTTTAAAGTACTGGATCCTATGAATAATGGATTAGAAGATTCATAATAACTAGCTTTATTTATTATCCTAATAGCTCTTTTCTGGAGTTTAATTATAGGGTCTATATTTGTTTTATATACATTTCCCCAAACCTCAACACAATATGACATATATGGCATTATAAGTGAACAGTACAATAGATACAGACATTTCTTATTCAACAAATCCCTTGTTTTGTAAAGAATACCAATAGATTTAGATATTTTCCTTTTTATGTATTCTATATGAGGTTTCCAACATAGCTTATAATCTATAATCACTCCTAAAAATTTAGTTTCATAAACTCTTTCAATTTCACTGCCATTTAGATTTAGTTTAATTTCACAATTTCCCCTGGCGCCACTGAACACCATAAATTTAGTTTTATTTTCATTTAGTGATAGCTTATTAATATCAAACCATTTTTTTAACAGTATCAATTCTCTTTCTACAGTTTTCACTAGTTCTTTTATGTCATTTCCTGAACAGAATATATTTGTGTCATCAGCAAATGTTACAATTTTGAACGTATTAGAAACTGTAAAAATATCGTTTAAATATAGTATAAATAACTTCGGACCTAAAACCGAACCTTGTGGAACACCACAGGTTACTCTTCTAAATTGTGATTCAGTATTATTAATTGATACATATTGAAACCTATTGTCTAAATAGCTTCTTAACCAGTGATGGGTGATACCTCGTATCCCATAATGTTCTAATTTCTTTAAAAGTAATGAATGATCAATTGTGTCAAATGCTTTACGTAAGTCAATAAATATACCTAAAGTATGTTGTTTCCTATCTAGTGCTGTTGCTATGTTTTCTACAAAGTCCATTACTGCTAAAGATGTCGATCGCTTGCTTCTAAACCCGTATTGATGATCACTCAATAGCTCATATTTCTCAATAAAGTCATCTAATCTGTTTACAAATAATTTTTCAAGTATTTTAGAAAATTGAGGTAGCAGAGACACAGGTCTATAATTTGATACAGTATGTTTGTCGCCATTCTTATAAATAGGAACCACCTTAGCAATTTTCATTTTATTAGGAAAAATACCTGTTTGAAAGGATTTATTACATATATATGTAAATGGCTCGATGACACAATCAATAACTTCTTTTATTAGTGCCATATCAATAATGTTTACATCAGTGGATATTTTATTCTTAAACTTTCTGACGACTTCCAGCACATCACTCTCGCAAACTCCACCAATGAACATTGACTTACTGTTGCTAAATGCACAATGAAAACTATTGTCTTCATCCGTGGGAAGATTAATTTCCTTTGCCAAATTCGGACCGACATTAACAAAAAAATCATTAAACTCATTAACAATTCCCTCAATATTTTGAATAATTGAATTGTCATTTTTTACAAAGTATGTTGGAAACTCCATATTCCTATGATTTTTAATCATATCATTAAGCACACCCCAGGTAGCCTTAATATTATGTTTATGTTCTTGCAACAGCTGATTATAATAGTCTTTTTGTTGTGATCTCATAATAAATGTCAATCTATTTTTATATTTTTTGTACTTATCCTCCTTTTCCTTTGTTGGGTGTTTGATAAATTCCCTATAGAGACTATTTTTCTTTTTACAAGCTTTTTCTAAACCCTTAGTTATCCATGGTTTTCCCCTCTTTTCATCTTCTTTACTAAGTTTTCAATGTGAAGTAAAACGATCATCAATTAAGATACCTTGATACTTTACTGTGACACTAATTCAATCTGACTGCCCTGCAAGGTTACAATGTTAAGAGGAGGAGATAATGTTTTCCTGACATTAGAAAACAATCAATCCTGGCTGACCTCCCAAAGGACATTGCCGTTTAAACATCTGGATTTGAAATTTCCGTTTTTAGATGCTTTTTGAAGTATTTCAAAATACAGTGCTGAAAGAAAATAGCATTTGAATCTAAATAATTTTTCAGTACAACTAGTTTCCAAATAATTTACAGTAGTTTTTTTGCATCTGCTTTTCAACACTACATCAGCTGCACATCGAGTGTTAATGACACTACATCAGCTGCACATCGAGTGTTAATGACACTACATCAGCTGCACATCGAGTGTTAATGACACTACATCAGCTGCACATCGAGTGTTAATGACACTACATCAGCTGCACATCGAGTGTTAATGACACTACATCAGCTGCACATCTAGTGTTAATGACACTACATCAGCTGCACATCTAGTGTTAATGACACTACATCAGCTGCACATCGAGTGTTAATGACACTACATCAGCTGCACATCTAGTGTTAATGACACTACATCAGCTGCACATCTAGTGTTAATGACACTACATCAGCTGCACATCTAGTGTTAATGACACTACATCAGCTGCACATCTAGTGTTAATGACACTACATCAGCTGCACATCTAGTGTTAATGACACTACATCAGCTGCACATCTAGTGTTAATGACACTACATCAGCTGCACATCGAGTGTTAATGACACTACATCAGCTGCACATCTAGTGTTAATGACACTACATCAGCTGCACATCTAGTGTTAATGACACTACATCAGCTGCACATCGAGTGTTAATGACACTACATCAGCTGCACATCGAGTGTTAATGACACTACATCAGCTGCACATCTAGTGTTAATGACACTACATCAGCTGCACATCTAGTGTTAATGACACTACATCAGCTGCACATCTAGTGTTAATGACACTACATCAGCTGCACATCTAGTGTTAATGACACTACATCAGCTGCACATCTAGTGTTAATGACACTACATCAGCTGCACATCTAGTGTTAATGACACTACATCAGCTGCACATCGAGTGTTAATGACACTACATCAGCTGCACATCTAGTGTTAATGACACTACATCAGCTGCACATCTAGTGTTAATGACACTACATCAGCTGCACATCTAGTGTTAATGACACTACATCAGCTGCACATCTAGTGTTAATGACACTACATCAGCTGCACATCTAGTGTTAATGACACTACATCAGCGCTTTATTCATCTAGTCAAAGTGTTAATGACACTACATCAGCTGCACATCGAGTGTTAATGACACTACATCAGCTGCACATCTAGTGTTAATGACACTACATCAGCTGCACATCGAGTGTTAATGACACTACATCAGCTGCACATCTAGTGTTAATGACACTACATCAGCTGCACATCTAGTGTTAATGACACTACATCAGCTGCACATCTAGTGTTAATGACACTACATCAGCTGCACATCGAGTGTTAATGACACTACATCAGCTGCACATCTAGTGTTAATGACACTACATCAGCTGCACATCGAGTGTTAATGACACTACATCAGCTGCACATCTAGTGTTAATGACACTACATCAGCTGCACATCTAGTGTTAATGACACTACATCAGCTGCACATCGAGTGTTAATGACACTACATCAGCTGCACATCTAGTGTTAATGACACTACATCAGCTGCACATCGAGTGTTAATGACACTACATCAGCTGCACATCTAGTGTTAATGACACTACATCAGCTGCACATCTAGTGTTAATGACACTACATCAGCTGCACATCTAGTGTTAATGACACTACATCAGCTGCACATCTAGTGTTAATGACACTACATCAGCTGCACATCTAGTGTTAATGACACTACATCAGCTGCACATCTAGTGTTAATGACACTACATCAGCTGCACATCTAGTGTTAATGACACTACATCAGCTGCACATCGAGTGTTAATGACACTACATCAGCTGCACATCTAGTGTTAATGACACTACATCAGCTGCACATCTAGTGTTAATGACACTACATCAGCTGCACATCTAGTGTTAATGACACTACATCAGCTGCACATCTAGTGTTAATGACACTACATCAGCTGCACATCTAGTGTTAATGACACTACATCAGCTGCACATCGAGTGTTAATGACACTACATCAGCTGCACATCTAGTGTTAATGACACTACATCAGCGCTTTATTCATCTAGTCAAAGTGTTAATGACACTACATCAGCTGTATTCTCACGCTTTATTCATCTAGTCAAAGTGTTAATGACACTACATCAGCTGTATTCTCATGCTTTATTCATCTAGTCAAAGTGTTAATGACACTACATCAGCTGTATTCTCATGCTTTATTCATCGAGTCAGTGTTAATGACACTACATCAGCTGTATTCTCACGCTTTATTCATCTAGTCAAAGTGTTAATGACACTACATCAGCTGTATTCTCATGCTTTATTCATCGAGTCAAAGTGTTAATGACACTACATCAGCTGTATTCTCATGCTTTATTCATCTAGTCAAAGTGTTAATGACACTACATCAGCTGTATTCTCATGCTTTATTCATCTAGTCAAAGTGTTAATGACACTACATCAGCTGTATTCTCATGCTTTATTCATCTAGTCAAAGTGTTAATGACACTACATCAGCTGTATTCTCACGCTTTATTCATCTAGTCAAAGTGTTAATGACACTACATCAGCTGTATTCTCATGCTTTATTCATCTAGTCAAAGTGTTAATGACACTACATCAGCTGTATTCTCACGCTTTATTCATCTAGTCAAAGTGTTAATGACACTACATCAGCTGTATTCTCATGCTTTATTCATCTAGTCAAAGTGTTAATGACACTACATCAGCTGTATTCTCACGCTTTATTCATCTAGTCAAAGTGTTAATGACACTACATCAGCTGTATTCTCACGCTTTATTCATCTAGTCAAAGTGTTAATGACACTACATCAGCTGTATTCTCACGCTTTATTCATCTAGTCAAAGTGTTAATGACACTACATCAGCTGTATTCTCATGCTTTATTCATCTAGTCAAAGTGTTAATGACACTACATCAGCTGTATTCGCATGCTTTATTCATCTAGTCAAAGTGTTAATGACACTACATCAGCTGTATTCTCATGCTTTATTCATCTAGTCAAAGTGTTAATGACACTACATCAGCTGTATTCTCACGCTTTATTCATCTAGTCAAAGTGTTAATGACACTACATCAGCTGTATTCTCATGCTTTATTCATCTAGTCAAAGTGTTAATGACACTACATCAGCTGTATTCTCACGCTTTATTCATCTAGTCAAAGTGTTAATGACACTACATCAGCTGTATTCTCATGCTTTATTCATCTAGTCAAAGTGTTAATGACACTACATCAGCTGTATTCTCACGCTTTATTCATCTAGTCAAAGTGTTAATGACACTACATCAGCTGTATTCTCATGCTTTATTCATCTAGTCAAAGTGTTAATGACACTACATCAGCTGTATTCTCACGCTTTATTCATCTAGTCAAAGTGTTAATGACACTACATCAGCTGTATTCTCATGCTTTATTCATCTAGTCAAAGTGTTAATAACACTACATCAGCTGTATTCTCACGCTTTATTCATCTAGTCAAAGTGTTAATGCGCCATTTTGTTTTCCATAAATGTACCATATCGCTATGTTTTTGTTTTGTTTAGTTTTATTTTATAACTATGAAATTCGTAATGGATGTAGATTCGTTTCTGAATTCAAATACAGTGTATTTGAAAATACCGTCTTCCAAATACTTTCCTACATTTTTTCGGACTTCTTCCCAACGACGTCATCAGGAGTAATCTCTTTAGATTTTAGGTGATCAGATAAAACAGAGCATTAAACATCAAGCTCTGGGTGTTTAAATGATCACCTGCAGGTAGTAAAAGTAAGATTGTCCACTTTTGGGTTAGATTTCCTTTAAATACTCTGGTTTTAAAGAGCTCAGTGTAATTATTATTATTATTATTATTATTGTTTCTATAAAAT
The DNA here is from genome assembly GCA_022702515.1 of Ilyophis sp. 1 JC-2022. Classification (NCBI taxonomy): domain Eukaryota; kingdom Metazoa; phylum Chordata; class Actinopteri; order Anguilliformes; family Synaphobranchidae; genus Ilyophis; species Ilyophis sp. 1 JC-2022. The sequence goes on from CM040402.1 coordinate 128,945,699, forward strand.
GCGAATAAAATTGAAAAGTCACCTCCAACCTCACACCTGCAACCTCCGCAGGAGGTCCACTCGGAGGAGATCGACACAGACTCCGCCTACATCCTATTCTATGAGCAGCAGGGAGTGAACTACTCCCAGTTTCTGCCAAGGACTGATGGAAAAAAGATGGCCGACACCAGTAGCATGGACGAGGACTTTGAGTCAGACTACAAGAAGTACTGCGTGCTGCAGTGATGCTGCGCTCTTCTGCGGCTCTACGCTCTCCCCCTCGCTGCGGCCCCCCGTGAGATGTCTGCCGTGAGATGTCTGCCGTGACGCTCAGAGACTCACAGCCGTGGAACAGAAGCACAAAGCTGGAGAGCGGCTGAGCGGGACGGCTTTCCAGGGCTGCGGGCGGCTGCTTTTTCTAGAAGGTGGTACTTCTGAACCGTTTTTGGGCGCCTCTCTCTCGGAGTCGAGAGGATGAGGTTTAGCGTTACGGTTGCCAAATCGAACAAATGACCCCCCCGTTGTAAGCACTAACTGGAATGAGATCAGTGTCGGTATCAATGATAAAAACCCCTCTATACTGACCTGAGAAAGCTGCCCCTGCGCTTGTCTGAAAGTATGGTGTACATATGTATACAGTACTGAGATACATACATACAATACTGACATACATACATACAGTACTGAGATACATACATACAGTACTGAGATACATACATACAGTACTGACATGCATACATACATACAGTATATACTGACAGTACTGATATGCATACATACATACAGTATATACTGACAGTACTGACATGCATACATACATACAGTATATACTGACAGTACTGACATGCATACATACATACAGTATATACTGACAGTACTGACATGCATACATACATACAGTATATACTGACAGTACTGACATGCATACATACATACAGTATATACTGACAGTACTGATATGCATACATACATACAGTATATACTGACAGTACTGACATGCATACATACATACAGTATATACTGACAGTACTGACATGCATACATACATACAGTATATACTGACAGTACTGACATGCATACATACATACAGTATATACTGACAGTACTGACATGCATACATACATACAGTATATACTGACAGTACTGATATGCATACATACATACAGTATATACTGACAGTACTGACATGCATACATACATACAGTATATACTGACAGTACTGACATGCATACATACATACAGTATATACTGACAGTACTGATATGCATATATACTGACATGCATACAATACTGACATACATGTATGTAGTACTGGCATGCATACAAATACAGCACTAACATGCATACATGTACAGTACTGACATGCATATATGCTGTACTGACAGGCATATACGCAGTACTGACATTCATTTCTGCACCATATTTATGGATGAGCTCATTTGCCACACTTTGATGTCAAAAACGTTTTTCCTGCAGGCTGGGAGCCTCTGTCCAAAACCATGGCCATGTCTGCTATGAGGTGTCTGTCAGTCATTTATATATATAGTCAGATATATAGAAAAGGAGGCTCAAAGAGCTCAAATATGTTTGTGAGACTGTCAGTAGAAAAGCTCATATGCTACCTCAGTTAATTTCTGTTGTTGTTGCTTGTGGCAATGGAAACGTTCTGAAATTCAAAGCCAAACTCTGTTTCACAGTGTTACCTTTTCATATTCTCCCCTGTTGCCCCTCCCACTTCCCTCTTGCCCCTCCCACTTCCCTCTTGCCCCTCCCACTTCCCTCTTGCCCTACCCAGGGGTATTGTCAGTATGTGTCGGCTTCATGAATGAAATGTAGAACAAGGGGTTTATAGATTTCACTCAGCAACTGCCAAAAACTGGGCATTTTTATGCCTGAAACTGGACACCACATCACATGTATTCGTAACATTCAGAAAATTTGGTGTGCGTTTTATTTATCGTCTTTTTTTAATTGGATGTTTAAGTTATAATTCAGTTTGTTGTCACGATAGGTGCCATATAGAATGTTTAAAGTATATATTTTTATTAGCTCATTTCGTCGCCTTTGTACTTATTTTTATAGATGTTTGTTAGGTTTTGTCTTGTATGGGATTTGTCTGTTAAGCACCCATAATTATCTTCCATTTCTCAATGACTCGAGTGTCACAAAACAATTTGTTTACGCCGTCTTTACATTTAAAATCCAGTATCATCACCTGCCAGTTATGATTATAACCTAATGACTCCATGCCATAAAAATGCTCATTTATACATTAATATGACATCCCAAAGGCTTTATGATGTTGATATTTTCATAATCCGATTTTCAGAGGGAAATATGATCTGTTTATAAAAATTTTTAAAAACAATCTTTTTTTTTGCTAAAATGCATGCAGTTCTGTTTTCTGATTAATGTTATTTGTTATGTTGAGCTGTGGACAGAGCTCACCTTGTCAAGCCAAAGTATTTCTGCTAAATCTCAACACTGAGTGTGTTCGCGTTAGCTTAACTTTATTACCCTGATCACATACTGCCTGGCTGCTGCGCACTGTGTGTGAATATCACCCTTGCTTTTGACCCACTGTGGGCGGGGCTTCTGATAGGCTCAGCTCCTTCTTAATTGGACCAGAGTTGTCAAATCCTGGACCTGGAGATCAGTCTTGAGTAGGATTACTCAAATTAGCTGGATAACTGCACTGAGTAAAACCTTGGAACCCTCCCAAATCTCCCGGGCTCTGTGGGGCGGGATGTTTACACAATTACAAGAACACCTGCCTGCCTGTGAATTTGAGCTTTAGCAAGCGCACTGCGGTCGCCCGATCAATCGACAGTCGCTAGAGACATGGATCTTGGCCAACTGAACCTTTCCTAATCTTGGGCGACACTCGCCAATTATGCTTCACCGTGCGGAGCTACCAGGGGCAACAGTTGTCACGGTCAGGATTTGGGCCTGTACTGTGAGGCCCATCCATGCATTAGAACAGTGCCTAAACAGGGTGAGCCGTCCCAACAGCTCCAAATTATGCAGTTTAAATGCAACTGGTGCAAATGAGATTAACCAAGAAAGCACAGAGGGTACACTAACTGCTTGTTCCAGATTTGGAAGGGTTCCGGGTTTTACACAGTGCAGTTATCCAGCTAACTCACTTTGTGATACAGGGCCTGGACCACCTGGAGCAAAAATGTGATTAAATTTCCCATCCAGTCAGTAACTGCACTGTTGGAATTTGGACCTTTGACTGAAGAGCAGAACTGTGTGTGTGAGTGTGTGAGAGTGAGTGAGTGTGTGCGCATGTGAGTGAGTGTGTGTGTGTGCGCGTGCGAGTGAGTGTGTGTGTGTGTGCGTGTGTGAGTGAGTGTGCGTGTGCGCGTGTGAGTGAGTGTGTCTGTGTGCGCGTGCGAGTGTGTGTGAGTGTGTGTGAGTGTGTGCGTGTGTGTGTGCGAGTGAGTGTGCGTGTGAGTGAGTGTGCGCGTGCGAGTGAGTGTGTGCGTGTGTGAGTGAGTGTGTGTGAGTGTGTGCATGTGCGCGTGTGTGCGTGTGTGCGAGTGTGTGTGTGTGCGAGTGAGTGTGTGTGTGTGTGTGTGAGTGAGTGTGTGTGTGCGTGTGAGTGTGCGTGTGAGTGTGTGCGTGTGAGTTCGTGCGTGTGCGTGCTGTTAGCAGCCCTTTGTATCTGAACCCCCCCACCCCCACTGTGGCTCCCGACACATTCCCTCACACATTAACAGATTCAGAGAGAGGTCAGGCAGAGTTGGATTGTGGGTAGAAATAGTGTTTTCCTGCGCTGGATGCCGTGTGAAGCTCTGCAGGCTGCAAGCTTGCCTGATGCTGCTGGACTGATCACCTGCTCACCTGCAGAGCACAGTAACCGTTTCAACTGCAGAGCACAGTGACCGTTTCACCTGCAGAGCACAGTGACCGTGTCACCTGACCGCCAATGGCTTACACTCAATTTAGAAAAAGTAAAAGCTCAAATTAAAAGTATTAAGGGACATGAAAAAGGGAAGGAGATGAGAAGTGAACCTTCATCTCCATCATCATAAGGTGACAGCTCTGTGGGATTGGTACCTGTGGGTGTGTCTGTTAACTTCACCTGATCAGGAAGTGATCGCCACTCGTCTTACAACATTGTACACGTGTACTAGCGAGGACCCAGATGGCTTTTTCTTTATTTTAAAACACTCATTTACAGCTTTTTGAAAGGTTATCCTGTTAAAGCAGGGATAATGTATTCACCCTGCTAGCCAGATGCCCCAGGTGTTGTCAGATACAGATTCCCCAGGTGTGTTGTCAGGTACAGATTCCCCAGGTGTGTTGTCAGGTAGTGCAATCTACTACTGAGCTGTTTGTCTTTTGTCTCTTTAGATGTACACTTTTTTTTTTGTTAAATTAATTCTGAGATGTATTAATTTAATCAACATTTATTTTGTAAAGTGTTAAAAGAATAAAAATGACATTTTGCACTGACAAAAAAAATGTACATAAAGTGTTTTGTAAATAAAATGATGAATTTGGGAAATTAACTGTAAAGAAAATGCACTTGTAGCTGTAAATTGAGTGATTCTGTTTATCTGTAACAATTATTCAAGCAACTAATGAAATGAGGCGGATGCAATTAAACTCCTCCTCCAGCAGCTATGAGCTCGTGTTGTGATGTCAGAGTGTGGGTGGGCGGGCTCTGTGGGGCGGGATGTTTACACAATTACAAGAACACCTGCCTGCCTGTGAATTTGAGCTTTAGCAAGCGCACTGCGGTCGCCCGATCAACCGACAGTCGCTAGAGACATGGATCTTGGCCAACAGAACCTTTCCTAATCTTGGGCGACACTCGCCAATTATGCTTCACCGTGCGGAGCTACCAGGGGCAACAGTTGTCACGGTCAGGATTTGGGCCTGTACTGTGAGGCCCATCCATGCATTAGAACAGTGCCTAAACAGGGTGAGCCGTCCCAACAGCTCCAAATTATGCAGTTTAAATGCAACTGGTGCAAATGAGATTAACCAAGAAAGCACAGAGGGTACACTAACTGCTTGTTCCAGATTTGGAAGGGTTCTGGGTTTTACACAGTGCAGTTATCCAGCTAACTCAGTAATCCTGCTTTGTGATACAGAGCCTGGGCCACCTGGAGCAAAAAGGTGATTAAATTTCCCATCCAGTCAGTAACTGCATTGTTGGAATTTGGACCTTTGACTGAAGAGCAGAACTATGTGTGTGTGCGGTTGTGCGCACGTGTGTGAGTGTGTGTGTGTGTGTGTGTGTGTGTAACTGCGCCCCTCACAGGATTCAAGCACAGCCTTTCCGGTGGCGAGTCTTTACACCCTGCCAAATCGCTGGTCTTATAATGTTAATTTGATCGCCAGTTTGACAATCAAGCCACGGCCTTGTCATGAGAAAGCAGATTGAGGTCCGTGCGGATGGTAACAAGGCCCTTAGTCACATGACCCGTTGGGTAGCCTACGGTATGACCAGAAACAGTTTTAGCATTTTACAGTATCGCTGGTATCTGCGGTATGACTTACGAAAGCGAAGATAGCTTGGGTTTATCACCACTATTAACATACGGCACCAAAGTCTTCTCGGCTGCTGAAACGCCTTTCTCCGAACGACCGCAAAACGCCGTCAATATCAACTCATATTTATGTTTCATAATCCAACTGGTCCAAAAGAGAAACGCACCTCCCCCGGAACCGCCTTACGAGTGGTCGTGTCCAATGAGAGCAAGGTTACCCACCACGCTATTCCCGGACACGCCCCCTTTATGTCTGCTTTTCAGAAGTGAAACTCGGTTAAATGTTACCGCAAACTAATTGTAATTAGCTTGATTTGTTCAGTGCTGCTCCACTGTGAACCGGGAATTACTAAACGTTGCTTCTCTAACCTTTCCAAGGAAACACTCCGTTCATAATGTGCACTCGTATCTTGGAGGTTATCTTTTTCTTTTATTTTGCCTCACATATCCCAATTACGCTGTTTATTGATCTCCAAGCATTGCTACCAGAGCACGTTTATCCACAGACTGTAAGTACACACTAAATTTTAACTGACTGGAAACGATATCAGCAAGCACATTGTGCTCACTACCGATAAATAAAAGGTTATTCAGTAACCTGATCAATTGCCGTTGTGCTGTGTGCAAATGTGTTAGTCTGTTTACCAAGTAACCGTGCGAGCGACCTCGCAATGTTAAAGTGAAAGCGTTTATAGATAAAACAACGTGCATGTTTTGGCATCACTTCATACATAATCTTTGCCACACTTTACATACATTTGTGGATGTCAGACGTGTACTGTTGGTTAACTACCCCTTACGTTTCGCGCAGCTGAAAGATTTGTTACACTGGTATGCCGCTGAGTTCAAAGACCCCATGATGCTAGACCCCCCAGTTTGGTTCAAGTCCTTCATCTTCTGCGAGGCCCTCGTGCAGATGCCCTTCTTTCCTGTCGCGACATACGCATTCTGGAAAGGTCAGTGATACTCAACTCAATTAAATTTTATTTGCATAGCGCTTTTTACAGAGAACTGTCACAAAGACGCTGCACAGAGAAACAGAAGGAAATTTATATAATGTCGATGTAGTCTACAATTGAGTTGTATCAAAGAGGGTAGGCGGAGCAAGAGGTCCAACTTCGGCGCTGGAATGTCTGCAGTTGGAATCTATTAGACAGACTACAGGCGTTCATTGAATGAATGGAAGTCAATGGAGTTTTTACAAAACAGTTCGCTAAACGGGTCATTATCAGACAGACGAAATGAAAAGTCTCCCTTTTCTTTTTAGATTATATATGCATAGGTTGTCAGGACCCAGTACTACTACTTACATCCCGTTATGATTTTGACTATCCAACGAAAACCAACTTTAAATCCGGCTAGCGCCGAGCAGATGCGCGTCACTCTAAGCATGCGTTATGTAACTAGCTGCTAAGCTAACTGAAAACTCTACTGCGCATGCCTGATCACTTCCTCTTGTGCGGACAAAACATCCAATGGGGAAAAGCGTCATTTGCGTATCTTGTCATATATCTTTGATCTTTGGCTGTATCGACAGCATGACATTAACGATCTTTGATTGAGGAGAATGGTTAACTGTTCCAAGACTGACCTCTAGCGGTGATTCATAGTTTTGAGTAAATGTGTCTCTAAATGGATTCGTCATCAAAGCTGGAAGTGCAAAGGTAGGACATTATTTTACATTCGAGACTTACTTATACTGTGTGATATACCTGTAAGACAGAAGTAATTGTCCAACCCTTGTATATAACCAAAACGGTTGTGTATATACTATGAACAGTTTACTATATATACAGTAAGCACCATAATTCATTGGACAGTGACACATTTTTTGTTATTTTGGTTCTGTACTTTAGCACTTTGAGTTTGAAAGGATACAGCTTTAATTTGAGGGTATTTTCATCCATATCGGATGATCCGTTGAGAAATTATAGAACCTTTTGTACATAGTTTCCCCCATTTTCAGGCATCAAAAAATATTGGACAGTTTAACATAATGTAGAATAAAGTAATAATTTTAAATATTTGGTCGTATGTCCTTTGCATGCCATGACTTCCTGATGTCTGTGACCCAACAACATCAAAAGACTTGATATCTTATTTTCTGGTACTCTTACAAGCGATACTATAACTTCTCTGCATTTGAATGGATCTCTATGGGAATTGGGGGTTGGGACTAGATTTAGCTGTAAATTATGCTGTACCAGAAAATAAGATATCAAGAGTCTTTTGATATTGTTGGGTCACAGACGTCAGGAAGTCATGGCATGCAAAGGATATGCGACCAAATATAAAAAATATGGCTTTTCCACCAAGTATTAAATACATTTCATTTAGCGTGTTCAATACTTTTTTTTGTGTCATTCCACTTTATTGCGCATAACTTTTTTTAAGGATTGAAATGTTATGATTTCTTTAGCTGTGTAGTTTTATTGAGTTAATACCAATGTCTGGTCAAAATTGTATGTGAATAGCTGCATTGGAAATATTTTTAATTTAAAAATGGTTGACGTGTCGAATACTTATTTTCCCCTCTGTATCTAAATGAAGTGAAATGGCTGACTGTGACTGTGGTCCACCTAGACTGACATATCTAAATTATATCTAAATTAAGTGAAATGGCTGACTGTGACTGTGGTCCATCTAGACTGACATATCTAAATTATATCTAAATTAAGTGAAATGGCTGACTGTGACTGTGGTCCATCTAGACTGACATATCTAAATTATATCTAAATTAAGTGAAATGGCTGACTGTGACTGTGGTCCATCTAGACTGACATATCTAAATTATATCTAAATGAAGTGAAATGGCACGATCATCTCTTATGTAACAACTTTGATCTCTGTTGCTCTTGAGCCTACATGAATAAACAGTAATAAATATGTTTGCTAAGTGAATTAATTATTACTTTATTCTACATTACGTTAAACTGTCCAATATTTTTTGATGGCTGAAAATGGGGGGGGCGGCTATGTACAAAAGGTTCTATAAGTTCTAAACGGTTCATCCGATATGAAAGTACCCTCAAATTAAAGGCGACAGTCTGCACTTCAACCTCATTGTATCCTTTCAAAGTGCAAGAGTACAGAACCAAAATAACAAAAAATGTGTCACTGTCCAATGAATTATGGTGCTGACCATTAATCCCAATTAATGGTTTAATCATTGGGAGATGGAGAAAAATAATGCCAGGAAGTAATGGCAGTGACGCAGGAAGCCCAGACAGCGCCCCACCCTGGGCAAGAAGCGCTGGCTCCCTCCATCTTTCATAGCTGAGGAAGTGACCCTGCCGAGCGTTCCGTTTCAGGTGGCTGCAGGTGGATCCGAACACCCGCCATCGTCTACTCCGCCCATGTCGCCACAACCCTAATTCCCATCCTTTCCTACATCCTGTTCCACGAGTTCCCTGCTACACCCTACCCGGGACCACAGACCCTCGGAGAGCGCTTCACGTTGGTCGCCGTCTACGCCCCCTACCTACTGATACCCATAATGCTCCTCTTCACCATGCTGTTTAGCCCAGCGTTTAGTACTGCCCCAGAGCCCAGACAGCGCCCCACCCTGGGCAAGAAGCGCCAGTAAGGGCCAGTGATCCTTAAGAAGGTGCCTCCCAGCGAAACTGCTCATCACTCCTCTAGAACATCACGGGGCTGAGGACCCATAACAGGTGCACAACAAGGGCGAATCCGTTTCAGGATTTTGTGCCACCTTCTACTCGTAATTATTTAATTATAGCTCAATCACATCTTGATCTGATGTTTGTATAAGCACCAGCTACCGCCTCAGACTGCAAGTGTATCCAAAGGGTTTTACTGGGATCAAGTGCAGGAGTGAACGAGCGCAGTTTATAGAGAGGTCAGAAAACTAAAACGAAAATAACTGGTTGGAACAAAAACCAGCACGCAGACCGACCCTCCAGGACCGGAGTTGTGCTCCCCTGAGCTGTAAGGATGTATGTACATGTTCTGCACTGAAGCAGCTATGGGTTTAATGTGGAGAAATCAGTACTAACTACAGTCCCTCTATCATTATTCAGACTACTGATCTAGGATCAGTTTGAACTTTTAGCTCATAATGGTAAGCTTAGGATACGGATAGGGCAAATACGATCTTAGATCAGCAGTCAGTCCTCCTTTGAGAAAGGTATTTTAAAAAGAAGGGGAGCTTGGTCTTACACAGTCTCATATGATCACTAAGAGACTGCTTAGACTTACAGGTACAACACATTCAACACATTCAACACATTCAACACATTCAACACATTCACAACAGGTACAAACCTGTGCAAAATGTGACTCCAGGCACTGGTGTGTTTTTAAGGTTTTTCGACTGAAATAAAATGTGAAATATTCATGTGAAATTAACCTGTGCTGAATGAAGTGGGTTTTTTTGTGTTGGATTTGTAGATTTACACACACACACAAACACACTTACACACAAGCATACAGTATAGCCCATGACTTGTATTGTTTCATTTTGTTATGCTCATCTTTATCATGGGGTGTGAATACTTTTGGAGCACTGAATACCTGTGGAAATGCATACATACCACCATAAAATGGACCATTCTGAAATGGGGAACTGGAAAATATTTTATTTAACAACTAAGTGAACTGGAAGTACAGTTACTACAGTAGACCCCGTAACCCATGTTAAGTGCTTTTCCCTCATGATTAGCTGTACACACAATTGCAGGCTATAAACTTAAAATCCATTTTATTTCATGTAACCAGCTGTCCACAAGATGACGAAAATAATGTTAGATTTTTATGATGTTAATGACACACAGTCAATTTATTTGGAATGTATTTGTGTCCTCTTCAATGACAGTGGAATGGACGACACATCAAATTAATCGAGAAAAAGAAGATGCGGACTTAATGCTGGTTAATAGTCCTACGAGCGAATGTACAAAAGACCTAACCCCAACCCTAACCCCAACCCTAACCCTAACCCTAACCCTAACCCTTAACGCTGGTTAATAGTCCTACGAGCGAATGTACAAAAGACCTGGAATCCTGCATGACTGCATTGCTGCAGATGGAGCCTAGATTGCTTCAAGTCCTTAGAGAATACAGTACGACCCCATTAACTTTAAATATTCAAAATATTCAAGATCATGCATCAGCTTTTAAAATACTGATACGTGATCGATCAATATTTACAGCACCATGCAACTACTGTATTTTCATTACAAAATAGAAAATGTTAAAACTATCTATACAGAGTAACAATATAAATAGTATATAAATAACACAAATTATTTTGTAGATAAATAGATTTTCTTTTCTAATTTCACTAGTGGAAAGCTATGCATCCATGCGCACAGGACCTTGAATGTACATTCCAGACCAGTCTTCCAGATCTCTCAGAAATATAGACTCCACAGAGAGTGATAAGCACCTCTACGTACGGCTTTCAGAAGCAACCACTTATGTTGATGATGCAAAAGTGACCTTTGAAATGCTTGATAAGTTAACAGTGCTATTCAGAGCTGTGGGGGAGGGGGCGGGGCTCTGTGTGTTGTACCCTTGTTTCTATTGGCAGGTGCACGGTTCCCACGGCACCCTCCCACCTCCAAAGGTGCCAGAGGCTCCGCCTGGCTGCACAGCTCCTCACTTTTGCAGAATAAACTGATCAATGAACTCGTTCTGCTCCGCCTCCACCTTGGACAGCGCATCATACTCTATCCTGTACCTGTCGGGAGGAATCAGACAGACAGACAGACGGTCAGTCGGTCAGTCATACACACAGAGGTGCCCGACACAGACAGGGCTCTGTTTCGCTGGTCACTTGACTGACCTCTCCAGCTGCATCTGCTTCTCTGTGATCAGAGCGTGAAGCTGCTGCTGCTGACCCTCCCGTTGTTTGGCCACGGATTTCAGCAGGTTCCGAGCTCCTATTGCCTGAAAGGAACAGCGCACCACACACTCAGCCAATCACAGTCAGCCCTGAAGAAGGGCACGGCCCCTCCCTCAGGAGATGTTTCGGTCCGCTCAATTAGGGGCTCCCAGTCGATAGGTAACCTTCCCGCTCTAATGCAACGGTGACGAACGGCGATGACACGCCCTTCCTGGTCCCCTCCTGTCATATGGCCAGAAGAGTACCGGGCGTCCGTAAACAAGCACGCCCATTGTGTGAGGCGGCAGTGTAGTATAATGGTTAAGAAGCTGGACTTGTAACCGAAAGGTTGCAGGTTCGATTCCCAGGTAGGACACTGCCGTTGTTCCCTTGAGCAAGGTACTTAACCTGACTTGCTTCAGCTTATATCCAGCTGTATGAATGGATAAATGTAATAAGTAAGTCGCTCTGGATAAGAGCGTCTGCTAAATGCCTGTAATGTGTGAACGCACGCCACGGGTCCTACCTTCATTTTCTCTGTCTCTGCCTCCTTCGCCAGCTCATCCACCAGATCAATGAGATCGCCCACAATCTTCTGGAACTGCCCGATTTCTGTTGACGCCACAGAGAAATCACTGAGACCAGGGACATATTCATGAGCATTGAAAGTATTAGGTGAACGTTTTAAAACGGAAATGGGACTAAAGTGAACGCCGGATACGCAGGGATGGCGACTTGAGAGGGCATGATGTGCCATTTAAACTGTGGCCAATTTAATATGTAATACGTTTCCCTGTATATTAAACTTTTGTATGCGCACTGCCTTTACCCTAAACAACAGCGGTGTGTGAAAATAACTGTGTCCCCTTAATTATATTCTTGCGTGACGACAATCACTGGATGAGAGGCGCGCCGCAATACACTGATGCCAATGCATTCACGCGCTGCTGAGGCAAAACAACCGGGAAAGTCCTGCCCGCGCCACGGCTAACTGTGAGACGCTCACTGGTTTGCTGCTGTTTGTCAGATTTCGTGCCTCTGGCAGCACTCACTGTCCACAAACTCTTTGCATTCCTCCTTCAGCTCTGCGGTCTTCTGTCCCACCTCGGGCTCCAGCACGCGCAGCTTGTTGAGCTCATCAAAATGAAGACCGGCCTCCGCGAGCGCATCTTTCGCCATGGCGACAGGCCGGGACCCCCCGGGGCGAAGTGCGCTTAACAAAGCAACTAGAAACACACAAAATACTGAGTTATTGTAACGTTGGATATTTGTGTAAGGCTCTGTACACGTCCCGTTTACTATTAGAACCATCTTAGTGTTTCATCCCTGGTTACATCAACGGGGATTTCAGGTGTAACTTTGACAGAGGCACCGGTGCGATGCCAGTTTGCGACATCAGACCTGTCAGTGCACAGAAAGCGTTTCCAATTAGCTAGCAGCGGTAAGTTCTTCAACAACGAGGCTATTTTAACTGAGAATCTTTACTAGAAAAGGTTCTGGTCACCCGTTAGCTAATGTTGGTATATGCACATTCGTGTAACGGTACTGTGTGGCTAGATAGCTAGCTAACGTTACAGTACAAAATAGTTAAGTTAGCTAACGCTGTCTTGCTATAGCTTGCAATCTCTCTGATAAAAGATAAAGCCAACTAGGCAGCTAACGTTACAATGGTGTGGCATCAAACATCTGCAAATCCGTTAGTTTTCCCGGAAAGGTAACGAGTTAGCTAGCCAGTTGGCTAACATGATTAGGTACCTTAGAGCTTAGACTGTATGGTTGATTCGCTTAACAAAACATGGTTCTGGCATTGCTGTAATGATAATAGCGTGGATGTACGGTATTCACATACCCTTCTTATTTTCTTCAACTAATAAATCGCAAAATGTTGGTATTATGTAGCAGTGCTGCTTCAAATCCTTCCCCGGATTCCTGTTTATGTGGCTGCCAAGGAAACTACAACGTCAACCTGAACCTGCCCCCCCTCCTTAATCAGCGATCCCATTATGGGGGTGCTCTGTATTTCACTGTTCAATTATTCTGCTTGTCATTCTCTAGTTTTTATTTTTTTTAAGTGCTAAATGTTTATTTATACGTCGTTTGTAGTTTAAACTATATTTAGCCAATTTAGTGATGCATATTTTTCCCGTACGTAAACGTAAACCTTATGACGTAAACCTTTTTCTCAGGAAAATGGTTGAAACCTGAGTGAGGCTGTACCAAAACCTGTATAGGGGTATTCTCACAGGAATAGGCATAGCAACCCTATTTAAATTAATATTTTAACCAATTCACTATTAATAATACTACGTACCTTTTTCATTTAACATGCTATGACACAAAATATTCAAGCTTATTAGTGTTCTTAACGGAATAATTTGCTGTTGGGAATTGTAGTTTATGAACTTTCTGAAGGCTTGTAACGCCGAGCAAGAAGGACTACAAAACCCAGAATTCCTCCTGATCTCTGCGCGTTTACTTTGGGTGTTAAGTAATGACCACATGACGTATGTGTTTTAAGATTGTATTTGTGTTTTGCAAGTAAACTAAGTGCGTGGTTGTAAAGCATTTCGGATACGTTAATTATAAGCAAGCCTAAAGGACAATCTTCCCAGGTTGGGTAAGTATTTAGCATTCTGGAATGACACGAGAGCTCAGTTGGTAAATCTAACGTACTTGCTAAACGTGAGTATGGGAGTTTGGGTGGTAACTTGTGGGGCAGCTTAGCGCTTGCTAGGTAGACGCAACTGCCAAACAAACAATATAATCGATGGAAGTTGATAAACTAGGAGCTGACTGATAATGGCGAAACTCTAAAGTTTCAGGGAGACTGATGCATTCTTAAAACAGTCGTTCTTTGTTTGCCAGCATTAGCTACCAAGATAGTCTTTCATTCATGTTGGCTAATATAATGCTAGTCAAATTGGCTAACGTTAGCTATCTTAGTTTGGGTAAGCTTTCATCTTGTTTGCAAAACGTAAGTAATGGCATAGCTAACTAGAGTGGAGTTTTACTCAAAATTACTTCGACCTTTCACTTGCATGTTTTTCTTTAGCGAGTTAACGTTATTAATTTAGTCAACTCATAAACTATAACGTAACGTTAACCATACCATACTGTCCAACTTCAACTAGACTAACTAGCTAACGTTAGCATATATCCATAGAACTTCGCCGACATGTAAATAATAGTGGAGGTCCTTGGCATTGCTAGATATTCTCTGGCTTCCCATTGCCCCTTTAGAGTGATTAACTCATCACATTCTTGACATATCGGTAAAAGACTGAATTAAATCCGGATTGTGAAGCTCTCTATCTGCGTCCAGTGGTCGCATTAGGTGGCTGACTAACGTCATTATCCATCCTGGCCGTCTTCGTTCGTAATCATAGTTAAAAGTTAGTAGTATAATATAGGCCTATCCTTATTATCTATCATTATGTAATCTACACGAGCAGCCAGAGTGATACCAAAATGTACTAATGCTAATGGCACAGCCCTATATTATAAATGTGTAACTGATTCATGATGCATGTCAATACCGTCTCTGGAGCGGATTGCCTACGGATGTCAAAGCCAAGTCAGCACGCATACCAGATACATTTCTAATTATTCATAATCCTCATCAATTACACTTCCATGCTATAAGTTGAATGGAACAATAGCCCTTCATATTGACTATTTACCTCAGATCTTTAAAGGGAACATCAGTGGTTATCTATATTTCATAGCAACACAAAGACTGGACAATGATGACGTTAGTTTTTAAACTTAACTAAAACTATGCATGTTGTAGGTATTGGCTATATCTAAAGTCATATTTCCAACACTGAGATTTTGTAACATTACAGCAGTAATATGAACTATTGGGTTTCTTTTGGGTAACAGGAAAACAAACAAAGCAACGAATTGTAAGTACAGTGGCAATCTGAGGAAATGATGACATGTGATTGGTGATGTGATCAGTCTCGTGACCGGGCAACCCCAGCCTATTTTATGCTTTAATTTCCCAGAGAAAGGTCGCTTGTGTGTTCTGCCTGATTTAGCCTAAAGTTTGGAATGTGGCCAGAAATGAATAAACGGCGTTATATAAAAACGAAAACAATGATGGAGCATGTTCCCATGCTATGTGCCGTCCCCAGGGTCATCACAATGTCCATTGCTGATTGGACAGACTCTCGTCTTCAGCTGTCTGAAGTTCTCTGAGCGCGTCTCTCTTCCAGTGTGTGGATATGTCGGCCATCCCAAATTGGGCAGCTCCTCTTCTGAAAATATCTCCTCGCATGTGTAAATTTTTAGAAAGCAAGCGTGTGTGCTTGCATGTATTTTTCATCACTGAAAAGCCTTCCATGGATATACATGGTTATGAAATAAATGAAAGTGTAGCTTTAAAAGTGAAGGTCATGATGCTTATGGAACCGTTTTTTGGAGCCAAGGATTTAAAAAGAGAAGAAAAAAAAGATGGAAGTGATTCATTGCCCCCTGTACTGGCCTGCTCCCCTGTACTGGCCTGCTCCCCTGCTCCCCTCGGGCCGCATTCCTGCAGAGTGTGAACGGAAGCGGCGGATGCAGAAAATGTGGGCGGGGTTTCCACTGCATTGTGAGGGGGTGCACGCGCGCTACTGCTGCGCTGCCAGCTCTCTGGACGCTGTGGAATTGAACGGCCCACAGATGCATTCTGGGAACATTCTTTGTTCGAATGGCCTGACCTCGCTGGTCAGGAGTTACTCTAGGCCTGTGTCGTTCAGCCAGTCTTGCGCACTACTACACAACTGGCGACAGTTAGCGGAGATAAGTATGCAGAGATAGCCCCTCACTCCCAGGAGGAATGCGGTCTGTTACCCTCTTAGTTATGGAATGAGAAAGGCCTGCTTCACATGATTGAGTGGATGAAT
Organism: Ilyophis sp. 1 JC-2022; assembly: GCA_022702515.1. Taxonomy (NCBI): domain Eukaryota; kingdom Metazoa; phylum Chordata; class Actinopteri; order Anguilliformes; family Synaphobranchidae; genus Ilyophis; species Ilyophis sp. 1 JC-2022. The sequence goes on from CM040402.1 coordinate 128,961,919, forward strand.
CAGGGCCTGCTGCTTTTGATTGGCTCAGCATACGCGCATACATTATCTCAGTTTAGAGCAGGCCTTACACACGCGCATACATTATCTCAGTTTGGAGCAGGCCTTACACACGCGCATACATTATCTCAGTTTGGAGCAGGCCTTACACACGCGCATACATTATCTCTGTTTGGAGCAGGCCTTACACACGCGCATACATTATCTCAGTTTGGAGCAGGCCTTACACACGCGCATACGTTATCTCAGTTTGGAGCAGGCCTTACACAAGCGCATACGTTATCTCAGTTTGGAGCAGGCCTTACACACGCGCATACATTATCTGAGTTTGGAGCAGGCCTTACACACGCGCATACATTATCTCAGTTTGGAGCAGGCCTTACACACGCGCATACATTATCTCAGTTTGGAGCAGGCCTTACACACGCGCATACATTATCTCAGTTTGGAGCAGGCCTTACACACGCGCATACGTTATCTCAGTTTGGAGCAGGCCTTACACACGCGCATACGTTATCTCAGTTTGGAGCAGGCCTTACACACGCGCATACGTTATCTCAGTTTGGAGCAGGCCTTACACACGCGCATACGTTATCTCAGTTTGGAGCAGGCCTTACACACGCGCATACGTTATCTCAGTTTGGAGCAGGCCTTACACACGCGCATACATTATCTCAGTTTGGAGCAGGCCTTACACACGCGCATACATTATCTCAGTTTGGAGCAGGCCTTACACATGCTTAGGAGGCAGTGCTGTGGAATGCTGGCCCTCGGGGCGTTACCGTGGTGTTTGTGTGTCTGACAGGTATGAGCGCGGTGGGCTCCGAGAGGCTGTGGCGGTTCCCTCGGTAACAGTCGCCACGGTGGAGGACATAAGGCCGTCCGTGTGCCGGGTGGTGATCTACCTCCAGCGGGACGAGGGCATGTCGGGGGAGAGCTGCCTGCGCCCGTGGACCCCGCCCACTGGCCACGCCGACCCCGGTGCCAAGGCCGGCGGCCGCCGCGGTGTGCCGGGGCTCGGCGGAAAGTACGTGCGGCTGAATGTGGGCGGGGCCCTGTTCTACAGCACCGTGCAGGTGCTGACGCGTCAGGACACTATGCTGAGGTCCATGTTCAGCGGCAGGGTGGAGGTCTTCACTGACGAGGAGGGTGAGAGCATTGGGGGGAGGGGCCGTGGGCGAGGGGCTGTGGGGGAGCGGTTAGGGGGCGGGGCTTTCAGAGGGAAACGTTTCTCCTTTCCTGCATGTTTTCTGTTTTTAGGCCAGAGGTAGGTCATCCTGGTCCAGGGGGGTATAATGTGGAGCTGGATGACTAAAACTCGGAACAGCCCTTTTTACTTCAGTCCATGTCACAGAATTGGGAGGGTTCCGGGTTTTACTGCAGTTATCCAGCTAACTCTAATTGCTTTGTTGTATACCCTCCTGGTTCTGGAGTGCAGGTTACGTTTGTTTTTTGTTCCATCTGAGCTTGATAACAGGAGTTTGAAAATTTGATGATTAAAAGTCTGAGCCTGAATATTCTGAATGGTGAAACGCTCCGCGCCTCCAGCACATGGTCACCTGCATTCATTACACCTGATGAATTAAAAATAATTCAGTTATGTAGTTTGGATGGAGCAAAAACCAGGACCATTTCGAGCACTCCACAACCAGGGTTACCTGCTCCTGTTTTAGGCTATAATAAAGGTATAATAAAATCCATAAACTGCATGTTAATATTGTTTTGGTAAAGATGAATTCATGTGAAATGTTGCTTATTTGCTCAGAATGTATACAGATCTAGATCTAGATGTGGATCTTGGCTCAGAGTCAAATGCAAGGGGTGCCTCCCAATACTCAAAAAATGCATCCTCCTTTCCTCCACTACCACCTCCTCTCCTCCGTGCCCCCGAAACCCATCTTTGTGTTTTAATCTAATGTTGCTGATTACATCTTAATGACAGATTAATGGTTACATATTAATGAATGTCTTCATGCAAACCACAGTGTCAGATACATTGTATACTGTATATATGACTACTTATACTTTAAGGGCCTGATTTACTAAGACCTTTATCGGTTGCAAAAACTTTTAACACACGCAAAACTAATAACAAAACCAATGATTGGTGCAATAGAAATACCAAGAGCAGTCATGTTACTGGTTTTGCACACGCTAAAGGTCTTAGTAAATCGGGCCCTAAACGTACAGGCTCTTTTGCGTACTTCCGGGTAGGAGACGAGTGGAGGAAAGGAGGTGAGGAGGGAAGAATATTGGGACGCACCCAAGGTCTGCCTGCAGTCAGTGGGAAAGCAGAGGGGGAAGTTTATTGGGTGCGCTATCCTGTGGGCGTGGTCCCGTACCCTACAGGCTGGGTGCTGATTGACCGCTGTGGGAAGCACTTTGGCACCATCTTGGCCTACCTGCGGGACTCCTCCGTCACGCTGCCCAAATCCCGCCAAGGCACACTGGAGCTGCTGGCCGAGGCCAAGTACTACCTGATCCAGGGGCTGGTGGCCACTTGTCAGAGTGCCCTACAGGTACGCACTGTGGGGTATGGCACGGTCACAGGTGCATGCTGGGGTATGTAGTTTTTAGGGCTCCCTGTTCCATCTGCTAAACTGGCCTGTGACTTGAGTCAGAGCAAGACACTTCATGTTCAGCTTTGGCAAGACAGACCACAGACACCCATTTGACCAGCAGGGGTCGTTAGAGAGCGATAGCCTGGGCGATGCAATTCGCAATCTTGCATTGTCGCTGTGGGGCTCCCGGCTGCAGATTCTATCCGAGACCGTGGGGCTCATCCATGCACTAGACTCGTTTGTTTGTATGACTGTTCTGTGAGTAATAGTTTGGTTGAATGACTGTTCTGTGAGTAATAGTTTGGTTGAATGACTGTGTTCTGTGAGTAATAGTTTGGTTGAATGATTGTTCTGTCAGTAATGGTTTGGTTGAATGACGGTGTTCTGTGAGTAATAGTTTGGTTGAATGACGGTGTTCTGTGAGTAATAGTTTGGTTGAATGACGGTGTTCTGTGAGTAATAGTTTGTTGAAAGACTGGGTACTGCGAGTAAATAAATAAATAAAATAAAATAAAATTTTGGTTTGTTAAATTCCTATGTATAACAGGACAGCAAGAAGCAGCCACTGTGTATGATTCCAGTTATCACCTCTCTAAAGGAAGAGGAAAGACTCATCCAGACCTGCACCAAGGTGATACTCTACTCACCAAATCTCATAGTGAACACTGCACCAAGGTGATACTCTACTCACCAAATCTCAGTGAACACTGCACCAAGGTGATACTCTACTCACCAAATCTCATAGTGAACACTACACCAAGGTGATACTCTACTCACCAAATCTCATAGTGAACACTGCACCAAGGTGATACTCTACTCACCAAATCTCAGTGAACACTGCACCAAGGTGATACTCATCAAATCTCATAGTGAACACTGCACCAAGGTGATACTCTACTCACCAAATCTCATAGTGAACACTGCACCAAGGTGATACTCTACTCACCAAATCTCATAGTGAACACTACACCAAGGTGATACTCTACTCACCAAATCTCATAGTGAACACTGCACCAAGGTGATACTCTACTCACCAAATCTCATAGTGAACACTGCACCAAGATGATACTCTACTCACCAAATCTCATAGTGAACACTGCACCAAGGTGATACTCTACTCACCCACTCTCATAGTGAACACTACACCAAGGTGATACTCTACTCACCCACTCTCATAGTGAACACTGCACCAAGGTGATACTCTACTCACCCACTCTCATAGTGAACACTACACCAAGGTGATACTCTACTCACCCACTCTCATAGTGAACACTGCACCAAGGTGATACTCTACTCACCCACACTCATAGTGAACACTGCACCAAGGTGATACTCTACTCACCAAATCTCATAGTGAACACTGCACCAAGGTGATACTCTACTCACCAAATCTCATAGTGAACACTGCACCAAGGTGATACTCTACTCACCAAATCTCATAGCGAACACTGCACCAAGGTGATACTCTACACACCCACTCTCATAGTGAACACTGCACCAAGGTGATACTCTACTCACCCACTCTCATAGTGAACACTGCACCAAGGTGATACTCTACTCACCCACTCTCATAGTGAACACTGCACCAAGGTGATTACACACCCACTCTCATAGTGAACACTGCACCAAGGTGATACTCTACTCACCAAATCTCATAGTGAACACTGCACCAAGGTGATACTCTACTCACCAAATCTCAGTGAACACTGCACCAAGGTGATACTCTACTCACCAAATCTCATAGTGAACACTGCACCAAGGTGATACTCTACTCACCAAATCTCATAGTGAACACTACACCAAGGTGATACTCTACTCACCAAATCTCATAGTGAACACTGCACCAAGGTGATACTCTACTCACCAAATCTCATAGTGAACACTGCACCAAGGTGATACTCTACTCACCAAATCTCAGTGAACACTGCACCAAGGTGATACTCTACTCACCAAATCTCATAGTGAACACTGCACCAAGGTGATACTCTACTCACCAAATCTCATAGTGAACACTGCACCAAGGTGATACTCTACTCACCAAATCTCATAGTGAACACTGCACCAAGATGATACTCTACTCACCAAATCTCATAGTGAACACTGCACCAAGGTGATACTCTACTCACCCACTCTCATAGTGAACACTACACCAAGGTGATACTCTACTCACCCACTCTCATAGTGAACACTGCACCAAGGTGATACTCTACTCACCAAATCTCATAGTGAACACTGTACCAAGGTGATACTCTACTCACCCACTCTCATAGTGAACACTGCACCAAGGTGATACTCTACTCACCAAATCTCAGTGAACACTGCACCAAGGTGATACTCTACTCACCAAATCTCATAGTGAACACTGCACCAAGGTGATACTCTACTCACCAAATCTCAGTGAACACTGCACCAAGGTGATACTCTACTCACCAAATCTCAGTGAACACTGCACCAAGGTGATACTCTACTCACCAAATCTCATAGTGAACACTGCACCAAGGTGATACTCTACTCACCAAATCTCATAGTGAACACTACACCAAGGTGATACTCTACTCACCCACTCTCATAGTGAACACTGCACCAAGGTGATACTCTACTCACCAAATCTCAGTGAACACTGCACCAAGGTGATACTCTACTCACCAAATCTCATAGTGAACACTGCACCAAGGTGATACTCTACTCACCAAATCTCATAGTGAACACTGCACCAAGGTGATACTCTACTCACCAAATCTCATAGTGAACACTGCACCAAGATGATACTCTACTCACCAAATCTCATAGTGAACACTGCACCAAGGTGATACTCTACTCACCCACTCTCATAGTGAACACTACACCAAGGTGATACTCTACTCACCCACTCTCAGTGAACACTGCACCAAGGTGATACTCTACTCACCAAATCTCATAGTGAACACTGTACCAAGGTGATACTCTACTCACCCACTCATAGTGAACACTGCACCAAGGTGATACTCTACTCACCAAATCTCAGTGAACACTGCACCAAGGTGATACTCTACTCACCAAATCTCATAGTGAACACTGCACCAAGGTGATACTCTACTCACCAAATCTCATAGTGAACACTGCACCAAGGTGATACTCTACTCACCAAATCTCAGTGAACACTGCACCAAGGTGATACTCTACTCACCAAATCTCATAGTGAACACTGCACCAAGGTGATACTCTACTCACCAAATCTCATAGTGAACACTGCACCAAGGTGATACTCTACTCACCAAATCTCATAGTGAACACTACACCAAGGGGATACTCTACTCACCGATACTCTACTCACCAAATCTCAGTGAACACTGCACCAAGGTGATACTCTACTCACCAAATCTCATAGTGAACACTGCACCAAGGTGATACTCTACTCACCCACTCTCATAGTGAACACTGCACCAAGGTGATACTCTACTCACCCACTCTCATAGTGAACACTCACCCACTCTCATAGTGAACACTGCACCAAGGTGATACTCTACTCACCCACTCTCATAGTGAACACTGTACCAAGGTGATACTCTACTCACCAAATCTCATAGTGAACACTGCACCAAGGTGATACTCTACTCACCCACTCTCATAGTGAACACTGCACCAAGGTGATACTCTACTCACCCACTCTCATAGTGAACACTGCACCAAGGTGATACTCTACCATAGTGAACACTGCACCAAGGTGATACTCTACTCACCCACTCTCATAGTGAACACTGCACCAAGGTGATGCACCAAGGTGATACTCTACTCACCCACTCTCATAGTGAACACTGCACCAAGGTGATACTCTACACACCCACTCTCATAGTGAACACTGCACCAAGGTGATACTCTACACACCCACTCTCATAGTGAACACTGCACCAAGGTGATACTCTACACACCCATACTCATAGGAGTATTGTCACTGATGTACCCCTCTCTTTCCCTCTCCAGCCTGTGGTGAAGCTGCTCTACAATAGAAGCAACAACAAATATTCCTATACGAGGTAAATCTGTAGCTAACGCTTCTATACGAGGTAAATCTGTAGCTAACGCTCCTATACGAGGTAAATCTGTAGCTAACGCTTCTACACGAGGTAAATCTGTAGCGAACGCTCCTATATGAGGTACATCTGTAGCTAACACTCCTATACGAGGTAAATCTGTAGCTAACGCTCCTATACGAGGTAAATCTGTAGCTAACGCTCCTATCCGAGGTAGATTTGTAGCTAACGCTCCTATACGAGGTAAATCTGTAGCTAACGCTCCTATACGAGGTAAATCGTTAAAATTCTACAGCAGGTACATCTGTAATAAACAGGTGATGTAAGCTGCAGCCCATTGGCTGAACAGCGTAGTGTTTGTATTTCCTGTCATGAGTTTGTTTCTCACATGTTGCGCCCCCCCCCCCAAACAGCAACTCGGATGACAATCTGCTAAAGAACATGGAGCTGTTTGACAAGCTGTCCCTGAGTTATAACGGGCGGGTGCTCTTCATCCGAGACGTGATCGGAGACGAGATCTGCTGCTGGTCCTTCTACGGTCAGGGGCGCAAGCTGGCCGAGGTGTGCTGCACCTCGATCTTCTACGCCACCGAGAAGAAGCAGACCAAGGTGAACGCCCTGCCTGACCGCACACCCTCTACCCAGCCTGACCGCACACCCCCTACCCTGCCTGACCACACACCCCCTACCCTGCCTGACCGCACCCCCCCTACCCTGCCTGACCGCACCCCCCCTACCCTGCCTGACCGCACACCCTCTACCCAGCCTGACCGCACACCCTCTACCCAGCCTGACCGCACACCCTCTACCCAGCCTGACCGCACACCCTCTACCCAGCCTGACCGCACCCCCTACCCAGCCTGACCGCACACCCCCTACCCTGCCTGACCACACACCCCCTACCCTGCCTGACCGCACCCCCCCTACCCTGCCTGACCGCACCCCCCCTACCCTGCCTGACCGCACCCCCCCTACCCTGCCTGACCGCACCCCCCCTACCCTGCCTGACCGCACCCCCCCTACCCTGCCTGACCGCACCCCCCCTACCCTGCCTGACCGCACCCCCCCTACCCTGCCTGACCGCACCCCCCCTACCCTGCCTGACCGCACCCCCCTACCCTGCCTGACCGCACCCCCACTACCCTGCCTGACCGCACCCCCTACCCTGCCTGACCACACCCCCCCTACCCTGCCTGACCGAACCCCCCCTACCCTGCCTGACCACACACCCCCTACCCTGCCTGACCACGCCTGACCTGTCGTCTCGAGGCTCCTCTACGCCACGTGCATGACGTGTTCTTTTCTGCCTCATTCTTCCTCAGCCTGATTGCACAAAATCTTTCGTCGTCATGGCAGTGAGGGAGCTCATTTACCATTATTGCACAAAATCTTTGTTGTGACGGTCAGAGCGGTGATATACCATTTTGTTCAAGCCAAATTTGTCAAATAGAAGATGGTGTTTGACCTGAAGGTGACATTTTGCAGAATACGGAGCCAAGTACAATATTTGGAATGAATTCCCATTTCTCACACATAATTTACACTGTGTATTTACAACCTTTTTTCACTGGGGTAATATGTATATGTAACCACCAAATATCATCTCATAGGCCTTCTTGCTTGCTTAAACATCAGTGGCAGTATTGGACTTGGAAAAATCCTTATTAGTTGAGCTCTTGATTCAGTATGTGTGGAACAGTTTTGTGGTCCATCCAACAGAACCCCAAATTCAGATTTACCTTCATATAATTAGGTTGGTCAGTTCAGAACGTGGTTCTCCTCTGCCGGTCATCACACCAGGGGAATCCCAGTGTACTGTCTTGATTTATGAATTGTTATTTATGTGTTGAATGTATGTCCCTCCTGATAAGGCCAAAGATGTATATCCCTGTAGGGAAAGTCCACCAGCAGGGCTTTGGGTGCGAGCGCCAGTGTGACTCCCTCTCCCGTCTGTCCCAGGTGGAGTTTCCGGAAGCACGGATCTACGAGGAGACTCTGAACGCACTGCTGTACGAGACGCTGCCCGTGCCCGATAACTCCCTCCTGGAGGCCACGCGCCGACGGCACTGCGGCTCTCACAGCGAGGAAGAGGAGGGTGGGGACCGGGACCGGGACCGTGATCGGGACCGTGACCGTGTGCGCCGTGTACACGTCAAGAGGTACAGCACATATGATGACCGGCACCTGGGCCCCGCCCCGCCCCGCCCCGCCCCCCACCCTGCTCCTACAGCCAACGCAACCAGCTCGTTATTATTATAGTTCTGTTTTTATTTTCATAAAGGTGGTCACAGATTTTTTGTTATTAATTTTTTGTTGTTTTAAATCAAGCAATAAAAAAACCAACATACATTTTTTGGTTTATTTTAAGTTTTCTTAGTTCATTCTATTGTACACAAATAAAGGAAATAAACATGCAGAGCCTCTGGGTAACAACCCTCCCTTACTGTAGTCTCTCTCCTTATGGATCCACTCTCCCTTACTGTAGTCTCTCTCCTTATGGATCCACTCTCCCTTACTGTAGTCTCTCTCCTTATGGATCCACTCTCCCTTACTGTAGTGTCTCTCCTTATGGATCAACCCTCCCTTACTGTAGTCTCTCTCCTTATGGATCCACTCTCCCTTACTGTAGTCTCTCTCCTTATGGATCCACTCTCTCTTACTGTAGTCTCTCTCCTTATGGATCCACTCTCCCTTACTGTAGTGTCTCTCCTTATGGATCCACTCTCTCTTACTGTAGTGTCTCTCCTTATGGATCAACCCTCCCTTACTGTAGTCTCTCTCCTTATGGATCCACTCTCCCTTACTGTAGTCTCTCTCCTTATGGATCAACCCTCCCTTACTGTAGTCTCTCTCCTTATGGATCCACTCTCTCTTACTGTAGTCTCTCTCCTTATGGATCCACTCTCCCTTACTGTAGTCTCTCTCCTTATGGATCAACCCTCCCTTACTGTAGTCTCTCTCCTTATGGATCCACTCTCCCTTACTGTAGTCTCTCTCCTTATGGATCCACTCTCTCTTACTGTAGTCTCTCTCCTTATGGATCCACTCTCCCTTACTGTAGTCTCTCTCCTTATGGATCCACTCTCCCTTACTGTAGTCTCTCTCCTTATGGATCCACTCTCCCTTACTGTAGTCTCTCTCCTTATGGATCCACTCTCCCTTACTGTAGTCTCTCTCCTTATGGATCCACTCTCCCTTACTGTAGTCTCTCTCCTTATGGATCCACTCTCCCTTACTGTAGTCTCTCCTTATGGATCCACTCTCCCTTACTGTAGTCTCTCTCCTTATGGATCCACTCTCCCTTACTGTAGTCTCTCTCCTTATGGATCCACTCTCCCTTACTGTAGTCTCTCTCCTTATGGATCCACCCTCCCTTACTGTAGTCTCTCTCCTTATGGATCCACTCTCTCTTACTGTAGTCTCTCTCCTTATGGATCCACTCTCCCTTACTGTAGTCTCTCTCCTTATGGATCCACCCTCCCTTACTGTAGTCTCTCTCCTTATGGATCCACCCTCCCTTAGTGTAGTCTCTCCTTATGGATCCACCCTCCCTTAGTGTAGTCTCTCTCCTTATGGATCCACCCTCCCTTACTGTAGTCTCTCTCCTTATGGATCCACCCTCCCTTAGTGTAGTCTCTCTCCTTATGGATCCACTCTCCCTTACTGTAGTCTCTCTCCTTATGGATCCACTCTCTCTTACTGTAGTCTCTCTCCTTATGGATCCACTCTCCCTTACTGTAGTGTCTCTCCTTATGGATCCACTCTCCCTTACTGTAGTCTCTCTCCTTATGGATCCACTCTCCCTTACTGTAGTCTCTCTCCTTATGGATCCACTCTCCCTTACTGTAGTCTCTCTCCTTATGGATCCACCCTCCCTTACTGTAGTCTCTCTCCTTATGGATCCACTCTCTCTTACTGTAGTCTCTCTCCTTATGGATCCACTCTCCCTTACTGTAGTCTCTCTCCTTATGGATCCACCCTCCCTTAGTGTAGTCTCTCTCCTTATGGATCCACCCTCCCTTAGTGTAGTCTCTCTCCTTATGGATCCACTCTCCCTTACTGTAGTCTCTCTCCTTATGGATCCACTCTCCCTTACTGTAGTCTCTCTCCTTATGGATCCACTCTCCCTTACTGTAGTCTCTCTCCTTATGGATCCACCCTCCCTTACTGTAGTCTCTCTCCTTATGGATCCACTCTCTCTTACTGTAGTCTCTCTCCTTATGGATCCACTCTCTCTTACTGTAGTCTCTCTCCTTATGGATCCACTCTCCCTTACTGTAGTGTCTCTCCTTATGGATCCACTCTCCCTTACTGTAGTCTCTCTCCTTATGGATCCACTCTCCCTTACTGTAGTCTCTCTCCTTATGGATCCACTCTCTCTTACTGTAGTCTCTCTCCTTATGGATCCACTCTCCCTTACTGTAGTCTCTCTCCTTATGGATCCACTCTCCCTTACTGTAGTCTCTCTCCTTATGGATCCACCCTCCATTACTGTAGTCTCTCCTTATGGATCCACTCTCCCTTACTGTAGTCTCTCCTTATGGATCCACTCTCTCTTACTGTAGTCTCTCTCCTTATGGATCCACTCTCCCTTACTGTAGTCTCTCTCCTTATGGATCCACTCTCCCTTACTGTAGTCTCTCCTTATGGATCCACTCTCTCTTACTGTAGTCTCTCTCCTTATGGATCCACTCTCCCTTACTGTAGTCTCTCTCCTTATGGATCCACTCTCCCTTACTGTAGTCTCTCCTTATGGATCCATTCTCTCTTACTGTAGTCTCTCTCCTTATGGATCCACTCTCCCTTACTGTAGTCTCTCTCCTTATGGATCCACTCTCTCTTACTGTAGTCTCTCTCCTTATGGATCCACTCTCCCTTACTGTAGTCTCTCTCCTTATGGATCCACTCTCCCTTACTGTAGTGTCTCTCTCCTTATGGATCCACTCTCCCTTACTGTAGTGTCTCTCCTTATGGATCCACTCTCCCTTACTGTAGTCTCTCTCCTTATGGATCCACTCTCCCTTACTGTAGTCTCTCTCCTTATGGATCCACCCTCCCTTACTGTAGTCTCTCTCCTTATGGATCCACTCTCTCTTACTGTAGTCTCTCTCCTTATGGATCCACCCTCCCTTACTGTAGTCTCTCTCCTTATGGATCCACTCTCCCTTACTGTAGTCTCTCTCCTTATGGATCCACTCTCCCTTACTGTAGTCTCTCTCCTTATGGATCCACTCTCCCTTACTGTAGTCTCTCTCCTTATGGATCCACTCTCCCTTACTGTAGTCTCTCTCCTTATGGATCCACTCTCCCTTACTGTAGTCTCTCTCCTTATGGATCCACTCTCCCTTACTGTAGTCTCTCTCCTTATGGATCCACTCTCCCTTACTGTAGTCTCTCTCCTTATGGATCCACTCTCCCTTACTGTAGTCTCTCTCCTTATGGATCCACCCTCCCTTACTGTAGTCTCTCTCCTTATGGATCCACTCTCTCTTACTGTAGTCTCTCTCCTTATGGATCCACCCTCCCTTACTGTAGTCTCTCTCCTTATGGATCCACTCTCCCTTACTGTAGTCTCTCTCCTTATGGATCCATCCTCCCTTACTGTAGTGTCTCTCCTTATGGATCAACCCTCCCTTACTGTAGTCTCTCTCCTTATGGATCCACTCTCCCTTACTGTAGTGTCTCTCCTTATGGATCCATTCTCCCTTACTGTAGTCTCACTCCTTATGGATCCACTCTCCCTTACTGTAGTCTCTCTCCTTATGGATCCACTCTCCCTTACTGTAGTGTCTCTCCTTATGGATCCACTCTCCCTTACTGTAGTCTCTCTCCTTATGGATCCACTCTCCCTTACTGTAGTCTCTCTCCTTATGGATCCACTCTCCCTTACTGTAGTCTCTCTCCTTATGGATCCACTCTCCCTTACTGTAGTCTCTCTCCTTATGGATCCACTCTCCCTTACTGTAGTCTCTCTCCTTATGGATCCACCCTCCCTTACTGTAGTGTCTCTCCTTATGGATCCACTCTCTCTTACTGTAGTCTCTCTCCTTATGGATCCACTCTCCCTTACTGTAGTGTCTCTCCTTATGGATCCACTCTCTCTTACTGTAGTGTCTCTCCTTATGGATCCACTCTCCCTTACTGTAGTCTCTCTCCTTATGGATCCACTCTCCCTTACTGTAGTCTCTCCTTATGGATTCAGTCAGGCCTACTTTTGTTCATTAACAGTTTGCAGCTCTGCCTTTAACACTTTGTTAGGTGTGTGTATGTTTGTGTGCATGTGCGTGTGTTTGCGTGCATGTGCGTGTGTGTGTGTGTACTTGCGTGACTGTGTGTGTATATATTTCTGTGTGTGTGAGAGTGTGTGGGCGTGTGTGTGCCTGTGGTTGTGTGCGCGTGTGAGTGTGTGTGTATATATTTGTGTGTGGGCATGTGTGTACCGTTGTGTGTGCCTGCGGTTGTGCGTGCGTGTGTGTGTGCCAATGTGTGTGTTGATGGTGAAATGTTGCCGTGTGTAGCTGGTATAAGCACTAATTATATAATTACTGCATACCAGCCGGCTGCTGGAACTAAGATTGATTTACTGTAAAACAAACAAAACACACAAAAAATCAACCGTGTTTGAGTCTTTGTTAGGAACCGAAAGCTGTTGGCTGTGTCTCTTTTTCTGTGGAGGTTTTGTGGTCCTGAGGGTCGGCAGTGTGTGAATGCCCCTGTGGTCCTGAGGGTCGGCAGTGTGTGAATGCCCCTGTGGTCCTGAGGGTCGGCGCAGTGTGTGAATGCCCCTGTGGTCCTGAGGGTCGGCGCAGTGTGTGAATGCCCCTGTTCTTTACTTCTCTGGTGTAATGAACACTAATGTTACTGTTGTTTTTACCCATAAGAGATATTTTATTTTATAAAGATTTCTTTCTCTTTGGTTTTCTGTTTGCAAGGCTTAAAGCATGAACGCTTGTGTTTGAATGTCCTGAAAATCATGCCCTTTTCCCCCCACAATGACCGTGTCTTGTAACAGACCGTTGAGTTATAGCTTCTGTAAGGAACTGCACGGACTAATCATGAGCCTATCAAATCAATAACCACTATTGCAAGGAGCTGTCAGCCAGCCCGGCAGATACCTCGTAGGAAGGAGGAGTTATGTGTACTACGAGGTGACTGGCTCTGTGGCTGTGAGTGACTGATGTACTGTGATGTCATAATGAGATGGAGGTGCGTCCCAATATTCTTCACTCCCCACCTCCTTTCCTCCACTACCACTCCTCTCATATTTGGAAGTATGCGAAACTGCCTGAATGTTTCGAGTACAAGTATTTAAATGTACAGTATACAATGTAGCTGACATTGCGGTTTGCGTCGAGACATTAATTAATATGTAACCATTAATGCGTAATTAATATGTAATCAGCAACATTAGATTATAACACCGAGATCCGGGGCACGGAGTAGAGGAGGTGGTAGTGGAGGAAGGGAGGGTGTGATTATTGGGATGGGCTCGGCGGAGAGGGAAGCAGTTCTTTTTTGCGTGGATCATACGGTGAGTACAGAATTGGACCGAAGGCAAGAAGACCAGTACAGTACAGTACATCTGAGTACAGAAGACCAGCATGAGGCATTGATTAAATTGTGTCAATTTTCTAGGCAATTTGTTGATCCTATGTCTTTGTGAGTGGTGTATACCTTTAAGTTTAGATTAAAAAAACAATATTAAACCTCATCAAAAAGTCACATTTTTATTTCATTATAAATGCTAAGAAGTGTCACGCCTGTAATATGCAATATTTATTTCAGTTTTGTATCTGTGTGCCTTTTTCTGCTATTTTAAATATTAAAGAGTTTATAAAATAAGTTTCTGCTGTGTGGTTTGTAGTTAGGCTATAGTATTTTTTTTGGGTGGCACTGAACAATATATCTACAATCAGATTTTTAGTGAGGATGATACAGTTTGCCGTGTTCTATTTAAGTTTAATTTGTTTAAATTAAACTTTATTAGATTAATTTGTTTAAATTATACTAATAAAATTATCGCAGTTTCTTCTCGATAATGTTGACGCACAAGATTCGTACAGTTTCAACGGCTTGTTGAAAATGTCACGTAGAGTAGTAGGCCAATGATCAAAGGCCAGCGATCATCCCACCTGTGTGGAGTTTATGCAGTTTTACATTGGCACCACAAGACGGCGTACTAGAGGCCCACTTAGCAATATCTTGAGGGTAATTCGGTACATCACGCTGTGACGACATACACTTATTTTTACTGCAGACTGTCACCGCCTTTAGAACGGGACTAAATGAGCGATATTTTTGGCCCTATTAAACAAATTGGACATCAGTAGGTCTACATGAGGGCATGTTTCATTATTTTTAATGGTTGCTCATATAAGCCCCATTTGAATACTGAATTATAGCCTACATGGATGCCAATGTTTAATCGTTTAGAAAATAATTTCTGCGTATGCGTGCATACTCCTTCACTCCGCGCGCGTATTACAGGGCTTTTCATACTACCTGAAGGAGCAGAATATTTTCACTTTCGACTCCTAGTTGTGTGTAACATATTTGTCATGCTTTGGTGTCCTGTTCCTGTGGGAGTAAGCGATCAACACGCGCAGCTTGGGTGTGTGTGTGTGACAAAGGCGGCGTAAGAGTTGGGCACTCTCGATGCACTTTGATGCATTGACAAGCATTGAAGAACATCAGCGAACAGCAAAATTGCATTTTTTTTTTCGCAAGCAGAGATGTGCTAAAAATAAACGACTGTCAATGGCGAGCTACTCTCAAGCGTGAGGCGCGTGGAGTGATTTAGCCCATTGATCGACAATGGGAAGGAGGCGGATCCGGCTCTAGTGGCGTCATTCTGAACGATCTGAAGATGGCTCCTCAATACGCGTCTCTGGCACACAGCTGCGTCAACGTTTGGCTGTCAGAACACATATTGGTGTGAGTAGGAAGGGTTGAAAGTAGAAATTTCAACAGAGACTGACACAGACCTCCATCGTTTGAACTCACCCTTGATCAGTGCGACACCACCCGCTCCAGCCGTCGCGCGCACGCCGGAGCCATGGGGTCGACCACGGACGAAGAATTTAAAGAGAAATTGCTGTGGAATGTGAAACGGGAGGTAGGTGCATTCGCCTTGAATCGCCTACCTGACGGGTCTGTGGTTTGAACTCGAAAATGAAGGAAGTATGCCTCTGTCAGCTGGCTAACCCGAGGGTTTCCTCGTAGCCGCGATAAAACGTGACACTCCAGAGTGCGCGTACACAGCCCGCTAAATCAAACAAGTATCCAGGTAATTGTGTTAGTGTCACGATAGCTACGTGGATATATAGCTTTCACGTCGCAGTGTTACGCGACGTGTATTGATCATGCTAGCTATTCTGTCACATTTGATTATTGACGTTGCACTGTGAGTTTACCTGAGAATCGAGGCCATTAGAACGGGACATTTTTATATATTTATTGGAGTTGAAATATTGACCATGGAAATCATGAGACGTAGTATGATTATTCTTTAAGAATGGCGTGGTAACGTCGATAGATGTGCCATTGATTCACCCGCAATATAGTTGCTTCTGTGCGACATTTGTGAATGGGCAAGAAATAATGTCTGCATACGTCATTCGTATTTTTTTAATGGTTGGAATTAACAGTTTAGTGTTCCGTGTTGCGCGCGAGGAAACCCTGGTAAAGCATATATTCCTGTTCTAATTTAGGAGGTCGAACAACAGGTGATAAAAGATTCTCCCTGTCGCCGGGCAACTGAGAGAATTTTGACCAGCCCTTCTACCGAAACTGCCTCTTTCTGTTTAAACAAACCAAATCCAGAACAGGGAAGCGTGTTGGATAACACGCGGCTGTTTTTTATGACCACGGTGTTACGAGTCAAATGAGGCATAGAAAATCTAAGTCCTGTTAGTTTTGTGCATATGGACCTTCAAATGACATGATGCGTGAACGGGAGGCTCTACACTGTACATTTTATTCGCTGCTCTTCAAGCTGAAAGAACACCTACATATTCCAAAGCATAGTGGCTGTGCATAATCACTGCGATTATTGTTTTAAATCAGTTGAGTGTATTGTTTGAGAACAGCACCCTTGAGTACCGTACTCTATAAACAATGTTAAAATTTTTCCCTGGAGAAAGCAATCGGGCTTCGCAGTGAAAATGAAGTTCATAACCAGGAAGAGAGACAACTGTTTTTATCATATAATCCAGGTTTTCACACCCTGTTGGGTGACTTAATTTACACTTGAATGAATATAGTAAATGAAATCAATCTGTTTGATTTTCTTTCAACGAAAGGCACATGGCGATGTTCTGGGACTAAAATCAGCACAGGAACAAAGGAGACATGGCGGGGTTCTGGGACTAAAATCAGCACAGGGTCAAAGGAGACATGGTGGGGTTCTGGGACTAAAATCAGCACAGGGTCAAAGGAGACATGGTGGGGTTCTGGGACTAAAATCAGCACAGGGTCAAAGGAGACATGGCGGGGTTCTGGGACTAAAATCAGCACAGGAACAAAGGAGACATGGTGGGGTTCTGGGACTAAAATCAGCACAGGGTCAAAGGAGACATGGCGGGGTTCTGGGACTAAAATCAGCACAGGAACAAAGGAGACATGGCGGGGTTCTGGGACTAAAATCAGCACAGGAACAGAGGAGACATGGCGGGGTTCTGGAACTAAAATCAGCACAGGAAAAGAGGGGACATGGCGGGGTTCTGGGACTAAAATCAGCACAGGAAAAGAGGGGACATGGCGGGGTTCTGGGACTAAAATCAGCACAGGAACAAAGGAGACATGGTGGGTCAAAGGAGACATGGCGGGGTTCTGGGACTAAAATCAGCACAGGAACAGAGGAGACATGGCGGGGTTCTGGAACTAAAATCAGCACAGGAAAAGAGGGGACATGGCGGGGTTCTGGGACTAAAATCAGCACAGGAACAAAGGAGACATGGCGGGGTTCTGGGACTAAAATCAGCACAGGAACACAGGAGACATGGCGGGGTTCTGGGACTAAAATCAGCACAGGAACACAGGGGACATGGCGGGGTTCTGGGACTAAAATCAGCACAGGAACACAGGAGACATGGCGGGGTTCTGGGATTTTAAAGAATGCAATTAGGGAAAGGCTGATTAAAGCACTGTCAGTTCAGTTGGGATGAAAATAGCTCCGGTACATTCGTTTACTCCAGAGTTACTGGGGCGTCTTGCACCCAATCACCCCACCACCCCCCACCCCCAGCGCGCACACACACACACACACACCCCACCCAAAGGCACATACCCCCCCAGCTTTATTTCATAAAATCATTAAATATTGGATTTGTCTGCAGCTTACTTTTAAATTACATAGAACCAGGGCCACAGTGTGTGTGGCTGAATGGTGCTGGTCACAGTGCAAGGCTGGAGTGAGAGAGAGGGGTGCAGCTTCAGAGAGAGAGTGAGAGAGAGGGGTGCAGCTTCAGAGAGAGAGGGGCGCAGCTTCAGAGAGAGAGAGGGGCGCAGCTTCAGAGAGAGAGATGGGCGCAGCTTCAGAGAGAGAGATGGGCGCAGCTTCAGAGAGGGAGAGAGGCGCAGCTTCAGAGAGAGAGAGAGAGAGAGGGGCGCAGCTTCAGAGAGAGAGAGAGGGGCGCAGCTTCAGAGAGGGAGAGAGGGGTGCAGCTTCAGAGAGAGAGAGAGGGGTGCAGCTTCAGAGAGAGAGAGAGGGGTGCAGCTTCAGAGAGAGAGAGAGGGGTGCAGCTTCAGAGAGAGGCGCAGCTTCAGAGAGAGAGAGGGGCGCAGCTTCAGAGAGAGAGAGGGGCGCAGCTTCAGAGAGAGAGGGGTGCAGCTTCAGAGAGAGAGAGAGAGGTGCAGCTTCAGAGAGAGAGAGAGAGGTGCAGCTTCAGAGAGAGAGAGGGGGGTGCAGCTTCAGAAACAGAGAGAGGGGTGCAGCTTCAGAAACAGAGAGAGGGGTGCAGCTTCAGAGAGAGAGAGGCACAGCTTCAGAGAGAGAGAGAGGGGCGCAGCTTCAGAGAGGGAGAGAGGGGTGCAGCTTCAGAGAGAGAGAGAGGGGTGCAGCTTCAGAGAGAGAGAGGCGCAGCTTCAGAGAGAGAGAGAGGCGCAGCTTCAGAGAGAGAGAGAGGGGTGCAGCTTCAGAGAGAGAGAGGGGTGCAGCTTCAGAGAGAGAGAGAGGGGTGCAGCTTCAGAGAGAGAGAGAGGGGTGCAGCTTCAGAGAGAGAGAGAGGGGCGCAGCTTCAGAGAGGGAGAGAGGCGCAGCTTCAGAGAGAGAGAGAGGGGTGCAGCTTGAGAGAGAGAGGTGCGGCTTCAGAGAGAGAGAGGGGTGCAGCTTCAGAGAGAGAGAGAGAGGGAGGGGTGCAGCTTCAGAGAGAGAGAGAGGGGTGTAGCTTAAGAGAGAGAGAGAGGGATGGGTGAAGCTTCAGAGAGAGAGAGGGGGTACAGCTTCAGAGAGAGAGAGAGGGGTGAAGCTTCAGAGAGAGAGAGAGGGGTGAAGCTTCAGAGAGAGAGAGATGGGTGAAGCTTCAGAGAGAGAGAGATGGGTGAAGCTTCAGTGAGAGAGAGGGGGTACAGCTTCAGAGAGAGAGGGGTGAAGCTTAAGAGAGAGAGAGAGGGGCACAGCTTCAGAGAGAGGGGCGCAGCTTCAGAGAGAGAGAGGGGCGCAGCTTCAGAGAGAGAGGGGCGCAGCTTCAGAGAGAGAGAGGGGTGCAGCTTCAGAGAGAGAGAGGTGCGGCTTCAGAAAGAGAGAGGGGGTACAGCTTCAGAGAGAGAGAGAGAGGGGGTACAAGCGGGAAACAGCATGTAGGACGAGAGTGATGAGGACAGGGGAGATAGGGTTAGGGTTATTGGGGGTATTGATATGAGATGAGAACTATTGGGCTGGAACCACAGGCATCTGTGAACTGCGTGTGCTGCCTGTGCAGTTTGGCACCCCCTGTGTTTGGCTGTGATTGGCTGTGTTGGGCTGTGATTGGCTGTGTTTGGCTGTGATTGTGTGCAGAAATGAATAGTTTATGTCCCTGAGTTCCGTTTAGTAAAGAGCAGCGATTGTCAGTCATGCTCTCTCTCTCTCTCTCTCTCTCTCTCTCTCTCTCTCTCTCTCTCTCTCTCTCTCTCTCTCTCTCTCTCTCTCTCTCTCTCTCTCTCTCTCTCTCTCTCTCTCTCTCTCTCTCTCTCTCTCTCTCTCTCTCTCTCTCTCTCTCTCTACCTACCTACCTACTGCCTTGGGCGGATAGGAAAGGTAAGTCATGGCGCCACAGCGTTGAGCGGCCGGACTCTGGGGGAGATCAGGACTGTTGCTGTAGGTGAGGACAGGAGCACAGCAGCTCACCTGGCTGGTGGCCGCGCCTGTAGGCTGAGCACAAGGCAGTAATTTTTAACTGAAGTCCACTATGTGTTTGCTTTCTGCAAACTCACCTCATTCCCACTGAACCTGTGGCTGATTGTTACTCACTGAGTAACTGATTGAGGAGGTAATGTGCGCTGTTCCTTAGACGCTTGGGTCAGAGAATAATCGCTGTGAGCCCTGAGGCTGTTACCTTCACATGCCGCATGCCGCATGTCCACAGGCATCCATTAGCCGGTTAAAAGCAGGAAAAAGGGCTGTATTTGTCCAGGAAAGCTGTTGATTTGCAGTGATGTTAATGCTTACAGTGACTCTGTTCTGCTGTAGTCGAGGCTCCTGTCTCTTTAAGCTCTTGTCAGCCACCTTTACGTTGCCTGGCAACTGAAAGCATCAGCAGCTACCTAAGAAGTTAAATTGCATCAATTCAGCATTAATACGACTGCAGGGAACTAGGAGCAGGAGAGCGCTGGGAGCAGGAGAGCGCTGGGAGCAGGAGGGAACAGGAGGAGCAGGAGAGCGCTGGGAGCAGGAGGGAACAGGAGGAGCAGGAGAGCGCTGGAGCAGGAGGGAACAGGAGGAGCAGGAAAGCGCTGGGAGCAGGAGGGAACAGGAGGAGCAGGAGAGCGCTAGGAGCAGGAGGGAACAGGAGGAGCAGGAGAGTGCTGGAACTGGAGGGAACAGGAGGAGCAGGAGAGCGCTGGGAGCAGGAGGGAACAGGAGGAGCAGGAGAGCGCTGGAGCAGGAGGGAACAGGAGGAGCAGGAAAGCGCTGGGAGCAGGGAGGAGCAGGAGAGCGCTGGGAGCAGGAGGGAACAGGAGGAGCATGAGAGAGCAGGAGGGAACAGGAGGAGAAGGAGAGAGTATGAGGAGAAGAGAGCACGAGGAGCAGGAGGGAATAGGAGGAGCAGGAGAGCGCTGGGAGCAGGAGGGAACAGGAGGAGCATGAGAGAGCAGGAGGGAACAGGAGGAGAAGGAGAGAGTATGAGGAGAAGAGAGCACGAGGAGCAGGAGGGAATAGGAGGAGAAGGAGAGCAGGAGGGAGCAGGTCTTACTGGTGGAGTGGAGCCCTATCTGCAACCATATCTCCTCTAACTCAAATGGAACCCTGGGTTCTGTATGTATGTGTGTTAGCGAGTGATCTGTGTGTTAGCGTGTATATGTTAGAGAATGACCTGTGTGCGTGTGCGTGCGCATGCGTGTGTGTGTGTGCGTGTGTGTGTGTGCGCATGCACTGTATTGGCAGTGACATTTCCAGAAGCAGCCTCTTTGTTGCTGGGTAATTTGCTTTTGCTCAGAGATAAATATCATTGTGCTGGCTGCCTGCCGAATCAGGCCACAGACTCACACACAGCACATCTACTGATCTGTCAGCCTGATTACCCATGATGCACTGGGGGAAGGGGCTCTGGACTGCTGCTGGAGAGGAACAACACTGCAGGCGGGGGGCGGGGGTTACTGGGATGTTGGGTGTACAGGTGTACAGGTGTAGCAAACATCTGATGTACAGGTGCCCCTTTCATCCACAGATCAGCCCGTTTCAGTGTGGTTCTGCTGCAGCTTAACCGTAATATCATGTCCCGGTTTCACACCTGCAGTGTCACTGCAACTATCTGACTGACTGAGCGATTCCCCCACCCAACCCTAACCCAACCCAACCCAACCCTAACCCAACCCAACCCAACCCTAACCCAACCCAACCCTAACCCAACCCAACCCAACCTAACCTAACCCAACCCAACCTAACCCTAATGTAGAGGGATCCTCTGATGTAGAATGATGGCCTGCAGCTGGTGCCTTTCAGACAGAAATGCTCTGTGTGTGTGTGTGTGTGTGTGTGTGTGTGTGTGTGTGTGTGCGTGCATGCGTGCGTGCGTTCTTATGTGCCTTATGGCCCTGTATGTGTTTTTTGGTGTGTGATTGAGTGTTTGTTGAGAGATTGTGTGTTTGTTGTGTAATTGTGTGATGATTGTGTGATTGTTGCGTGATTGTGTGTTTGTTGTGTGATTGTGTGTTTGTTACATGATTGCGTGTTTGTTGTGTGATTGTGTGTTTGTTGTGTGATTGTGTGTTTGTTGTGTGATTGTGTGTTTGTTGTGTGATTGTGTGTTTGTTGTGTGATTGTGTGTTTGTTACATGATTGTGTGTTTGTTGTGTGATTGTGTGTTTGTTGTGTGATTGTGTGTTTGTTGTGTGATTGTGTGTTTGTTACATGATTGTGTGTTTGTTGTGTGATTGTGTGTTTGTTGTGTGATTGTGTGTTTGTTGTGTGATTGTGTGTTTGTTGTGTGATTGTGTGTTTGTTACATGATTGTGTGTTTGTTGTGTGATTGTGTGTTTGTTGTGTGATTGTGTGTTTGTTACATGATTGTGTGTTTATTGTGTGATTGTGTGTTTGTTGTGTGATTGTGTGTTTGTTGTGTGATTGTGTGTTTGTTGTGTGATTGTGTGTTTGTTGTGTGATTGTGTGTTTGTTACATGATTGTGTGTTTGTTGTGTGATTGTGTGTTTGTTGTGTGATTGTGTGTTTGTTGTGTGATTGTGTGTTTGTTGTGTGATTGTGTGTTTGTTGTGTGATTGTGTGTTTGTTGTGTGATTGTGTGTTTGTTACATGATTGTGTGTTTGTTGTGTGATTGTGTGTTTGTTGTGTGATTGTGTGTTTGTTGTGTGATTGTGTGTTTGTTGTGTGATTGTGTGTTTGTTACATGATTGTGTGTTTGTTGTGTGATTGTGTGTTTGTTGTGTGATTGTGCCCTCGTATTATTGCATGCTCGCTGTGAAATTGCATGATCATTGTGCAACTGGATGGTTATTATGTTCTGGGAGGATGATTGAGTAATTGTACGCTCGTTGTGTGATTGGGCACGTGTCATTGAGCGCTCATTATATGGTTGTGTGCTTGTGTAATTAGACACTTGTGTGATTGGATGGACTCATTTTGTAAGCAGGAGGCCTCCCACAAAAAGCAGCCGCCGGGCTTCACCGCTCTGCCCGCTAGAAACTATAGGCGAAGTCGGCGAAGCACTTGTGAATGACGTCAAGCGCTAACGTGTGGTTCCAAAGGCGCCATGCCAGTTTTTGGATATTTTGATTTGCTTATGATGCACGCTCATGATTAGGGCGCCTGTTTCTACTCGATTCCAGCAGCGAGCTCCTCCCTCGTCCGCCAAATTCATTGTATGGTTGTGTGCTTGTGTATTTGGACGCTTGTTGTGTGATTGTGTGCTTGTTGCACAACTGCTTGCATAATGTGCTACAGGAGAGGATTGATGGCTAACAGTCGCTGTCTCTCTTGCAGACAGAGATAACCTCCTTATCTCCTTGCTCTAACGAGCCATGAATTATTACTTCATTAATTATTTTGTTCCTGTAGTCCATTAAGGAGGGAAATGGGTTTGTACGTTAACCCTTTGTACTCCTGCCAAATCCAGCCCACACATGCCATAGGGAGTGTGCGCACACACACACACACACACACACACTAATGCAGATGTAGTTTGCTGTGCTTTGGATGGATGCTAGAGATATAGTTTTACTTTAGGGCCTGAATGCCACACTTCAAGGCCACGTTTTGATTGGAAGGGGGAGGTGATTGCTGCTATGGAGGGAGCTAATTGGGGGTCCGCAGGGGGCTGATTGGGGAGATGTCTGTTGTTTCTCTACTCAGTCTACAGTGGCGTCTCTAATGCCTGTATCAGTGGCTCAGTGTGAAGGGTGTGTTTAGAGGAATGATCTGATGTAACCATGTGACTCTGCAAAGGGGTCAAAGGTTAGGGATCAGGGCAGAGGGTTTGAGAGATGGATTAACTCATTAAATCATCCTGTCTTATTAACAGGGACATCAATCAATGTACTTTAGGGGGACATCAATCAACGTACTTTAGGGGGACATCAATCAACGTACTTTAGGGGGACATCAATCAACGTACTTTAGGGGGACATCAATCAATGTACTTTAGGCGGACATCAATCAACGTACTTTAGGGGAACATCAATCAACGTACTTTAGGGGGACATCAATCAATGTACTTTAGGAGGACATCAATCAACGTACTTTAGGGGAACATCAATCAACGTACTTTAAGGGGACACCAATGAACGTATTTTAGGGGGACATCAATCAATGTACTTTAGTGGGACATCAATCAAAGTACTTTAGGGGACATCAATCAACGTACTTTAGTGGGACATCAATCAACGTACTTTAGGGGGACATCAATAAATGTACTTTAGGGGGACATCAATCAACGTACTTTAGGGGAACATCAATCAACGTACTTTAAGGGGACACCGATGAACGTATTTTAGGGGGACATCAATCAATGTACTTTAGTGGGACATCAATCAACGTACTTTAGGGGGACATCAATCAACGTACTTTAGGGGGACATCAATCAACGTACTTTAGGGGGACATCAATCAACGTACTTTAGTGGGACATCAATCAACGTACTTTAGGGGGACATCAATCAACGTACTTTAGGGGCAGTGCAACCCCAGCCCCCACCCCCACTCGTTTCTTGTCTGGTTCCCACTGTGCTCCCCCCTCCCCCTCATCGGGCGGGGCGGAGAGGGGCGGGGCGGGGCAGTGCGAGCGGAGACAGAGTAACAGGGCTGCCTCTGTGGCACTGGCGCTGCGTGACTCTGATCCGGCCCGGCTGGCGGCAGTCCCTCTCCTGCGTCTCATTTACAGTCTGACACACAGACTCCCTCGTTAATTCATTACTTAAAGCACCTCTACAACCCCAGATCAGCAGTGTTTCACATATTTACTGCAGGAAACATTCTTCTCAGTTTATGTTAGTGTAAGATAGTATAATATACGTGACCGGTTGATATGATTGTGTTTATATGCTGCGTCCGGTTTAACGCATCATTCTTTGCTGTAAATGCTTACGGTGTAACAGCAGGCTTTAGCCTTTGTTGTGCTGTCATGTGACCTGCTGTGTTTCTGTCCCCACAGGTTAAGCAGATAATGGAAGAAGCCGTTACCAAGAAGTTTGTGCATGAGGACAGCAGTAATGTTATTGCCCTCTGTAGTAAGTACACACGGACACACACACACACACATGCGCACGCATTCACACACATACACACAATTGCGCATGCATTCACACACATACACACGCACACACTCTCACACTCTCTCTCACACACACACACACGCATTCACACACACACACTCATTCACACACACACATGCGCATGCATTCACTCACGCACTCACGCACACACACACACACACACACGCATTCTCTCATACACACATACACACACACTCTCACACTCTCTCACACACACACACACACACACACACACACTCACACTCTCTCACACTCACACTTTCACACTCACACACACACACGCATTCACACACACACATGCGCATGCATTCACTCACACACACACACACTCACACACTCACACACACACACTCACACACACACACACACACGCACACACACTACCACACACACACTCACACTCTCGCACACACTCTCACACACACACACACTCACACTCTCACACACACACACACACACACACACACTCTCGCACAGTGGAGAAAGTTGTCCTCTGCACTTCCACCCAAGGCTGATTCTCTATCTGCTACAGAGACGAAGCCTTTGTGTTTAAGATCTGCCTTTAATCTCATTAATGGTCTGATTTCCCCTGATCGCCTGGTTTGGGAGGCACTGTATTAAACGAGGCTGTCAGGCAGTGTCTAAGCACCGCTGTAATTATGCCATTAGCTCAGTACCCAACACTGCTCAGCGCTCTGCACCAGAGCCTTTCCAACAAGCCAGTTTATTATCAACATTAAATACCACAACATCTCTCCCTTTCCTATGTGCCTTATGGCCCTGTATGTTCCATATTCCTCTGCCAGTTTATTATCAACATTAAATAACACAACATCTCTCCCTTTCCTATGTGCCTTATGGCCCTGTATGTTCCATATTCCTCTGCCAGTTTATTATCAACATTAAATACCACAACATCTCTCCCTTTCCTATGTGCCTTATGGCCCTGTATGTTCCATATTCCTCTGCCAGTTTATTATCAACATTAAATAACACATGTCGTGGAAATTTTCCTTTTTACACACAGTGAGCAAGTCTGTCCAAACAGAACCACAACAAAACCGTATAATAAAACTTGCTTGTGTCTGCAGAGAGTATATGTTTAATTACTTAATTCATAATAATTACACTAAATAATATTCAAAAATTGTAATAAATGTTTAATGATAATCATATGATTGTCTCTAAGTTAATACACACATATTGTAAAACAGAAAATTCCCTCACACACAGCATTTCTCACTCTGCTTCATGGCCCTGTATGTTTATCATATTCTTGTATGTAGAAAAGAGCAGCTCATGTTTGACACATTTGTCTGGCTTTGCGTCCATAGCGTGTCCAGAATGTTATTGGAGAATGAGAGTGATAAGGCACTTGAATTTAGCTTTATATCTCTCAGATTGACACGAAACTTCTATGAGCTGGGACAGGAATATAGGCCATGACTCATGGGAGTGGACAAACCGAGGGCCGGCTCTGTCACGGGGGTCAAAGGTCATATGCTAATGAACGGTAGTGATGTCAGCTCTGCTGTTGCTGCTCGGCTGTCACCCCACCCCCTACACTCCCCATGGGTGGGCCTTGATAATTGCAGAACATTCGTTAATTAATTTGAATGAACGCTGCAGCTTCATTAGCAATGGGCATGTTGTATTTCGGCTGGTTTTTTGTGCTGCTTAGTCATCTCTATTTCCTGGTCTTCCTGAGATAAGAGAGGAGAGAGAAAAAGAGAGAGGGAGTAAGAGAGGGAGAAAAAGAGAGAGAGAGGGAGAAAGAGAGAGAGAGAGAGAGAGAGAGAGAGATTGTTTATTTTCATGCAGATTCTTTCAGAAGATAAATGTCTGTGGGTGTAAATATTCTGTTCTGGCGTGAGGATGAGGAGGATGAGGAGGATGAGGAGGATGAGGAGGATGTCTCAGAGTGGCTTTGTGCAGACCGGAGAATTTTGTGGGCGGGGCCGGCTCAAGGCCCGACGTGGAAGGGCTGTGTAAAACCCTTGTTTAGAACCCCCGTGTGTGTGCGCGTGTGTGTGCCTACCTGAGTGTGTGAATGTGTGTTGTGTATTAGAGAGAGGTGCGAGGCGGGCAGGCGCAGTGTGTGAGTGTGTGTTGTGTATTAGAGAGAGGTGCGAGGCGGGCAGGCGCAGTGTGTGAGTGTGTGTTGTGTATTAGAGAGAGGTGCGAGGCGGGCAGGCGCAGTGTGTGAGTGTGTGTTGTGTATTAGAGAGAGGTGCGAGGCGGGCAGGCGCAGTGTGTGAGTGTGTGTTGTGTATTAGAGAGAGGTGCGAGGCGGGCAGGCGCAGTGTGTGAGTGTGTGTTGTGTATTAGAGAGAGGTGCGAGGCGGGCAGGCGCAGTGTGTGAGTGTGTGTTGTGTATTAGAGAGAGGTGCGAGGTGGGCAGGCGCAGTGTGTGAGTGTGTGTTGTGTATTAGAGAGAGGTGCGAGGCGGGCAGGCGCAGTGTGTGAGTATGTGTTGTGTATTAGAGAGAGGTGTGAGCCGCTCTGCGTGTCTGTGAGCCGCTCTGCATGTCTGTGAGCCGCTCTGTGTGTCTGTGAGCCGCTCTGCGTGTCTGTGAGCCGCTCTGCGTGTCTGTGAGCCGCTCTGCGTGTCTGTGAGCCGCTCTGTGTGTCTGTGAGCCGCTTTGAGGGTCTGTGAGCCGCTCTGCGTGTCTGTAAGCCGTTCTGCGTGTTTGTGAGCCGCTCTGTGTGTCTGTGAGCCGCTTTGAGGGTCTGTGAGCCGC
>CM040402.1:128994650-129012150 GCA_022702515.1 Ilyophis sp. 1 JC-2022
GCCCCTGAGTGTGCAGGTAACAGGCCAGCGCCCCCCTGTGTGCCACACCTGCCCCTGAGTGTACAGGTAACAGGCCAGCGCCCCCCTGGGTGCCACACCTGCCCCTCAGTGTGCAGGTAACAGGCCAGCGCCCCCCTGTGTGCCACACCTGCCCCTCAGTGTGCAGGTAACAAGCCAGCGCCCCCCTGTGTGCCACACCTGCCCCTGAGTGTGCAGGTAACAGGCCAGCGCCCCCCTGTGTGCCACACCTGCCCCTCAGTGTGCAGGTAACAGGCCAGCGCCCCCCTGTGTGCCACACCTGCCCCTGAGTGTACAGGTAACAGGCCAGCGCCCCCCTGTGTGCCACACCTGCCCCTCAGTGTGCAGGTAACAGGCCAGCGCCCCCCTGTGTGCCACACCTGCCCCTCAGTGTGCAGGTAACAGGCCAGCGCCCCCCTGTGTGCCACACCTGCCCCTGAGTGTGCAGGTAACAGGCCAGCGCCCCCCTGTGTGCCACACCTGCCCCTGAGTGTGCAGGTAACAGGCCAGCGCCCCCCTGTGTGCCACACCTGCCCCTCAGTGTGCAGGTAACAGGCCAGCGCCCCCCTGTGTGCCACACCTGCCCCTCAGTGTGCAGGTAACAGGCCAGCGCCCCCCTGTGTGCCACACCTGCCCCTGAGTGTGCAGGTAACAAGCCAGCGCCCCCCTGTGTGCCACACCTGCCCCTGAGTGTGCAGGTAACAGGCCAGCGCCCCCCTGTGTGCCACACCTGCCCCTCAGTGTGCAGGTAACAAGCCAGCGCCCCCCTGTGTGCCACACCTGCCCCTGAGTGTGCAGGTAACAGGCCAGCGCCCCCCT
This sequence comes from Ilyophis sp. 1 JC-2022, assembly GCA_022702515.1. Classification (NCBI taxonomy): domain Eukaryota; kingdom Metazoa; phylum Chordata; class Actinopteri; order Anguilliformes; family Synaphobranchidae; genus Ilyophis; species Ilyophis sp. 1 JC-2022. The sequence continues at coordinate 128,995,488 of CM040402.1, forward strand.
GTGTGCCACACCTGCCCCTCAGTGTGCAGGTAACAGGCCAGCGCCCCCCTGTGTGCCACACCTGCCCCTCAGTGTGCAGGTAACAGGCCAGCGCCCCCCTGTGTGCCACACCTGCCCCTCAGTGTGCAGGTAACAGGCCAGCGCCCCCCTGTGTGCCACACCTGCCCCTCAGTGTGCAGGTAACAGGCCAGCGCCCCCCTGTGTGCCACACCTGCCCCTGAGTGTACAGGTAACAGGCCAGCGCCCCCCTGTGTGCCACACCTGCCCCTGAGTGTACAGGTAACAGGCCAGCGCCCCCCTGTGTGCCACACCTGCCCCTGAGTGTACAGGTAACAGGCCAGCGCCCCCCTGGGTGCCACACCTGCCCCTCAGTGTACAGGTAACAGGCCAGCGCCCCCCTGTGTGCCACACCTGCCCCTGAGTGTGCAGGTAACAGGCCAGCGCCCCCCTGTGTGCCACACCTGCCCCTGAGTGTGCAGGTAACAGGCCAGCGCCCCCCTATAGTTAAGCAACTATCATGCTTAACTATAATGCTTTAGCTATAATGCTTTAACTGTAATGCTTAACTATAATGCTTTAGCTATAATGCTTTAACTATAATGCTTAACTATAATGCTTTAACTATAATGCTTTAGCTATAATGCTTTAACTATAATGCTTAACTATAATGCTTTAACTATAATGCTTAACTATAATGCTTTAGCTATAATGCTTTAACTATAATGCTTTAACTATAATGCTTAACTATAAGGCTTAACTATAATGCTTTAACTAATGCTTTAGCTATAATGCTTAACTATAATGCTTTAGCTATAATGCTTTAACTATAATGCTTAACTATAATGCTTAACTATAATGCTTTAACTATAATGCTTAACTATAATGCTTTAGCTATAATGCTTTAACTATAATGCTTAACTATAATGCTTAACTATAAGGCTTAACTATAATGCTTTAACGATAATGCTTTTAGCTATAATGCTTTAACTATAATGCTTTAACTATAATGCTTAACTATAATGCTCAACTATAATGCTTTAACTATAATGCTTAACTATAATGCTTTAGCTATAATGCTTTAACTATAATGCTTAACTATAACGCTTTAGCTATAATGCTTTAACTATAATGCTTAACTATAATGCTTTAACTATAATGCTTAACTATAATGCTTTAGCTATAATGCTTTAACTATAATGCTTTAACTATAATGCTTAACTATAATGCTTTAGCTATAATGCTTTAACTATAATGCTTAACTATAACGCTTTAGCTATAATGCTTTAACTATAATGCTTAACTATAATGCTTTAGCTATAATGCTTTAACTATAATGCTTTAACTATAATGCTTAACTATAATGCTTTAACTATAATGCTTTAACTATAATGCTTTAACTATAATGCTTAACTATAATGCTTTAGCTATAATGCTTTAACTATAATGCTTAACTATAATGCTTAACTATAATGCTTTAACTATAATGCTTAACTATAATGCTTTAGCTATAATGCTTTAACTATAATGTTTAACTATAATGCTTTAACTATAATGCTTTAACTATAATGCTTAACTATGAGGCTTAACTATAATGCTTTAACTATAATGCTTTAACTATAATGCTTAACTATAATGCTTAACTATAATGCTTTAGCTATAATGCTTTAGCTATAATGCTTTAACTATAATGCTTAACTATAAGGCTTAACTATAATGCTTTAACTATAATGCTTAACTATAATGCTTAACTATAATGCTTTAACTATAATGCTTAACTATAATGCTTAACTATAATGCTTAACTATAAGGCTTAGCTATAATGCTTTAACTATAATACTTTAACTATAATGCTTAACTATAATGCTTAACTATAATGCTTAACTATAAGGCTTAACTATAATGCTTAACTATAATGCTTTAACTATAATGCTTAACTATAATGCTTTAACTATAATGCTTAACTATAATGCTTAACTATAATGCTTTAACTATAATGCTTAACTATAATGCTTAAATATAATGCTTTAGCTATAATGCTTTAACTATAATACTTTAACTATTATGCTTTTTTTTTACTAAACAATAAACGGTGCTTTTGTTAGTTATACAGAATGAGTGTCCTTATGAATTAGCGCTTTATAATAAATGGAAAGGAACGGTAAAATTGTATTTGTGTAGGGGTGTGCCTGTGACGTGGCAGATGTGGAGCGTGGTGGATAATTTATACACATCACACGTTCTGAGAAAAGGCTTCAGCAAAGGCTACACTTGTGTTTCCTCACTGAAGAATTTTCCGGGAGCCTCCTCGTTCTCCACTCCTCGCTCGAGGAGCATTTAGTGGTTTGGAATGTCTTTAAAGATGGCGAACCTTGATCAATTTCCGGGTCACGCGAGGATAAAGTATACATTGCGATTGGAATACATGCCCTGTGTGCCACCCCCCCCCCCCCCCGAGTGTGCAGCTAACAAGCCAGTAACGCCCCCCCACCACCGCCTCTAAAAGGACTGAAACAAAACATTCCAGGTACGAGCTCCTTAACCAAGGCAATGGTTCGGGGGCTGTTGGTTTTTTTCCGTGTGCTCCAGCAGTGCGTCTTTTTGCAGAGCGTTAAATGGAAGGTGTGATCACGTCTGCGCGTGGGCGAGCTGCCGGGATTCTGCCACATTAGAGTGGGTGAACAAAAGTGGCTTTAGTCACGATGGGTGCTTTGTGTCGGGCGGGGGGGGGGTTAGTCAAACTGCAGGTGTGCTGCTGGTACAGTGTGATATCACCATGAGGTCATCAGTGATGCTCTGACTGAGCGCCCCAGGCGGATAGGGTTTGGTTTGTTCACTCACACAGCAGTCTCTATGGAGACTACACACCCCTGGACTTTATGATACACATTCAGCTCCTGTATGTGTGTGTATGTGTGAGTATGTCTGTGTGTGTGTGTGTGTGTGTGTGTATGTAGTGCGGTCAGTTTAGTATTTAGCACTTTTTGTCTCTTGTACACGGTAGTATTATGGGTTGTGTAGTTTTAGCACTGATCTACAGTGTCGTGTAGTATTATGGGTTGTGTAGTTTTAGCACTGATCTACAGTGTCGTGTAGTATTATGGGTTGTGTAGTTTTAGCACTGATCTACAGTGTCGTGTAGTATTATGGGTTGTGTAGTTTTAGCACTGATCTACAGTGTCGTGTAGTATTATGGGTTGTGTAGTTTTAGCACTGATCTACAGTGTCGTGTAGTATTATGGGTTGTGTAGTTTTAGCACTGATCTACAGTGTCGTGTAGTATTATGGGTTGTGTAGTTTTAGCACTGATCTACAGTGTCGTTGTATTTTAACACAAAGAGCAACAAGTCAGCAGTAACCCAGGAGAAGCATTCCATAGATTAGAGCCTGTTTCTATGCCAACAAGCTCTCCTCATGCAGGCATGCGAGCTGTGGCACCCCCTCGTGCATGCATTCTTACTCTCACATTCACAAGCACGTGCACGCTCTCTTACTCTCACATTCACAAGCACGTGCACGCTTTCTTACTTTCACATTCACAAGCACGTGCACACTCTCTTACTCTCACATTCACAAGCACGTGCACGCTCTCTTACTCTCACATTCACAAGCACGTGCACGCTCTCTTACTCTCACATTCACAAGCGCGTGCACGCTCTCTTACTCTCACATTCACAAGCACGTGCACGCTCTCTTACTCTCACATTCACAAGTACGTGCACGCTCTCTTACTCTCACATTCACAAGCGCGTGCACGCTCTCTTACTCTCACATTCACAAGTACGTGCACGCTCTCTTACTCTCACATTCACAAGCACGTGCACGATCTCTTACTCTCACATTCACAAGCACATGCACGATCTCTTACTCTCACATTCACAAGCACATGCACGATCTCTTACTCTCACATTCACAAGCACGTGCACGATCTCTTACTCTCACATTCACAAGCACGTGCACGATCTCTTACTCTCACATTCACAAGCACGTGCACGCTCTCTTACTCTCACATTCACAAGTACGTGCACGCTCTCTTACTCTCACATTCACAAGTACGTGCACGCTCTCTTACTCTCACATTCACAAGCACGTGCACGCTCTCTTACTCTCACATTCACAAGCACGTGCACGCTCTCTTACTCTCACATTCACAAGCACGTGCACGCTCTCTTACTCTCACATTCACAAGTACGTGCACGCTCTCTTACTCTCACATTCACAAGTACGTGCACGCTCTCTTACTCTCACATTCACAAGCACGTGCACGCTCTCTTACTCTCACATTCACAAGTACGTGCACGCTCTCTTACTCTCACATTCACAAGTACGTGCACGCTCTCTTACTCTCACATTCACAAGTACGTGCACGCTCTCTTACTCTCACATTCACAAGCACGTGCACGCTCTCTTACTCTCACATTCACAAGCACGTGCACGCTCTCATACTCTCACATTCACAAGTACGTGCACGCTCTCTTACTCTCACATTCACAAGCGCGTGCACGCTCTCTTACTCTCACATTCACAAGCACGTGCACGCTCTCTTACTCTCACATTCACAAGTACGTGCACGCTCTCTTACTCTCACATTCACAAGCACATGCACGATCTCTTACTCTCACATTCACAAGCACATGCACGATCTCTTACTCTCACATTCACAAGCACATGCACGATCTCTTACTCTCACATTCACAAGCACATGCACGATCTCTTACTCTCACATTCACAAGCACATGCACGATCTCTTACTCTCACATTCACAAGCACGTGCACGCTCTCTTACTCTCACATTCACAAGTACGTGCACGCTCTCTTACTCTCACATTCACAAGTACGTGCACGCTCTCTTACTCTCACATTCACAAGTACGTGCACGCTCTCTTACTCTCACATTCACAAGTACGTGCACGCTCTCTTACTCTCACATTCACAAGCACGTGCACGCTCTCTTACTCTCACATTCACAAGCACGTGCACGCTCTCTTACTCTCACATTCACAAGTACGTGCACGCTCTCTTACTCACATTCACAAGCACGTGCACACTCTCTTACTCTCACATTCATAAGCACGTGCACGCTCTCTTACTCTCACATTCACAAGCACGTGCACACTCTCTTACTCTCACAAGCACGTGCACGCTTTCTTACTCTCACATTCACAAGCACGTGCACGCTTTCTTACTTTCACATTCACAAGCACGTGCACGCTTTCTTACTTTCACATTCACAAGCACGTGCATACTCTTACTCTCACATTCACAAGCACGTGCACGCTCTCTTACTCTCACATTCACAAGTACGTGCACGCTCTCTTACTCTCACATTCACAAGCACGTGCACGCTCTCTTACACTCACATTCACAAGCACGTGGACGCTCTCTTACTCTCACATTCACAAGCATGTGCACGCTCTCTTACTCTCACATTCACAAGCACGTGCACGCTCTCTTACTCTCACATTCACAAGCACGTGCACGCGCTCTTACTCTCACATTCACAAGCACGTGCACACTCTCTTACTCTCACATTCATAAGCACGTGCACGCTCTCTTACTCTCACATTCACAAGCACGTCCACACTCTCTTACTCTCACATTCATAAGCACGTGCACGCTCTCTTACTCTCACATTCACAAGCACGTGCACACTTTCTTACTTTCACATTCACAAACACATGCACGCTCTCTTACTCTCACATTCATAAGCACGTGCACGCTTTCTTACTTTCACAAGCGCGTGCACGCTTTTTGACTCTCACATTCATAAGCACGTGCAAGCTCTCTTACTCTCACATTCATAAGCACGTGCACGCTCTCTTACTCTCACATTCACAAGCGCGTGCACGCTCTCTTACTCTCACGTTCACAAGCACGTGCACACTTTCTTACTTTCACATTCACAAACACATGCACGCTCTCTTACTTTCACATTCACAAGCGCGTGCATGTGCACGCTTTTTGACTCTCACATTCATAAGCACGTGCACGCTCTCTTACTCTCACATTCACAAGCACGTGCACACTTTCTTACTTTCACATTCACAAACACGTGCACGCTCTCTTACATTCACAAGCACGTGCACGCTCTCTTACTTTCACAAGCACATGCATGCTTTTTTACTCTCACATTCACAAAACATGCACATGCGCGCACAGACACACACACACACACACACACTCACGCACATTTATGCATACAGTCTATGCACACGCAGTATTGTGATTTACACTTCTTAAGGTAAAGGAATAGAGCCAGTTTATCTCTCTCTGTTTTTCCACTGGAAGCAGTTTCCAGTTGGACATTTTGCTTGAAGGCAAGGCAAGGCAAGGCAGCTTTATTTATAGAGCGCATTTCGTACACATGTGCAATTCAATGTGCTTTACATATACAATAACAAGATTAAACGAGGAAATCATTAAAATTCATTAAAAAAAATAAAAAGATAAGGCAATAAGAATAAAGAATCTAAAAATAAATAAAAAGATAAGACAATAAGATTTGCAGCAGAAAACAGAAGTAACTGAATAAAAACAATAATGGATAAGACAATTAAAATTACACCTTTGTGGGGCTACTCTTAGTAAAGCAAGTCAGTGTTCATAAGCCCTACAAAACAAGAACGTTTTGAGCCTGGATTTAAAAGTTGCCACATTTGGGGCGTATCTAAGTGTTTCTGGGAGTTTGTTCCAGGTGTCGGAAGCATAATATTTGAAAGTAAATTTTGTTGTGGGTTGAGATAATGGGTGGTTATGGTGATCTTCCAAATACTCCATTAATTACTTTAATTATCTCAGACTTTACATAAGAGAGGGAGAATACTGATGGGATTTGTAGTTTGATAAGCTTCTTCATATTTATAAACAGGTATTAAGCAGGTGATAAGCTTCTAGCATGTTGTTGTGGTGATAAGAAATTTTTTTAACTCCTCATTTTTCAATTATTGATCCTGTCAATGGTGTGTGTGAGTCTTTGTGTGTTTATGTGTTTGTATCTGTGAGTAAATTAGTGTATATGTGTGTCTGTGTGTGTGTGTGCATGTGATGTGTAAGTATGAGTGTGTATGTGAGCACATGTGAAGTAACGTGTGAGTATGTGTTGGATGTGTGAGTGTGTGTATGTGTCGGTGTGTGTGTATAGTGTCTGTGTGTGTGTGTGTGTGTTTGTGTCTGTGCATGTGTGCACATATGTGTGTGTGTGTATGTGTGTGTGCACATATGTGTTTGTGCGTGTGTGTGTGTGTGCACGTGTGTGTATATGTGTATGTGTGTGTACATGTGTGTGTGTCTGTGTGTGTGTGCACATATGTGTGTATGTGTGTGCGTTTATGTATGTGAGTGTGTGTGTGTGCACATATGTGTGTATGTGTCTGTGTGTGTGTGTGTGTGTGTGTGTGTGTGTGTGTGTGCACATATGTGTGTCTGTGTGAGTGTGTGTGCACATATGTGTGTGTGTGTGTGTGTGTGTGCACATATGTGTGTATGTGAGTGTGTGCTCACAGTACAGTATGGAGCCCTTGTTCTCAGCAGGGTGAGGAAGCTTCATAGATAACAGCAGCTATGGGAGCGGAGCGCTCGATAGGATTAGCAGAGCTCCTGCAGGGGGAAGTAGGTCTCCTACTGACTGGCTTTTGGAGCTCAACTAGCCTGTGGGGTCTGTGGAAGGTAGTGTCTCTACTGCCATCTGGGGGTTAGGAGGAGGAACAGCAGCACTCTCATCAGCCGTGAAAAGTGAAACTCATGACGTAACTTGATGCAAGCAGATTGCAGGCACACAGCAAACTATGGGAGTCTGTTAGACACTGTCCAGTCCATAGGGGTCTCTGCATGTGCTACCACCTGACCTGCACTGACACATGCTAACACTTGCACAAACATCCGTGCATGCAAACACATACAGAGAGCATCCGTGCATGGAAACACATACAGTGAGCATCCGTGCATGCAAACACATACAGAGAGCATCCGTGCATGCAAACACATACAGTGAGCATCCGTGCATGCAAACACATACAGTGAGCACCATAATTCATTGGACAGTGACACATTTTTTGTTATTTTGGTTCCGTACTCTAGTACGAGTTTGAAAGAATACAATGACAACGAGGTTGAAGTACAGACTGTCAGCTTTAATTTGAGGGTATTAATATCAGATAAACTGTTTAGAAATTATAGAACCTTTTGTACATAGTTCCCCCCATTTTCGTGCATCAAAAAATATTGGACAGTTTAACATAATGTAGAATAAAGTAATAATTTTTAATATTTGGTCACATATCCTTTGCATGCCAAGACTTCCTGATGTTTGTAACCAAACAATATCAAAATTGATATCAAAAATCAATATCAAAAAAATATATACAGCTAATGAAACCCAAAATTCAGTGTCTCAGAAAATTAGAATATTTTTGCTTTAACATATTTTTAAAGTATCATATTTAATATTTGGTCGCATATCCTTTGCATGCTGTTACTTCCTGAAGTCTGTGACCAATCAACATCAAAAGACTCTCGATATCTTATTTTCAGGTACTGTTACAAGCGATACTATAACCTCTCTGCATTTGAACTGATCTCTATGAGAATTGGGGGGTAAGACTAGATTCAGCTGTAAATTACACTGGTACAGTATGGAACACATGACTCGTGAAATGGCTGTACGTCATCAAGGGTCTAAGGTATCAAACGAGCCCCAAACCATCACTCTGCGGCCAGATATGGAGTAGATGTGGATGGATCCCTTTAAGGGTTGTTTCTCCTGACTTTTTTCCCCATAGAGGTCTATAGGAAAATGAGTCAGGAGAAATAACCCTTGCAGTGATCCATCCACATCTACTCCATATCTGGCAACAGAGTGATGGTTTGGAGCTCGTTCGATAGCTCAGACCCTTGATGACGTACAGCCATTTAGCCAGCCATGTGTTCCATACTGTACCAGTGTAATTTACAGCTGAATCTAGTCTCACCCCCCAATTCCCATAGAGATCAGTTCAAATGCAGAGAGGTTATAGTATCGCTTGTAACAGTACCTGAAAATAAGATATTGAGAGTCTTTTGATGTTGATTGGTCACAGACTTCAGGAAGTAACAGCATGCAAAGGATATGCGACCAAATATTAAATATGATACTTTAAAAATATGTTAAAGCAAAATATTCTAATTTTCTGAGACACTGAATTTTGGGTTTCATTAGCTGTAAGCCATAATCATCAAAATTACAAGAAATAAAGGCTTGAAATATTTCACTCTATGTGTAATGAATCTATATAATATATGAGTTTCACTTTCTGAAATGAGTGACAAAAAATATTGAACTTTTTCACGATATTCAAATTTTTTGAGCTGCACCTGTATATTCGTCCTTTATTTCTGAAAAGAGACAGCTATACACCTGTATTTATTATGAGTGTACAAAACTCTATATAATAGGCTAACCGTAATGGCGGTCATAATTGTGAACACAATTTACTATAACTTCTCTGCATTTGAATGGATCTCTATGGGAATTGGGGCGGAGGACTAGATTTAGCTGTAAATTACACTGGAACAGTATGGAACACATGGTTGGCTAAATGGCTGTAAGTCTTCAAGGGTCTGACATATCAAACAAGCCTTAAACCATCACTGCTGTCAGATATGCAGTAAATATGGATGGATAACTTGAAGGGTTTCTTCTCCTGACTTATTTTTCCATAGAGTTCAATGGGAAAATTTGTCAGGAGAAACGACCCTTAAATTGATCCATCCATATCTACTGCATATCTGGCAGCAGAGTGATGGTTTGAGGCTCATTTGATACCTCAGACCCTTGATGACTTACAGCCATTTTACTAACCATGTATTCCATACCGTTCCAGCATAATTTACAGCTAAATCTAGACCCAACCCCAAATTCCCATAGAGATCTATTCAAATGCAGAGATGTTATAGTATCGCTTGTAAGAGTACCAGAAAATAAGATATCAAGAGTCTTTTGATGTTGTTGGGTCACAGCCATCAGGAAGTCATGGCATGCAAAGCCAAAGGTTATGCGACCAAATATAAAAAATTTAAAGGCACAGTCAACTTAGTGTATGTAAACTTCTGACCCACTGGAATTGTGATATAGTGAATTAAAAGTGAAATAATCTGTCTGTAAACAATTGTTGGAAAAAATTACTTGTGTCATGCACTATAGTTTGCTAACATGAAATCTGTGGAGTGGTTAAAAATGAGTTTTAATGACTTCAACCTAAGTGTATGTAAACTTTTGACCACAACTATACTAGTTCGTATATCGTGGATATATGAACGGTTTGGAACGCACTCGACCAATTACAATGCGTGGTCGGAACTCACTGTTGTATGTTGTATGTAGAGACTCCCCCTCCCCCCACGTGGTTCTGTTCTCACACAGTTCTTTAGTCTTTGCAGGGGGAAGGTGGGAGGGGTGTTTTTGGGGTGGTTCTGTTCTCACACAGTTCTTTAGTCTTTACAGGGGGAAGGTGGGAGGGGTGTTTTTGGGGTGGTTCTGTTCTCACACAGTTCTTTAGTCTTTGCAGGGGGAAGGTGGGAGGGGTGTTTTTGGGGTGGTACTGTTCTCACACAGTTCTTTAGTCTTTGCAGAGGGAAGGTGGGAGGGGTGTTTTTGGGGTGGTTCTGTTCTCACACAGTTCTTTAGTCTTTGCAGGGGGAAGGTGGGAGGGGTGTTTTTGGGGTGGTTCTGTTCTCACACAGTTCTTTAGTCTTTGCAGGGGGAAGGTGGGAGGGGTGTTTTTGGGGTGGTTCTGTTCTCACACAGTTCTTTAGTCTTTGCAGGGGGAAGGTGGGAGGGGTGTTTTTGGGGTGGTTCTGTTCTCACACAGTTCTTTAGTCTTTGCAGGGGGAAGGTGGGAGGGGTGTTTTTGGGGTGGTTCTGTTCTCACACAGTTCTTTAGTCTTTGCAGGGGGAAGGTGGGAGGGGTGTTTTTGGGGTGGTTCTGTTCTCACACAGTTCTTTAGTCTTTGCAGGGGGAAGGTGGGAGGGGTGTTTTTGGGGTGGTTCTGTTCTCACACAGTTCTTTAGTCTTTGCAGGGGGAAGGTGGGAGGGGTGTTTTTGGGGTGGTTCTGTTCTCACACAGTTCTTTAGTCTTTGCAGGGGGAAGGTGGGAGGGGTGTTTTTGGGGTGGTACTGTTCTCACACAGTTCTTTAGTCTTTACAGGGGGAAGGTGGGAGGGGTGTTTTTGGGGTGGTTCTGTTCTCACGCAGTTCTTTAGTCTTTGCAGGGGGAAGGTGGGAGGGGTGTTTTTGGGGTGGTACTGTTCTCACACAGTTCTTTAGTCTTTGCAGGGGGAAGGTGGGAGGGGTGTTTTTGGGGTGGTTCTGTTCTCACACAGTTCTTTAGTCTTTGCAGGGGGAAGGTGGGAGGGGTGTTTTTGAGGTGGTTCTGTTCTCACGCAGTTCTTTAGTCTCTGCAGGGGGAAGGTGGGAGGGGTGTTTTTGGGGTGGTTCTGTTCTCACGCTATTCTCTAGTCTCTGCAGAGATGAGCAGCAGGGAGCAGCAGCCTAAGATCTGATCTGATCCTTCCTGTGAAGACGCTGTGTGCTGTATAGTGTGTGGGTTATATCGATCAAGTTCATTAAAGTATCTGCTGATGAACAGGGGTACGGGGGTGTCTTGGGAGAGGCCTTACTATCACTATTACGATCTTACTATCGCCCTTTGAAAACAGGAAAAAAAGGTTGGAGCACTACATCTTCTTATTGTTGGAAGGAAGTACATAAATCAAACATAAAATCTAGATATTTGCCAGTAAACTGTACATACAGTGGAACCTGAAAGATGCACATTGAGATGGGAAAAAGAAGAGCGGGAGAAAGAAGGTGAGATTGAGAAAGGTAGAGGAGGGGAGAGAAAATTGAGAGACAGAGAGGGAGGAAAGGAGAGAGAGGGAGAACGAGCCACCGTCAATACGGTCAATACTGTGCGACCGGTCTCTGTTATTAGATTTATACAGGATGCTAGCTCCATTAGCACTGCATGCATTGCGTTCAGCTGACATTTAAACTCTATTTAGTGGTTTGTTCTTTCATGTATTCACGAATGGAAAAATCATTCCTGCGTTTTCCGGTAAAATTCAAGCAATTAGTCAAGCTGCAGTTTATTTTACCCCATGGGCACGGAGGAAGTCGATGGGACTGGCTCATTTGAATGCCAATAACTATGCATTTTATTGCAGTAATGCATGGTTATATGAGATATAGAAAAAAATATCATAACAGTGCATTTTATGAGCTTAATGACATTAATGTACTTCCTAAAGGGATTTATCTAAGACAGATCCCAGATCAGCACAGTGAGCAGAAGGCATTGATGGAGAGAGATTTGATATCTCTCAAAATCACAGTTTTAATTTCAAACTTCATATTTCAGTTTAAAATGAAGAAAAGGCGGTGTTTGGATGGTGCTGTAATGTGGAAGAGTCCTGGTGTTTGGGTGGTGTTTGGATGGTGCTGTAATGTGGAAGAGCCCTGGTGTTTGGGTGGTGTTTGGATGGTGCTGTAATGTGGAAGAGCCCTGGTGTTTGTGTAGTGTTTGGATGGTGCTGTAATGTGGAAGAGCCCTGGTGTTTGGGTGGTGTTTGGATGGTGCTGTAATGTGGAAGAGCCCTGGTGTTTGGGTAGTGTTTGGATGGTGCTGTAATGTGGAAGAGCCCTGGTGTTTGTGTAGTGTTTGGATGGTGCTGTAATGTGGAAGAGCCCTGGTGTTTGTGTAGTGTTTGGATGGTGCTGTAATGTGGAAGAGCCCTGGTGTTTGGGTGGAGTTTGGATGGTGCTGTAATGTGGAAGAGCCCTGGTGTTTGGGTGGTGTTTGGATGGTGCTGTAATGTGGAAGAGCCCTGGTGTTTGTGTTGTGTTTGGATGGTGCTGTAATGTGGAAGAGCCCTGGTGTTTGTGTAGTGTTTGGATGGTGCTGTAATGTGGAAGAGCCCTGGTGTTTGTGTAGTGTTTGGATGGTGCTGTAATGTGGAAAGAGGCAGGTTATTTGGGTGGTGTTTGGATGGTGCTGCTTGCTGAGCAGGCCTGGTTGATCAGAGCTGTGCTGGACAGAGAGCAGACGTAGTGATTAAACAACCACACAGGCCGCCAGTGTAACCTCAGTCCTCTCCAGCGATGCGGCAGTTTACACAGCACGGCTTTGTGTGCGGTCTCTTTACAGACCTCCAAATAAAGACCGTGACCATATTTTTAAATGCAGAAACAGAGGAGACCATCTGCGTGTCTCTCTTACTCTCTACTCGTCAATCAGCAGGGCTGGGAAGTGACGTGTTCCAGGTGCGAGACGTCAAACCATTTTTATATTCTGATTTTAAAAGAGAAAGCGAAATAGAGAGGGCTCTTTTAAAGCTTCATTTCAGATTGTGTGCTGATAGAAGTGGTCATTACTGCTCTGTGGGAGAGCACCATATATAACCATATATGTGCACACAGTATATTTCAAGATCTTCATGGCTGAAACCTAAAAAAAACAGGTGGGGTTTGGATTTTGAAGTGATCATCAGGGTGGGGTGGGGCTGATGAGTCAGACCGCGCTCGCTGCCTCACCCCCCCACAGCGAGTCGTTCTGTAACAGTTTGTTACTGTCAGTTAGTATGACTCATAGCGCCACGTGCTGTGGAAAGACCTAATCAGGCATATTGATCAGGGCCAGTGGTGGTGCACATAGATGGATGATTCGGGATTAATGTCACTCTGCTCTTATCAGACACCGTCTCTTTCCCGCATCTCATTCCCTTTTGGACAGCACACTCTCTCAGCATGTCTCAATTACCATGTCTCAATCACCACGTCTCAATCACCACGTCTCAATTACCATGTCTCAATCACCACGTCTCAATCACCACGTCTCAATCACCACGTCTCAATTACCATGTCTCAATTACCATGTCTCAATCACCATGTCTCAATCACCACGTCTCAATTACCATGTCTCAATTACCATGTCTCAATCACCACATCTCAATTACCACGTCTCAATTACCATGTCTCAATCACCACGTCTCAATTACCATGTCTCAATCACCACGTCTCAATTACCATGTCTCAATTACCATGTCTCAATTACCATGTCTCAATCACCACGTCTCAATCACCACGTCTCAATTACCATGTCTCAATTACCATGTCTCAATCACCACGTCTCAATTACCATGTCTCAATTACCATGTCTCAATTACCATGTCGCTACCGCTAACAAGCTGAGGGGAGCCTGCATTAGCATTAGCACTGGGTTTTATAACTTTTGTTTGCTTTTTGACACAGTCCTGCACGTTCACAAATGCCTTTTTCTGTGAAATAAAGACTTTAATTGTCAGTGCGTGGACTATAGGTGATGCTGTCCAGCATCATCACTGTTTACTGAAGAGAAACCTTCGCCTCGGATTAAGCGGCATGCGCCAAAACCTTTGGTTTTTATTGGCCCAGTTGGTCACAAAGGCAGATGTGACTTATCCCATAAGGTATGTCTCTTTAATGACTTATCCCATAAGGTATGTCTCTTTAATGACTTATCCCATAAGGTATGTCTCTTTAATGACTTAACCCATAAGGTATGTCTCTTTAATGACTTATCCCATAAGGTATGTCTCTTTAATGACTTATCCCATAAGGTATGTCTCTTTAATGACTTAACCCATAAGGTATGTCTCTTTAATTACTTATCCCATAAGGTATGTCTCTTTAATGACTTAACCCATAAGGTATGTCTCTTTAATGACTTATCCCATAAGGTATGTCTCTTTAATGACTTAACCCATAAGGTATGTCTCTTTAATGACTTAACCCATAAGGTATGTCTCTTTAATGACTTATCCCATAAGGTATGTCTCTTTAATAATGAGGGAAATTTGCTCTTGTACAATCAAATGGCAGCTTATATTCAGTGAAAGTATTCATATGTTCAGAAGTAACACAGTAAAATAGACATCAGTCGTTAAACAGGCCATTGCACACACACACTCTCACATGCAAACACATGCTCTTGCACACACACACTCACATGCAAACACATGTTCTCACACACACTCTCTCACATGCAAACACATGCTCTTTCTCACACACACACACACTCACATGCAAACACATGCTTTTGCACACACATATACACACACACTCTCACATGTAAACACATGCTCTTGCACACACATACACACACACACTCTCACATGCAAACACATGCTCTTGCACACACACACACACACACTCTCATATGCAAACACATGCTCTCACACACACAAACACATACACACATACAAACACTCGTACACACAAACACACACACAAACACTCGCACACACACATATAAACACTCTCACATGCAAACACACACTCTCACACACACACTTCAACAAACACACACGCTTGCATACACAAACGCACACACAAGCACGCTCGCACACATACATACACATGTGCACACACGCTCGCACACACACACACACACACACAGTCACTCAGCACTTTAAGGCGTGTTCTGTATATAAAAATGAAAGCAGGGGCATTTGGGTCATAGCTCCTGTGGTAAGGCGTTGTTGCTGAGCTGAGAGCTGAGGGTTGTTTGCCTGCCGCAGTGCTTCTGGGATAACACAGGGCGTTTATCACGCTAGTGTCAGTGCTTCTGGGATAACACAGGGCGTTTATCACGCTAGTGTCAGTGCTTCTGGGATAACACAGGGCGTTTATCACGCTAGTGTCAGTGCTTCTGGGATAACACTGGGCGTTTATCATGCTAGTGTCAGTGCTTCTGGGATAACACAGGGCGTTTGTCATGCTAGTGTCAGTGCTTCTGGGATAATACAGGGCGTTTATCATGCTAGTATCAGTGCTTCTGGGATAACACAGGGCGTTTATCACGCTAGTGTCAGTGCTTCTGGGATAACACTGGGCGTTTATCATGCTAGTGTCAGTGCTTCTGGGATAACACAGGTTGTTTATCATGCTAGTGTCAGTGCTTCTGGGATAAGACAGGGCGTTTATCATGCTAGTGTCAGTGCTTCTGGGATAACACAGGGCGTTTATCACGCTAGTGTCAGTGCTTCTGGGATAACACAGGTCATTTATCGTGCAAGTGTCAGTGCTTCTGGGATAACACAGGGCGTTTATCACGCTAGTGTCAGTGCTTCTGGGATAACACAGAGCGTTTATCACGCTAGTGTCAGTGCTTCTGGGATAACGCAGGGCGTTTATAACGCTAGTGTCAGTGCTTCTGGGATAACACAGGTTGTTTATCACGCTAGTGTCAGTGCTTCTGGGATAACACTGGGCGTTTATCATGCTAGTCAGTGCTTCTGGGATAACACAGGGCGTTTATCATGCTAGTGTCAGTACTTCTGGGATAAGACAGGGCGTTTATCACGCTAGTGTCAGTGCTTCTGGGATAACACAGGGCGTTTATCACGCTAGTGTCAGTGCTTCTGGGATAACACAGGTCATTTATCGTGCTAGTGTCAGTGCTTCTGGGATAACACAGGGCGTTTATCACGCTAGTGTCATTGCTTCTGGGATAACACAGGGCGTTTATCACGCTAGTGTCAGTGCTTCTGGGATAACACAGGTTGTTTATCACGCTAGTGTCAGTGCTTGTGGGATAACACAGGGCGTTTATCACGCTAGTGTCAGTGCTTCTGGGATAACAGGTTGTTTATCAC
>CM040402.1:129017150-129019650 GCA_022702515.1 Ilyophis sp. 1 JC-2022
CTCATCAATGGCACGGTCTTCAGTATGCTGGAAGGATCTGGTCCTGCAGTGGCTTCACTCTGAACAGTAGAGGGCACTGCTGGAGTGGCAGAGGTGGAGGGTCAAGCATGTTATAGGAACAAATTACATAATGCAGAAGCATTATAACACTGTGGTACACACAGCTAAATATGAAATCATTCACTCTTGTACTTCAGTAAACACTTTCTTCTGTATGCTACATTATGTTATATTTTGTTGCGTGCTCTCGGATGGCATTACTCTGTAGTGTGTTTCACAACTGTTGCTTATTTATTTTATTTATTTATTTTACATTCATCTTGCACACATCTGGACACAGTACATTTGAATACATATTTTCCATTCCCTAAGTGAAAAGCATCACCCATGGATATACTAATACCCCATAGAGTACATTATGCACAAAGAAATTACAATACAATAAAATAATATCGGAAAGCACTACCAATGTTCTAGCTTCACGGCAAATCGAGGCATAAAATAAACTCCTCAAAAAAAGTTTGGAAACGTTATTTCGGTCGATTATTCCTCCCCTTTAATAATACCAATTGGTATTGTATTTTATATCGTTGGAAAGCCTGATTAGTCACCTTTACAACGAGGTACAACTTGTAAGGATCATGCATTCGTGGAATGAGCAACACAGCTAACCGTGTGGGTAGCGGCCCAAAAAAATGTGCCTAAATGCCCTGCAATATTCTTCTGTTGGTATTCACTCTCGTTTTGAGCTTCAAGTGCTGCCAGGTGTATGCCAGTGGGATGGAATGGGATGCCATCCCACAGCAGTGTGTGACCAGGCTGGTGACCAGCATGAGGAGGAGGTGCCAAGCTGTTGTGGCTGCGTATGGATCTTCCACACGCTACTGAGGTCCCTGACAGTGTAAAATGAATAAAGTGTAAAAATGGCCAATATGTGTTGTTTTTTCCTTATTACTGTGGGAGAGTGCAATCATCCAGTCCACCAAGCAACTCAAAACGAGAGTGAATACCAACAGAAGAATATTGCAGGGGATTTTGGCAAATTTTTTTGGGCCGCTACCCACACGGTTAGCTGTGTTGCTCATTCCACGAATGCACGATCCTTACAAGTTGTACCTCGTTGTAAAGGTGACTAATCAGGCTTTCCAACGATATAAAATACAATACCAATTGGTATTATTAAAGGGGAGGAATAATCGACCGAAATAACGTTTCCGAACTTTTTTTGAGGAGTTTATAACTTACGACTGAGCAACCAAACAGAACAGCGCTAAAAGACGCTATTTCATTGTGAATGCTATGAATTCTAACAAAGCAGGCCACCACGAGCCACTACGGGAACGTCACGAACACAATAGTATCAATACATTACAGTTATTTGGCAGACGCGTTTATCCAAAGCGACGTACAATAAGTGCATATTGAAGGTCATAGACACAATCTACGAAGCTAAGTCACGAAAGCGCTACTTTCTCACAACGTAGAAGCTATCGCTAGTCATCAACAGAATACAGTCAGCTATACATTCTAAGCTATGAGATAGCTAAACCAAATAGAAAATAACAAATAAACGGAAAGAACGTACTATATAATTTGCCGTATACATGTAGTTATTCAAGGTGGAGTCTGAAAAAGTGTGTTTGCAAATATGTTCAGCATTATTAGCAGGCTAACAGTGGTCTATTACGACCGATGCAAATACAAAAATATAGCACGCAGTGGAAAAACGAATGTATATACTCAAAATATTACAAGCAGTAATACTTACATGTCGAGGAGGATATCTTCCCCATATTGATAGGCACCTCTTCCACAGAATCTATGCTACAGGGATTAGAAGAATCTCTGTTGTTGTCCTCTTCTGACCGACTTCGGGGGAAAAGTACTAAAAAGTCTCTTCAAAGTTGCGCGCCGTTTTATTGCGTAAGACCAACTGCGTCATACCAAACGCGTCAAACCAAATGCGTCATCTGCGCATGCCAGCGTAAAGTTGTCGTGATATAACAAGTATTGCAGTTACGCTCGCCCTTAAATAGTTAATCCAAGCTTTCAATTACACATGTAAATAACTTTTGGGAAGCTTGTCGTGCCTTCTATTGGATAAAACAATTGTCGATCAAACCAGAATAAAATTGAAAGCGTCACAGCAGTGCTATCAGGGAGGGGGGGTTACGCAGAGATAGTTTCGTTTGTCTAATAGTGTTCCAATGCGCTGTGTATTTTTCAAACGGATTGTCCAAGACAATAAATGACCACGGAATCTTGAAAGGGACATATCTACGCTTAAATCCACGGGAGGATTGCACACGAATTCCATATTTAATAGCAGATATTGATAGTAGAATGGCATTGTATGATTTCACTTGTTTATGTCGGTATTGATTGAGCAGCGATTTGCACCGCTGTATTTGCATACGGTCGGGCTATTGGTGGGTTTATCTGGTTGCTGGACGGAATTCTGATCTTATATGATGAATACATATATTTATGAACTCCCAAC
>CM040402.1:129024650-129027150 GCA_022702515.1 Ilyophis sp. 1 JC-2022
CTCCTCTCTCTCCCTCTCTTCTGCTTCCTCCTCTCTCTCTCCCTCTCTTCTGCTTCCTCCATCCCTGTTGCTCACTTTCTTTCTCTCTCTCTCTCTCTCTTTCAATCAAATTCAAAACGCTTTATTGGCATGACATATTGCAATATATGTGTTGCCAAAGCTTTACAAAAAAGATGTTACAATGTACATAGAATACAGTATAATGTGTGCTGAAATATAAACAAATAAACATATAACAAATACATGCAAATACATAAACTAATAATTATAAGATGAAGAATAATAATACATAATAATAAAAATTGACAAATTGTTTTTCTCTCTCTCTTTGTTGCTCTCTTTCTCTCTCTCTCTCTGTCGCTCTCTCTCTGCAGAAGAAAGATATGGAGGTTTTGCGGGGGTACCTCTCGCTCCACCAGGCAGGGGAGAACCTCACTCTCAAATGGACCCCGAATCAGCTGATCAACGGAACGCTGGGAGCCAGTCATGAAAACAATAAAAAACTCAAAAAAGTGTTGCAAAAATACAGAACTCTCTTCTCCTCATATCTCAATCTCTAAAATCTCTTCTTACTCTCTCTCTCTCTCTCTCTCTATCTCTCACTCCTCCTCTCTCTCTCTCCTCTCTCTCCTCTCTCTCGTCCTCTCTCTCCTCTCTTCCTCTCCCTCTCCCCTCTCTCCCTCTCTCCTCTCTCTCTCTTCTCCTTCTCTCTTCCTCCCTCTCCTCCCTTCTCCCTCCTCTCTCTCTCTCTCTCTCTCACTGTCTCCTCCCTCTTATCTCTCCTCTCCACTGTCTCCCTCCTCGGTGGCCTCCTGATGTGATATGACCAAGAGAGAGAGAGCAGCCACAGCGCCTCTCCCTTCCACTCCTCTGTCACTGGGAGTAAGGGGTATTGTATATGTTTTGTATGATTGTTTGTCATCTTGTGTGAGCGCCGGTGTTTGAGATGACTGTTTTTTTGTATTTGTGTACCGTGTCTGTGGTTTGTTGTTGTGCATAGTTTTGTTATTTGTGTGTGTTGTGTCTGTACCCTGTGTCAGGACTGTCTGTTTTGTTAGTGGTGATGTTACCTGTCCTTTTATTCTGGTTCTTTTGTGAGCCAGGTAATGGTCAGGTGTGTACCCTGGTGCTGGTGTTTCAGGATGGTATACAGGTTCCCCTACCTACACTGGTGAGCCCAGGCTGGTGCTGGTGTTCCCTCTTTGCACTTCCCGGCCTCCCCCCCTTCCCTGCTGTTTCCTCCCGAGGCTGGATGGCCCCTGGTCCTGGTTGCAGCCCCCGCCCCCTCCCCGGGCCCTGGCCTTGGCACTTTCCCCCTGTGGAGCCCCCCCTGGCCGACTGGCCGCTCTGTGCGTGTTAAAGTGACTCGCCAACAGGGTGGGTTCCCTCTCTTTTAAATTCAATCAGCAAAAACTCATTCAAGCAGGGCCCCCTGTGCAGCACCAGATGTGCAGACAGACACAGTTTTGTGTCAAAAGGGGGAGTTTAAATAATAAAGGGAGACTTGTGTGTTCAAGCAGGGGGGGGGAGACAAATGGGGGACAAATCAAAAGGGGGTACAGTGTTAAAAGTAAGAGGGGGAGGCAGTAAAAAACAAGTAAAACTGACCCAGAGAGGAAACTTACAGGGGGGACAAGACCCTGAGACAAGACCAGAACAGACAAGACGGACCAGGCGCGACAGGACAGGACAAGAAGGGCAGAGGGGACGGGGGAACCAGGGGGGGACGGCGGGGACCGGGGACGGGGGACCAACGGGGAGGGGACAGGGGCGGCGGGGGCGGGACAGGCAGACAGGGCGGGAACAGGAACCCAAGGCAGCCACAGGAGGACAGACAGATACACAAGGACGGACAGGGAGCCCAGAGAAACCACAAGAGGAGATCACAAGACGAACAGAACAGAACAAAAAAAAACCCCACAGAACAAAAAAAAAAAAATATTTTTATCGTGAAAAAGTCAATATTTTTTGTCAAGAATCTCATATTTATATATCCTCATTATCAATTTATATTCATTCATTATATTATATAATAGATTTATTTCTTATTGAACAATTAGTGAATTCTTTAAGCTAATGAAACCAAAATTCAGTTTCTCAGAAAATTATTTTCCTTTTAATATATTTAATCAGTATCATAGAATATTTTTGGTATCATATTTTTTTTGTGACTGCATATTTAAATATTTTGCTTTATATATCTTTTGCAAAGTACTGTATTTAATATTTTAAGGTTAACACTGCAATGCTTACTATAATCTATCTCTTGACCAACTCATATCTAAAATAGCGATTAATGATTCTATATAACTGTAATGCTAATGGGAATGGGGAGGTCGACTAGTGGCTGCTCTCTAAAATATGCTGGTACAGATGGAAGACTAGGCTGGCTATATAACTGTAGTCATCTCAAGTGTCTGCTATTCGGAATGCTGTGGATCAAAATCACTCTGGTGCAGATATTTCGTAGATGTGACAATGGTCACTGCAAGGGGGAGAA
>CM040402.1:129032150-129079650 GCA_022702515.1 Ilyophis sp. 1 JC-2022
CAGGAGGAGCCGGGGATCGAACCGCCAACCCTGCGATCAGCGGACGACCCGCTCTACCTCCTGAGCCACAGCCACCCTTATGTTCAGCGATGAGTCCAGATTCTGCCTACGGAAGTTTGATCGTAGGGTCAAAGTGTGGAGAAGACGGGGAGAACGCTATGCTGATTGCTGCACCGATAGAGTAACACCTTTTGGTGGAGGCAGTGTGATGGTGTGGGGCGGCATCTCCGTCACTGGAAAAACGAGGCTTGTCATCATTGGAGGCAATCTCAATGCAGAGAGATATCGAGATGAGATTCTGCAACCAGTGGAAATCCCATATCTCCACAGTCTGGGACCGAACTCCATCAAGATGACAACGCTCGCCCCCACAGAGCAGGGTTTATCAGAGACTACCTCCAGAATTTGGGAGTAGAGAGAATGGAATGGCCTGCCAATAGTCCTGACCTCAACCCAATTGAACACTTGTGGGATCAGCTTGGGCGTGCTGTTCGTGTTAGAGTGACCAACACAACCACGTTGGCTGGTTGAGGAATGGAATGTCATCCCACAGCAGTGTGTGACCACGCTGGTGACCAGCATGAGGAGCAGGTGCCAGGCTGTTGTGGCTGTGATGGTTCTTCCACACGCTACTGAGGCTCCTGACTGTTTGTTAAATTAATAAATAGTAAAATTGCCAACATGTCTTGTTTCTTCCTTGTTACTGATAGACTTCAATCATCCAATCCACCAAACAACACCAAACAAGAGTTACTAGCAACAGCAGAATAAGCTGTTTGGCATTGGCAGAGAAGATTTGGCAAATTTTTCATGGGCGCAACCCACATACTCAGCTGTGCTGCTCATCCCACAAATGCATGTTCCTTACAAATGGGGCACCATTTAAAAGGGAAATAAACAGGCTTTCCAATGGTATAAAATGTATTGCCAAGAAGCATTGTTACAACAGAGAAATAATCTACTAAAAACAAATTTCCAAACTTTTTGTTCGATGTTTATATATATATATATATACACACACATACATATTTACCTTTGAATATAATTTTTATATAGTGCCAGGCAGTAACAACCTCCCCCTTGTTGCGCTGTTGTAATTGAAAAATTATATTCTAAACACTTTTGGACGTTCTCAGTCACATGACTTATGTAGCACCTCCAAACGGCGCCTCAGCTCCATGTGCTGGGTGTGTTTACACTGTCCTCAGGGCCTCATACCCTCTCAATCACCTCCACGTCAGCGTTTACCCAGCGTCTGCCTCTCCTCAGGGCCTCATACCCTCTCAATCACCTCCACGTCAGCGTTTACCCAGCGTCTGCCTCTCCTCAGGGCCTCATACCCTCTCAATCACCTCCACGTCAGCGTTTACCCAGCGTCTGCCTCTTCTCAGGGCCTCATACCCTCTCAATCATCTCCACGTCAGCGTTTACCCAGGGTCTGCCTCTCCTCAGGGCCTCATACCCTCTCAATCACCTCCACGTCAGCGTTTACCCAGCGTCTGCCTCTCCTCAGGGCCTCATACCCTCTCAATCACCTTCACGTCAGCGTTTACCCAGCGTCTGCCTCTCCTCAGGGCCTCATACCCTCTCAATCACCTTCACGTCAGCGTTTACCCAGGGTCTGCCTCTCCTCAGGGCCTCATACCCTCTCAATCACCTCCACGTCAGCGTTTACCCAGCGTCTGCCTCTCCTCAGGGCCTCATACCCTCTCAATCACCTTCACGTCAGCGTTTACCCAGCGTCTGCCTCTCCTCAGGGCCTCATACCCTCTCAATCACCTCCACGTCAGCGTTTACCCAGCGTCTGCCTCTCCTCAGGGCCTCATACCCTCTCAATCACCTTCACGTCAGCGTTTACCCAGCGTCTGCCTCTCCTCAGGGCCTCATACCCTCTCAATCACCTCCACGTCAGCGTTTACCCAGCGTCTGCCTCTCTTCAGGGCCTCATACCCTCTCAATCACCTCCACGTCAGCGTTTACCCAGCGTCTGCCTCTCCTCAGGGCCTCATACCCTCTCAATCACCTCCACGTCAGCGTTTACCCAGCGTCTGCCTCTCCACAGGGCCTCATACCCTCTCAATCACCTCCACGTCAGCGTTTACCCAGCGTCTGCCTCTTCTCAGGGCCTCATACCCTCTCAATCACCTTCACGTCAGCGTTTACCCAGCGTCTGCCTCTCCTCAGGGCCTCATACCCTCTCAATCACCTCCAAGTCAGCGTTTACCCAGCGTCTGCCTCTTCTCAGGGCCTCATACCCTCTCAATCATCTCCACGTCAGCGTTTACCCAGCGTCTGCCTCTTCTCAGGGCCCCCATCCCAAATTTACCCCCCTCCCCCACACTGGATCATCTCTCTCTCTCTCTCTCTGTTCTATAGAAGCGAATGTCTGGTTTTATTCTATCCTTAATCACGTCTGCACCAAGCTGCTCTATCCTTAATCACGTCTGCACCAAGCTGCTCTATCCTTAATCACGTCTGCACCAAGCTGCTCTATCCTTAATCACGTCTGCACCAAGCTGCTCTATCCTTAATCACGTCTGCACCAAGCTGCTCTGTCCTTAATCACGTCTGCACCAAGCTGCTCTGTCCTTAATCACGTCTGTGGCCAGCTGCTCTATCCTTAATCACGTCTGCACCAAGCTGCTCTATCCTTAATCACGTCTGCACCAAGCTGCTCTATCCTTAATCACGTCTGCACCAAGCTGCTCTATCCTTAATCACGTCTGCACCAAGCTGCTCTGTCCTTAATCACGTCTGTGGCCAGCTGCTCTATCCTTAATCACGTCTGTGGCCAGCTGCTCTATCCTTAATCACGTCTGTGGCCAGCTGCTCTATCCTTAATCACATCTGCGCCCAGCTGCTCTGTCCTTAATCACGTCTGCACCAAGCTGCTCTATCCTTAATCACGTATGTGGCCAGCTGCTCTATCCTTAATCACATCTGCGCCCAGCTGCTCTGTCCTTAATCACGTCTGCACCAAGCTGCTCTATCCTTAATCACATCTGCGCCCAGCTGCTCTGTCCTTAATCACGTCTGCACCAAGCTGCTCTATCCTTAATCACGTCTGCACCAAGCTGCTCTATCCTTAATCACGTCTGCACCAAGCTGCTCTATCCTTAATCACGTCTGCACCAAGCTGCTCTGTCCTTAATCACGTCTGTGGCCAGCTGCTCTATCCTTAATCACGTCTGTGGCCAGCTGCTCTATCCTTAATCACGTCTGTGGCCAGCTGCTCTATCCTTAATCACATCTGCGCCCAGCTGCTCTGTCCTTAATCACGTCTGCACCAAGCTGCTCTATCCTTAATCACGTATGTGGCCAGCTGCTCTATCCTTAATCACATCTGCGCCCAGCTGCTCTGTCCTTAATCACGTCTGCACCAAGCTGCTCTATCCTTAATCACATCTGCGCCCAGCTGCTCTGTCCTTAATCACGTCTGCACCAAGCTGCTCTGTCCTTAATCACGTCTGCACCAAGCTGCTCTATCCTTAATCACGTACGTGGCCAGCTGCTCTATCCTTAATCACATCTGCGCCAAGCTGCTCTATCCTTAATCACGTATGTGGCCAGCTGCTCTATCCTTAATCACATCTGCGCCCAGCTGCTCTGTCCTTAATCACGTCTGCACCAAGCTGCTCTATCCTTAATCACATCTGCGCCCAGCTGCTCTGTCCTTAATCACGTCTGCACCAAGCTGCTCTATCCTTAATCACGTCTGCACCAAGCTGCTCTATCCTTAATCACGTCTGTGGCTAAGCTGCTCTGTCCTTAATCACGTCTGTGGCCATGAATATTAAACTCTGAGAAAGTGCTTCGCTGGACACTTCCGGCCGAACGGAGCTGCTCGGTGTGTCCAGCCAAACACTTATCATATTAAACAGACCAGCCTGGCTGCCCTTTAGGGGGTTTGTGTTAGGGGTCAGGGGTCAGAGGTCAAAGGCAGCACTGTTGGGTCTGGGCTCTGGGCACAGGGAAATGTTTTGATTATTTGCTGTCCTCCTCTGCATCGCTTTGCTCCTCCTCTCTGCTCCTCACACTTTGGGTTCTGTTCCTTGGTTTGGTTCTCCTGCAACATGCTTGACTATTTTTGCACGATATTTGCACCAAAATCTTTTTTTAAATTTTATTATTACGTGTACTTCTGCGTATCTGTAAGGAATTTCTGTATTTTTATTTCTTTATTTTTTATTATATTCCCTCTTTGCTTTGGTTAGCTTTTCCTTGTGTCGCCCCACGTTGCACAATGCTGTTCACTATAATTCTTCACTGACTGACCTTCCTTTCATCACCATCAGTCTGTGGGGTTCTGCTGTAGTAGAAACATGGATCGTTCTGTGAACACGCTGCTCACTGCCTCTAAAATAAAAAACTCAAAAACTCACATAGCCAAAACAAACCAACTGACACAAATACCAATGTCAATCTGCTTTCCGGTTTTTTTTTTTTTTTTTTTTTTTTTTAAATGTTTTTTTTTTTTTTTTGTAACAACCAATGAGAGGCTATTTATGACTGGCCATCAGCTCCAACCTGAAGAATTAAGGTGAAGAGCATTTTACCGTGTTGCTGTTCACGTTTGTCTGTGCCTGTGTTTATGTGTGTGTGTGTGTTTGTCCGTATGTGTGGGTGTGAATGTGGGTGTGCCTGTGTGTCATGTGTGTGTATGTGCCTGTGTGTGTGTGTGTGTGTGTGTGTGTGTGTGTGTGTGTGTGCCTGTGTGTATGTGCCTGTGTGTTGTGTGTGTGTGTGTGTGTGTGTGTGTGCCTGTGTGTATGTGCCTGTGTGTTGTGTGTGTGTGTGTGTGTGTGTATGTGTGTGTGTGCCTGTGTATGTGTGTGTGTGTGCCTGTGTGTTGTGTGTGTGTGTGCGCCTGTGTGTGTGTGTGTGTGCCTGTGTGTTGTGTGTGTGTGTGTGTGTGTGTGTGTGTGTGTGTTTTAAATACATGCTCTTCTGTTTCTAGTTTTGGTTTCTTGTTTCTGTTGTTCCAGTGAAATGCATCCAGCATGTTTCCTTCTCAACTCTGTGAAAGCTTCAGTTTGGCCGTGTTGTGGCTGCGTTTTGTCACATGACCAGATTTCACCTGGTTTGATTTTAATTTTGCACAGGTGCATGCTCTTCCAAATAAAATAATATTAGTGTTTTACAATGTTTTCCAGCAACATAAATGTATATACCTTGTACATCTATGTACCCTTTAAAACATTTTGCTCCAAATAGTCATTTTATATCGATTTTAAGGATTCCAAATTGGGAAAGATTAATCACTAACTTAATTGGCCTCATGGTTGAGCTGAGGGACCAGTGTGGGAAAGGTGGAGGTCGGTGTGGGGAAGGTGGAGGTCGGTGTGGGAAAGGTGGAGGTCAGTGTGGGAAAGGTGGAGGTCGGTGTGGGAAAGGTGTGGGAAAGGTGGAGGTCGGTGTGGGAAAGGTGGAGGTCGGTGTGGGAAAGGTGGAGGTTGGTGTGGGAAAGGTGGAGGTTGGTGTGGGAAAGGTGGAGGTCAGTGTGGGAAAGGTGGAGGTTGGTGTGGGAAAGGTGGAGGTTAGTGTGGGAAAGGTGGAGGTTGGTGTGGGAAAGGTGGAGGTTGGTGTGGGAAAGGTGGAGGTCAGTGTGGGAAAGGTGGAGGTCGGTGTGGGAAAGGTGGAGGTCGGTGTGGGAAAGGTGGAGGTCGGTGTGGGAAAGGTGGAGGTCGGTGTGGGAAAGGTGGAGGTCGGTGTGGGAAAGGTGGAGGTTAGTGTGGGAAAGGTGGAGGTTGGTGTGGGAAAGGTGGAGGTTAGTGTGGGAAAGGTGGAGGTTGGTGTGGGAAAGGTGGAGGTTGATGTGGGAAAGGTGGAGGTTAGTGTGGGAAAGGTGGAGGTTAGTTTGGGAAAGGTGGAGGTTGGGGGTTGGGCCAGTTTTCTTTCAGAGGGTGACTGCAGGTGTAGATATTCAGAAGTAACATTATTTAGGGCATTTCATTAAATATGTGCTTTGAGTAGGATTGTGATGAGAAAGATAGGACTGTTTAAATAAGCGGTACTGAGGTGAATGTTAAGCTGACCTGTGTGAATACTTAGTGGAGACCTGTAGTTACACTTAACATACTAATTACATCATAAAACGGCCCCAGAGAAGGAGATGTGGGTCATAAGTCTGCATACTTACATTATAGTGTGTTACATCTCTTTCTTGTCTTTCTCTCTCTCGCTGTCTCTCTTTCTCTAACTATCACTCACTCTGTTCTTGTCTTTCTCTCTCTCTCTCTTGCTGTCTCTCTCTCTCTCTCTCACTATCTCTCACTCTGTTCATGCCCTTCTCTCTCTTTCTTGCTGTCTCTCTCTCTCTCACTATCTCTCACTCTGTTCTTGTCTTTCTCTCTCTCTCTCTTGCTGTCTCTCTCTCTCACTATCTCTCACTCTGTTCATGCCCTTCTCTCTCTTGCTGTCTCTCTCTCTCTCTCTCACTATCTCTCACTCTGTTCTTGTCTTTCTCTCTCTCTCTTTCCCTCTCGCTCGCAATGCTCTCTCTCACTCTCTCTTTCTTGCTCTTTCTTTTTCTTTCCATACCTCTCCTCCCTCCCTCTCTTTCAGACCATGGGGAGATGCTGGATGCACAGGCTTTTGGGGGAAGCCCGTTGTCATGGCAGCAGGGAGAGTGCAGCAGTCACATGTCGTCCTGCCTGTCGTGCTCCACCGGGGGCAGCAGCGCGTCGATCGAACTGCCACCCGGCTGCACCTGTATCCACGACCGGTCAGTATGTGTGTGGAGGAGGAAATGGAGAGGGGGTTGGGGGGTACTGGTTGAGAGAGGGAAGTGGTAGGCAAAAAAAGGCGATTGAATTGGGAGGTGGTAGGGGAGATAAGGAGATTGAGTTGGGAGGTGGTAGGGGAGATAAGGAGATTGAGTTGGGAGGTGGTAGGGGAGAGGGGGAGATTGAGTTGGGAGGTGGTAGGGGAGAGGGGGAGATTGAGTTGGGAGGTGGTAGGCAAAATAAGGAGATTGAGTTTGGAGGTGGTAGGGGAGAGGGCGAGATTGAGTTGGGAGGTGGTAGGGGAGAGGGGGAGATTGAGTTGGGAGGTGGTAGGGGAGATAAGGAGATTGAGTTGGGAGGTGGTAGGGGAGATAAGGAGATTGAGTTGGGAGGTGGTAGGGGAGATAAGGAGATTGAGTTGGGAGGTGGTAGGGGAGAGGGGGAGATTGAGTTGAGAGGTGGTAGGGGAGAGGGGGAGATTGAGTTGGGAGGTGGTAGGCAAAATAAGTAGATTGAGTTGGGAGGTGGTAGGGGAGAGGGCGAGATTGAGTTGGGAGGTGGTAGGGGAGAGGGGGAGATTGAGTTGGGAGGTGGTAGGGGAGATAAGGAGATTGAGTTGGGAGGTGGTAGGGGAGATAAGGAGATTGAGTTGGGAGGTGGTAGGGGAGAGGGGAAGATTGAGTTGGGAGGTGGTAGGGGAGAGGGGAAGATTGAGTTGGGAGGTGGTAGGGGAGAGGGGGAGATTGAGTTGGGAGGTGGTAGGGGAGAGGGGGAGATTGAGTTGGGAGGTGGTAGGCAAAATAAGGAGATTGAGTTGGGAGGTGGTAGGGGAGAGGGCGAGATTGAGTTGGGAGGTGGTAGGGGAGAGGGGGAAATTGAGTTGGGAGGTGGTAGGGGAGATAAGGAGATTGAATTGGGAGGTGGTAGGGGAGATAAGGAGATTGAGTTGAGAGGTGGTAGGGGAGATAAGGAGATTGAGTTGGGAGGTGGTAGGGGAGAGGGGGAGATTGAGTTGGGAGGTGGTAGGCAAAATAAGGAGATTGAGTTGGGAGGTGGTAGGGGAGAGGGCGAGATTGAGTTGGGAGGTGGTAGGGGAGTGGGGGAGATTGAGTTGGGAGGTGGTAGGGGAGAGGGGAAGATTGAGTTGGGAGGTGGTAGGGGAGAGGAGGAGATTGAGTTGGGAGGTGGTAGGGGAGAGGAGGAGATTGAGTTGGGAGGTGGTAGGGGAGATAAGGAGATTGAGTTGGGAGGTGGTAGGGGAGAGGGCGAGATTGAGTTGGGAGGTGGTAGGGGAGAGGAGGAGATTGAGTTGGGAGGTGGTAGGGGAGATAAGGAGATTGAGTTGGGAGGTGGTAGGGGAGAGGAGAAGATTGAGTTGGGAGGTGGTAGGGGAGATAAAGAGATTGAGTTGGGAGGTGGTAGGGGAGAGGGGGAGATTGAGTTGGGAGGTGGTAGGGGAGAGGGGAAGATTGAGTTGGGAGGTGGTAGGGGAGAGGAGGAGATTGAGTTGGGAGGTGGTAGGGGAGATAAGGAGATTGAGTTGGGAGGTGGTAGGGGAGAGGAGGAGATTGAGTTGGGAGGTGGTAGGGGAGAGGGGGAGATTGAGTTGGGAGGTGGTAGGGGAGAGGGGAAGATTGAGTTGGGAGGTGGTAGGGGAGAGGGGAAGATTGAGTTGGGAGGTGGTAGGGGAGAGGAGGAGATTGAGTTGGGAGGTGGTAGGGGAGATAAAGAGATTGAGTTGGGAGGTGGTAGGGGAGATAAGGAGATTGAGTTGGGAGGTGGTAGGGGAGAGGAGGAGATTGAGTTGGGAGGTGGTAGGGGAGAGGAGAAGATTGAGTTGGGAGGTGGTAGGGGAGAGGAGGAGATTGAGTTGGGAGTTGGGAGGTGGTAGGGGAGAGGGGGAGATTGAGTTAGGCGGTGGTAGGGGAGAGGGGGAGATTGAGTTGGGAGGTGGTAGGGGAGATAAGGAGATTGAGTTGGGAGGTGGTAGGGGAGAGGAGAAGATTGAGTTGGGAGGTGGTAGGGGAGATAAAGAGATTGAGTTGGGAGGTGGTAGGGGAGAGGGGGAGATTGAGTTGGGAGGTGGTAGGGGAGAGGGGAAGATTGAGTTGGGAGGTGGTAGGGGAGAGGAGGAGATTGAGTTGGGAGGTGGTAGGGGAGATAAGGAGATTGAGTTGGGAGGTGGTAGGGGAGAGGAGGAGATTGAGTTGGGAGGTGGTAGGGGAGAGGGGGAGATTGAGTTGGGAGGTGGTAGGGGAGAGGGGAAGATTGAGTTGGGAGGTGGTAGGGGAGAGGGGAAGATTGAGTTGGGAGGTGGTAGGGGAGAGGAGGAGATTGAGTTGGGAGGTGGTAGGGGAGATAAAGAGATTGAGTTGGGAGGTGGTAGGGGAGATAAGGAGATTGAGTTGGGAGGTGGTAGGGGAGAGGAGGAGATTGAGTTGGGAGGTGGTAGGGGAGAGGAGAAGATTGAGTTGGGAGGTGGTAGGGGAGAGGAGGAGATTGAGTTGGGAGTTGGGAGGTGGTAGGGGAGAGGGGGAGATTGAGTTAGGCGGTGGTAGGGGAGAGGGGGAGATTGAGTTGGGAGGTGGTAGGGGAGATAAGGAGATTGAGTTGGGAGGTGGTAGGGGAGAGGAGGAGATTGAGTTGGGAGGTGGTAGGGGAGAGGAGGAGATTGAGTTGGGAGGTGGTAGGGGAGATAAAGAGATTGAGTTGGGAGGTGGTAGGGGAGAGGGGGAGATTGAGTTGGGAGGTGGTAGGGGAGAGGGGAAGATTGAGTTGGGAGGTGGTAGGGGAGAGGAGGAGATTGAGTTGGGAGGTGGTAGGGGAGATAAAGAGATTGAGTTGGGAGGTGGTAGGGGAGATAAGGAGATTGAGTTGGGAGGTGGTAGGGGAGAGGAGGAGATTGAGTTGGGAGGTGGTAGGGGAGAGGGGGAGATTGAGTTGGGAGGTGGTAGGCAAAATAAGGAGATTGAGTTGGGAGGTGGGAGGGGAGAGGGGAAGATTGAGGTGGTAGGGGAGAGGAGGAGATTGAGTTGGGAGGTGGTAGAGGAGATAAAGAGATTGAGTTGGGAGGTGGTAGGGGAGATAAGGAGATTGAGTTGGGAGGTGGTAGGGGAGATAAGGAGATTGAGTTGGGAGGTGGTAGGGGAGAGGAGGAGATTGAGTTTGGAGGTGGTAGGGGAGAGTAGGAGATTGAGTTGGGAGGTGGTAGGGGAGAGGAGGAGATTGAGTTGGGAGTTGGGAGGTGGTAGGGGAGATAAAGAGATTGAGTTGGGAGGTGGTAGGGGAGAGGAGGAGATTGAGTTGGGAGGTGGTAGGGGAGATAAAGAGATTGAGTTGGGAGGTGGTAGGGGAGAGGGGGAGATTGAGTTGGGAGGTGGTAGGGGAGAGGAGGAGATTGAGTTGGGAGTTGGAGATTGAGTTGGGAGGTGGTTGGGGAGAGGAGGAGATTTAGTTGGGAGGTGGTAGGGGTGATAAAGAGATTGAGTTGGGAGGTGGTCGGGGAGAGGGGGAGATTGAGTTGGGAGGTTGTAGGGGAGAGGAGGAGATTGAGTTGGGAGGTTGTTGGGGAGAGGAGGAGATTGAGTTGGGAGGTGGTAGGGGAGATAAAGAGATTGAGTTGGGAGGTGGTAGGGGAGAGGGGGAGATTGAGTTGGGAGGTGGTAGGGGAGATAAAGAGATTGAGTTGGGAGGTTGTAGGGGAGAGGAGGAGATTGAGTTGGGAGGTGGTAGGGGAGATAAAGAGATTGAGTTGGGAGGTGGTAGGGGAGAGGGGGAGATTGAGTTGGGAGGTTGTAGGGGAGAGTTGGGTGTTAATATTGGGAGATTGAGTTGGATGTTGATATTTGGAGATTGAGTTGGGTGTTTATATTGGGAGATTGAGTTGGATGTTGATATTGGGAGTTTGAGTTGGATGTTGATATTGGGAGATTGAGTTGGATGTTGATATTGGGAGATTGAGTTGGATGTTGATATTGGGAGATTGAGTCGGATGTTGATATTGGGAGTTTGAGTCGGATGTTGATATTGGGAGTTTGAGTTGGATGTTGATATTGGGAGTTTGAGTTGGATGTTGATATTGGGAGTTTGAGTTGGATGTTGATATTGGGAGTTTGAGTTGGATGTTGATATTGGGAGTTTGAGTTGGATGTTGATATTGGGAGTTTGAGTTGGATGTTGATATTGGGAGTTTGAGTTGGATGTTGATATTGGGAGTTTGAGTTGGATGTTGATATTGGGGTTCTTTTTTTTCTCCCTGTAAAGTATTCCTCTGAAGATGTTGTGCCAGAACATGAAGAGACAGATCGTCTCCAGAGCCTTTTATGGCTGTGAGTGACCGTCACCTCTCACCTGTTACCTGTTTTACCTGCACACCTGACCACAGCCTGTTGCGTCACTTTACAGTTGACCCGCAGAGTTTTGGGTAACTCCTTAGAGTAAGGTTACAGTAATCTCACATAGTCACCTGATATAGGAACAGCCCCCCTGCACACACAAAGGTTAAAGGTCATATTAAACAGACTCACAATAGTAAACTGTGTGGTCCTCTCAGGGAAATGATAATAATGGAAGATCTCAGGGTGCATTAGGGTGGTGTTTGGTGGTGTTGAAGTCATCTTGGGTAGCATAGGTTAGCGTTAGGTTGTTCTCTGAGCACTTGGCAATGTTACTGTCTCTCTCTCCCCTTCAGGGCTGGCATACTGTCGCCACCTGTCCACCGTGCGCACACACCTGTCAGCCCTGGTCAACCACAACATCGTCCCACCTGACAAACCATGTGAGGCTTCAGGGGGTCTGAGCAAGGATGTGTGGAGCAAGTACCAGAAGGACTGCAAGGTGAGGCGCAATACCACCATCCACCACACGAGGGCCACACTGCACCACGCACACACGCACGTACACACACGCGTGCGCATATACACACAAACACATGCACGCACACACACGCGCACAAGCACATACACACACACACGCACATGCACACACACACACACATACACACAAATGCGCACTTAAACATAGACGTACACACATACACACACGCGCACACACACAGACACACACAAATGCGCACTTTAACATGGACATAATGCCTCTCTAACATGCATGCATATACACACACACACACATACACACACGCACCATATATACACCCACACACACTTTGTCTTTGGCTCTCAAACTCTTTCTATCAATTCTGTTAAAATGCATGGTTGCCATGGCATACAATATGTATGTACTGCCAAAGCCTGATCAATGAGAAGCAATACAAATCCAGTCTTCACTACAACATCAACAACTACAGCACTTATAGAGCTATTAAAGGTTGTAAGTAAACGGAGAAGTTTCCAACATAATTACTTAAGAATGTCAATTACAATTAGCGAAGTGAACTTGTAATAATACAATTATTTGGGCAATATTGAAAGAAATAAACAGACAAACAAATAAATTAATAAATAAATAATCCATATCTTGGGTGCCACATTGTCTCTGGCTGTGATTTATTGACAGACAGGCAGAAATATATTGACTCTCTCTCTCATTCCCCCACACTCTCTCTCTCATTCCCCCACACTCTCTCTCTCATTCCCCCACACTCTCTCTCTCATTCCCCCACACTCTCTCTCTCATTCCCCCACACTCTCTCTCTGTAGAATTATAAAGAGCTGGAGCTTCTGCGTTTGGTGTACTATGGAGGGGTGGAGCATGAGATCAGGAAAGAGGTGTGGCCTTTCCTGTTGGGACATTACAGGTTTGGCATGAGCAAGAAGGACATGTCACAGGTAAGAACACACCTGGACATCCTGATGTTAGAGTTAGCCTTAGGGTGCGTCCCAATATTCTTCACTCCCCACCTCCTTTCCTCCACTCCCCCGCTACCACTCCTCTCCTACCAGGAAGTATTCAAAACTGCCTGAATGTTTTGAGTACAAGTGTTTGTATGTACAGTATACAGTGTACCTGACATTGCGGTTTGCGTCCAGACATTAATTAATATGTAACCATTAATACGTAATTAAGATGTAATCAGCAACATTAGATTAAAACACAGAGATCAGTTTCCGGGGAACAGAGTAGAGGAGGTGTTAGTGGAGGAAGGGAGGGTGCATTTTTCGACGATTGGGACGTACCCTTAGTATTACATGGATACAGTATGCTAGTACACACTAAACAGGACGCAGTACATAGGGCTCTGATTTGGACTGAGCCCTGAGGGGTATACTATGAAGCGAGATTAAGGGGATAGCGAGCTAAATTAAATGGTAAATGGACTGCACTTATATAACGCCTTTATCCAAAGCGCTTTACAATGGCCTCTCACTCACCCGTTCACACACACATTCACACACCAATGGCGGCAGCCGCCATGCAAGGTGCTAGCCTGCTCATTGGGAGCAATTTGGGGTTCAGTGTCTTGCCCAAGGACACTTCGACATGTGGTCAGGAGGAGCCGGGGATCGAACCGCCAACCCTGCGATCAGCGGACGACCCGCTCTACCTCCTGAGCCACAGGGTTCAAGCCTAAGCTTGATCACAAAGCCGACTCACTTTTAATCGGGGTATATTGCCACAGCAACTGACTGTGCACAGCTAACATGGCAAGCCGTTTTAACATGTATTAGCTAAGTTTGATTATCCGGAATGAACATTACCGATATTAACGATATTAACAATGTAATTTTGACTAGTCGGCTTTGAAAATCGGCTTTTATAATCTGTAGCTATGTCTTAATGCCACTTTCGGAGTGAAAATATAATGTTAGTTTGAAGCTTTTAAAAGTAAGATGACAATGTAGCGCCGGAGTTTCACATTGTTTGGAAGTTAGGCAGCTCAATATTGGGTGCTTTCGCGGCTACAACCCTTTATACAGTCTGTGCTGAAAACTAACTTTATTCGCCTGATTTTACTGTAAAAACGTCTTGGCTTTCATGATTTGTATGTCTTAATGCCAAACTCAGAGTAAAAATACAGTTTTGAAGCTTTAAAACATAAGATGACAAACTAGCAATGAAGTTTGGCCTCGTCGGACCCAGCTTGTCACCACCAAACATCAGCTGTTTTCGTGGGTACAAGCTGGCTAATGTAGCCTACTGGGTTTCGCGTGATTTTATTAGAAAAAAGGTCTTGGCTCTCATGAGTTCTGTCTTAATGCCAAACTCAGAGTAAAAATATAACGGTAAAAATATGTAGCTACTTCCATAGCTTCTGACATAACTACAGATATCTGCAACGTCATTTCGCCTCGTCAAAACTCTAATTCAAGATATCTGTAATTACATTTTGACTAGGCTCTAATTTGAGATATCTCTAATCAAGATTAATTTCAAGATATCTATAACTTGATAATAGATATCTACAATTAAATTATGATTATTTCTAATTCCAGTTTGAGATATCTACAACATCATTCTGACTAGTTAAAACTTAATTTAAGATATTTTAAAAGGACAATGTAGATATCTTGAATTGAGGGCAATTAAAGATATCTTAAACTGGAATTATGACTAGTCAGAATTACATTGTAGATATTTGAAACTGGAATTACAGCTAGTCATAATTCAGTTGCAGATATCCGCAATTCACATTATCTGCAACTGAATTGTAGATATCTGTAATGAGAAACCCCTACACAGTTTGAATCTTACTAGTCAAAATATAATTACAGATATCTTGAATTAGAGCTTTGACGAGGCCAAATATAATTACAGATATCTTGAATTAGAGCTTTGACTAGTCAAAATATAATTACAGATATCTTGAATTAGAGCTTTGACTAGTCAAAATATAATTACAGATATCTTGAATTAGAGCTTTGACGAGGCCAAAAATAATTACAGATATCTTGAATTAGAGCTTTGACGAGGCCAAATATAATTACAGATATCTTGAATTAGAGCTTTGACGAGGCCAAATATAATTACAGATATCTTGAATTAGAGCTTTGACGAGGCAAAATATAATTACAGATATCTTGAATTAGAGCTTTGACGAGGCCAAATATAATTACAGATATCTTGAATTAGAGCTTTGACGAGGCAAAATATAATTACAGATATCTTGAATTAGAGCTTTGACGAGGCAAAATATAATTACA
Source organism: Ilyophis sp. 1 JC-2022 (assembly GCA_022702515.1). Taxonomy (NCBI): domain Eukaryota; kingdom Metazoa; phylum Chordata; class Actinopteri; order Anguilliformes; family Synaphobranchidae; genus Ilyophis; species Ilyophis sp. 1 JC-2022. The sequence continues at coordinate 129,046,975 of CM040402.1, forward strand.
GATATCTTGAATTAGAGCTTTGACGAGGCCAAATATAATTACAGATATCTTGAATTAGAGCTTTGACGAGGCCAAATATAATTACAGATATCTTGAATTAGAGCTTTGACGAGGCCAAATATAATTACAGATATCTTGAATTAGAGCTTTGACGAGGCCAAATATAATTACAGATATCTTGAATTAGAGCTTTGACGAGGCAAAATATAATTACAGATATCTTGAATTAGAGCTTTGACGAGGCAAAATATAATTACAGATATCTTGAATTAGAGCTTTGACGAGGCAAAATATAATTACAGATATCTTGAATTAGAGCTTTGACGAGGCCAAATATAATTACAGATATCTTGAATTAGAGCTTTGACGAGGCCAAATATAATTACAGATATCTTGAATTAGAGCTTTGACGAGGCCAAATATAATTACAGATATCTTGAATTGGAGCTTTGACGAGGCAAAATATAATTACAGATATCTTGAATTAGAGCTTTGACGAGGCCAAATATAATTACAGATCTCTTGAATTTGAGCTTTGACGAGGCCAAATATAATTACAGATATCTTGAATTAGAGCTTTGACGAGGCCAAATATAATTACAGATATCTTGAATTAGAGCTTTGACGAGGCCAAATATAATTACAGATATCTTGAATTAGAGCTTTGACGAGGCAAAATATAATTACAGATATCTTGAATTAGAGCTTTGACGAGGCCAAATATAATTACAGATATCTTGAATTAGAGCTTTGACTAGGCAAAATATAATTACAGATATCTTGAATTAGAGCTTTGACGAGGCCAAATATAATTACAGATATCTTGAATTAGAGCTTTGACGAGGCCAAATATAATTACAGATATCTTGAATTAGAGCTTTGACGAGGCCAAATATAATTACAGATATCTTGAATTAGAGCTTTGACGAGGCCAAATATAATTACAGATATCTTGAATTAGAGCTTTGACGAGGCCAAATATAATTACAGATATCTTGAATTAGAGCTTTGACGAGGCCAAATATAATTACAGATATCTTGAATTAGAGCTTTGTCGAGGCCAAATATAATTACAGATATCTTGAATTAGAGCTTTGACTAGGCCAAATATAATTACAGATATCTTGACGAGGCAAAATGACGTTGCACATATCAGTAATGAATATCCAGTCTAGCTAATAAATGTTAAAACGGCTTGCCATAGGGTATGTTCAGGTTATCGGATGTTAAAACGGCTTGCCATAGGGTATGTTCAGGTTATCGGATGTTAAAACGGCTTGCCATAGGTTATGTTCAGGTTATCGGATGTTAAAACGGCTTGCCATAGGGTATGTTCAGGTTATCGGATTGAAACATATAAAAGCACCGCCCTTTGACCATTCAACTCCTTGGTTTTGGAAAAAGGCGTCTCCATTCCAAAAGATCCTGAAGAAATATGTGTGGATACTGAGGGAATCAGCTCCAGAAAATGCTTGAAAGGCTTTTTTATGAATAAACGTTGATGTGATTGCTTCAGCAAGGTTTTAAACATGCTGTATAAAGTTTAAAGTTTAGGAGTTCTAGAATGTAGTAGTACAGTTGTCACATTAGAAATAAACTGTATGACAATGTACTGAGAGTACAGATTTATTTGTTAAGAGTGGTAAGGTGCATAAGGTATTAACTAACGAATTTAACATACACGGTGAGGATTTTTTCTTATTATTATTATTTTTTTTTTTGCAAAAGCTCCTTCCTGGCTTTGTTGGAGCCAACGGTGTTGCTTATTGCTTTTATAATTTAACTCACTATCCACTTAATCTCAGTTCGTAGTACACCCCTCCGAGGGGTATACTACGAAGCGAGATTAAGGGGATAGCAGACTAGTCAGTAACTTTTTTTTTTTTTTAAATGAAAAAACGTTGATGTGATTGCTTCAGCAATATTTTAAACATGCTGTATCATGTTTAAAGTTTAGAGCTCTAGAATGTAATAGTAGGCTACAGTTGTCACATTAGAAATAAACTGTATGACAAGACAATGTAGGCTACTGAGAGTATAGATGTATTTGTTGCGAGTGGTAAAGTGAATAAGGTATTAACTAGCCTAACGAATTTAACCGACACGATGAGCATTTATATATATATTTTTTGCAAAAGCTCCTTCCTGGCTTTGTTGGAGGCAACGGTGTTGCTTTTTGCTCATATGATGTTGCGATGTTTTTATCTGTCCATTCTGTCCGTATCAGGAGAGAAGTACGCTGCTCTAGTACCGCCCATGCCCATGTTGTTGTAGACACGCAAAGAACGCAAAGAAACCCTGGCTATGTTAAGCTTCCTTTGTAGTTTACCCCCCTGGACATCCTGACGTTAGAGTTAGCTTTCGTGTCACTAGACAATCTGGCGACCATGATTGTGACGTTTACTGATAAATATTCACTATGTATTAACTGGTAATCACTAGTAATAATCGAATACAGATTTTTAGCAGAGCCCAGTGCTGAGTAAATCTTTTAAATGTTTAATTTATTGTAAGCTTAGCTTTTTAAACTGTTTGTGTGTGTGTTCTCTGTGTGTGTGTGTGTGTCTCTGTCCATGTGTGTGTGTGTGTGTGTGTGTGTTGTTTCTCTCTGCAGATCGATGAGAAGATCACAGCCAGGTATGAGCAGGTGATGCGGGAGTGGAAGGCGTGTGAGCTCATAGTGAAGCAGAGGGAGAAGGAGACGCAGTCGGCCATCTTGGCTAAACTGTCCTCTGGGAGCAGCATCGACAGCCATGTTCTGAGACTGATACACAGAGACTCCACTCTCAGCAACGAGGTGCCAACACACACACACACACACACACACACACAATCACCCACACGCACACACACACACACCCACATGCACACGCACACGCACACACACACACACACACACACGCGCATATACACACGCATGCACGCACAAACGCACACAGACATGCACACACACGCACAAACGCACAAACTCACACACACATACACGCATGCACACACAGACATGAACACTTGCATCAGCGGGAGGGTTAACGCTCGCTCTGTGTTTGCCAGGTGTTCATGTCTGTAGATGAGCCTGACGGGACGGGGCAGAACACGCCCGGGGGCGGGGCTGACACGCCCACTCTGACCGCGCACCTCGCCCCAGATGAGAGGCCGCTGGTGGAGTTTGACTCGCCCGATTCCGGCCTCCCTTCCTCGCGCAACTACTCAGTGGCTTCTGGCCACTCCCAGATTCTGTCCAGCATAGAGGATGGTCAGAGCATGGAGGAGGAGCCAGGGGAGGAGCCAGGAGAGCAGGGCCGGAAGGAGTCCCTGAGCGAGGAGCGGCTCTGTGGACAGCTGGACAGACTGGTGACTGGCAGCGAGGTCATGCCTGTGTCTTTCTCCTCCTACACGGTACACCTCCTCCCCTTTCTCCTCATACATGCTAGACCTCCTCCCCTTTCTCCTCCTACACGGTCCTAGTCACAAACCCCAGGTTCTTTTTAATGTCCTGAACTCTCTTATTAACCCCCGTGATGTGTCCCCTGTTGTCCCCTCACCTGCTCTCTGTGAAAGTTTTCTAAACTTCTTCACTGAAAAAAACTCTGCACTCAGACCATCTGACACCTCTGCTACTCCTCTCCCTCCCCCTCCTCTGCACCCCCAGCTCGCTGTTTTCGAGCAGTTCGAGCCTGTCTCCCTCTCCTCCCTCTCGGACGCAGTCAAACACCTGCGGCCCACAAACTGTCCATCAGATAGCCTTCCCTCTCGCCTTCTCAAAGAAGTCTTTGAATCAGTCGGCCCAATCATTTTATGGTTGATTAACACCTGCCTCAGCTCTGGATGTGTCCCGGCTGCCTTCAAGCACGCCATGGTGCAACCATTGATCAAAAAGAAAAATCTCGACCCCTCTGTTCTTTCCAACTTCAGGCCCATCTCGCAATTACCCTTTCTGTCCAAAGTCCTTGAGCGAGTAGTGTATGTCCAGTTACAATCCTTCCTTGCTATCAATAACATCCATGAGAAATTCCAGTCTGGTTTCAAAACATCTCACAGCACTGAAACGGCACTCCTGAGAGTCCAAAATGATTTGCTCCTGGCCGCTGACTTAGGTAGTCCTGTGATCCTGGTGCTCCTAGACCTCACAGCCGCCTTCGATACGGTAGATCACAGGATCCTACTGTCACGGCTAGAGCAGTATGTGGGCATCTCAGGTGTAGCCTTAAGTTGGTTTCAGTCCTACCTAACCGACCGGAGTTTCTCTGTGCAGCTAGGAGACTTCCTTTCTTCCGTGGCCCCCCTTACCTGTGGGGTTCCTCAAGGGTCAATCTTAGGTCCCATCCTCTTCCTACTATACATGCTACCATTAGGTGAAATCCTGGCCAAGCACAGAATATCCTTCCATTGTTTCGCAGATGATGTTCAGATCTACCTACCTCTTAAGGCCACAGGACAGGTCGCACTTCAGCCATTGCTAGATTGTCTAACCGACATCAAAGCATGGATGAGTGCTAACTTCCTCAACCTTAATGAGAGCAAGACCGAGATCATCATTTTTGGCGACACCTATCCAGTCCCGTTTGCCAATGCTCTAGGTCAGGGGTGTCAAACTCCAGTCCTGGAGGGCCGCAGTGTCTACAGGTATTTGTGGTTTCCTTTTAATTAGCACCCAGTTAAAGCATTGAGAACAAGGTGTTTGGACTTCTTAGCCAATCAGTGACTTAAATTAATCACTTGTGCTGAAACACACCAAAAACCAGCAGACACTGCGGCCCTCCAGGACTGGAGTTTGACACCCCTGCACTAGGTCCTCTGGGTTCTAACATCCGGTCCTCCGTTAGAAACCTTGGAGTGATCTTCGATAGCGCCTTTAAACTTACCAAACAGGTCAGCTTAGTGGTTAGGAACAGCTTTTTCCACCTCAGAACCCTAGCGAAGACCAAGGCCTATCTATCCCAGATCGACCTGGAGAGAGTGATCCACGCCTTCATTACAACTCGGCTGGATTATTGCAATGCTCTTTATGCTGGCATTGATCAGGCATCACTCCGCCGCCTGCAGCTAGTTCAAAATGCGGCTGCCCGACTTCTCACCAGCACAAAAAAGCATGAGCACATCACCCCAGTCCTGGCCTCACTCCACTGGCTCCCCGTCCGTCACCGCATTGATTTTAAACTACTTTTAACTGTTTTTAAATCCCTAAATGGCCTTGCCCCACAGTACCTGACAGAGCTCCTGCGTCACCACACTCCATCCAGAGCCCTAAGGTCAGCCGACCAACTGCTGCTGGAGGTACCCAGGGCTAGGCTCAAGACCAGAGGGGACAGAGCCTTTTCAATAGCCGCCCCCAAACTGTGGAATAGCCTCCCCCTCCACATCAGGTCAGCCCAGACCCTGGAGGCCTTTAAGTCCCAGCTAAAGACTCATCTCTTCTCCCTGGCCTTTGACCAGAGCTGAGTCTGCCTCCTAGGTCGCTACTTTTAGTCCCTTTATGCTTTATTTTGTAATCTGCTGCACTTTTTCTTTTCTTTTATCTTTATTTGTATTTTTACCTGAACCGTCACACTTATTTGTATTTGCACTTTTTGCACTTTTATGTTTAGTATATGTACTGTATATGTATTTTTTTTTGCTCTATGCTTTTATCTGTGAAGCACTTTGGTACAGTCACAACTGTTGTAAATGTGCTATATAAATAAAGTTGAGTTGAGTTGAGTACACCTCCTCCCCTTTCTCCTCATACACAGTACACCTCCTCCCCATTCTCCTCATACATGGTACACCTCCTCCCCATTCTCCTCATACACGGTATACCTCCTCCCCTTTCTCCTCATACATGGTACACCTCCTCCCCTTTCTCCTCATACATGGTATACCTCCTCCCCTTTCTCCTCATACATGGTATACCTCCTCCCCTTTCTCCTCATACATGGTATACCTCCTCCCCTTTCTCCTCATACATGGTATACCTCCTCCCCTTTCTCCTCATACATGGTACACCTCCTCCCCTTTCTCCTCATACATGGTATACCTCCTCCCCTTTCTCCTCATACATGGTATACCTCCTCCCCTTTCTCCTCATACATGGTAGACCTCCTCCCCTTTCTCCTCATACATGGTATACCTCCTCCCCTTTCTCCTCATACATGGTAGACCTCCTCCCCTTTCTCCTCATACATGGTATACCTCCTCCCCTTTCTCCTCATACATGGTAGACCTCCTCCCTTTTCTCCTCATACATGGTATACCTCCTCCCCTTTCTCCTCATACATGGTAGACCTCCTCCCCTTTCTCCTCATATATGGTATACCTCCTCCCCTTTCTCCTCATACATGGTATACCTCCTCCCCTTTCTCCTCATACATGGTATACCTCCTCCCCTTTCTCCTCATACATGGTATACCTCCTCCCCTTTCTCCTCATACATGGTACACCTCCTCCCCTTCTCCTCATACATGGTATACCTCCTCCCCTTTCTCCTCATACATGGTAGACCTCCTCCCCTTTCTCCTCATACATGGTATACCTCCTCCCCTTTCTCCTCATACATGGTATACCTCCTCCCCTTCTCCTCATACATGGTATACCTCCTCCCCTTTCTCCTCATACATGGTATACCTCCTCCCCTTTCTCCTCATACATGGTAGACCTCCTCCCCTTTCTCCTCATACATGGTATACCTCCTCCCCTTTCTCCTCATACATGGTACACCTCCTCCCCTTTCTCCTCATACATGGTATACCTCCTCCCCTTTCTCCTCATACATGGTAGACCTCCTCCCCTTTCTCCTCATACATGGTATACCTCCTCCCCTTTCTCCTCATACATGGTATACCTCCTCCCTTTTCTCCTCATACATGGTACACCTCCTCCCCTTTCTCCTCATACATGGTACACCTCCTCCCCTTTCTCCTCATACATGGTATACCTCCTCCCCTTTCTCCTCGTACATGGTATACCTCCTCCCCTTTCTCCTCATACATGGTATACCTCCTCCCTTTTCTCCTCATACATGGTACACCTCCTCCCCTTTCTCCTCATACATGGTATACCTCCTCCCCTTTCTCCTCATACATGGTAGACCTCCTCCCCTTTCTCCTCATACATGGTATACCTCCTCCCCTTTCTCCTCATACATGGTAGACCTCCTCCCTTTTCTCCTCATACATGGTATACCTCCTCCCCTTTCTCCTCATACATGGTATACCTCCTCCCCTTTCTCCTCGTACATGGTATACCTCCTCCCCTTTCTCCTCATACATGGTATACCTCCTCCCCTTTCTCCTCGTACATGGTATACCTCCTCCCTTTTCTCCTCATACATGGTACACCTCCTCCCCTTTCTCCTCATACATGGTACACCTCCTCCCCTTTCTCCTCATACATGGTATACCTCCTCCCCTTTCTCCTCGTACATGGTATACCTCCTCCCCTTTCTCCTCATACATGGTATACCTCCTCCCTTTTCTCCTCATACATGGTACACCTCCTCCCCTTTCTCCTCATACATGGTACACCTCCTCCCCTTTCTCCTCATACATGGTACACCTCCTCCCCTTTCTCCTCATACATGGTATACCTCCTCCCCTTTCTCCTCGTACATGGTATACCTCCTCCCCTTTCTCCTCATACATGGTATACCTCCTCCCCATTCTCCTCATACATGGTACACCTCCTCCCCTTTCTCCTCATACACGGTACACCTCCTCCCCTTTCTCCTCCTACACGGTACACCTCCTCCCCTTTCTCCTCCTACACGGTACACCTCCTCCCCTTTCTCCTCCTACACGGTACACCTCCTCCCCTTTCTCCTCCTACACGGTACACCTCCTCCCCTTTCTCCTCCTACACGGTACACCTCCTCCCCTTTCTCCTCATACACGGTACACCTCCTCCCCTTTCTCCTCATACATGGTACACCTCTTTTTCTTTCTCCTCCTACACTGTATGCCTCCAGTTATACAAGCCCTGAATAACTAGGTAACCTTGGTGTATCCATGGCTAGCTCCATCTCTCTCTCACACACACACACACACACTACACACACACACACACACACACAGTGCTCATCCCTTGTTCTCTTTCACAGATTGAGCTGCTGGACACTGTAGCACTTAACCTTCACAGAATCGATAAGGATGTCCAGCGCTGTGACCGTAATTACTACTACTTCACCCCCGCCAACCTAGAGAAGCTACGCAACATCATGTGCAGGTCAGAGGTCATGCTCCGCCCACGTCATGCTGGCCTCTACTTCAGTAAATACTGCACTGTGCTGCACTCAGATACTGCACTGTGCTACACTCAGATACTGCACTGTGCTACACTCAGATACTGCACTGTGCTACACTCAGATACTGCACTGTGCTACACTCAGATACTGCACTGTGCTACACTCAGATACTGCACTGTGCTACACTCAGATACTGCACTGTGCTACACTCTAATACTGCACTGTGCTACACTCAGATACTGCACTGTGCTACACTCTAATACTGCACTGTGCTACACTCAGATACTGCACTGTGCTACACTCAGATACTGCACTGTGCTACACTCTAATACTGCACTGTGCTACACTCAGATACTGCACTGTGCTACACTCAGATACTGCACTGTGCTACACTCAGATACTGCACTGTGCTACACTCTAATACTGCACTGTGCTACACTCAGATACTGCACTGTGCTACACTCAGATACTGCACTGTGCTACACTCTAATACTGCACTGTGCTACACTCAGATACTGCACTGTGCTACACTCAGATACTGCACTGTGCTACACTCAGATACTGCACTGTGCTACACTCTAATACTGCACTGTGCTACACTCAGATACTGCACTGTGCTACACTCAGATACTGCACTGTGCTACACTCAGATACTGCACTGTGCTACACTCTAATACTGCACTGTGCTACACTCAGATACTGCACTGTGCTACACTCTAATACTGCACTGTGCTACACTCAGATACTGCACTGTGCTACACTCAGATACTGCACTGTGCTACACTCTAATACTGCACTGTGCTACACTCTAATACTGCACTGTGCTACACTCAGATACTGCACTGTGCTACACTCAGATACTGCACTGTGCTACACTCAGATACTGCACTGTGCTACACTCAGATACTGCACTGTGCTACACTCAGATACTGCACTGTGCTACACTCAGATACTGCACTGTGCTGCACTCAGATACTGTACTGTGCTACACTCAGATACTGTACTATGCTACACTCAGATACTGTACTACACTCAGATACTACACTGTGCTACACTCAGATACTGTGCTACACTCAGATACTGCACTGTGCTACACTCAGATACTGCACTGTGCTACACTCAGATACTGCACTGTGCTACACTCAGATACTGCACTGTGCTACACTCAGATACTGCACTGTGCTACACTCAGATACTGCACTGTGCTGCACTCAGATACTGTACTATGCTACACTCAGATACTGTACTATGCTACACTCAGATACTGTACTACACTCAGATACTGCACTGTGCTACACTCAGATACTGTGCTACACTCAGATACTGCACTGTGCTACACTCAGATACTGCACTGTGCTACACTCAGATACTGCACTGTGCTACACTCAGATACTGCACTGTGCTACACTCAGATACTGTACTATGCGACACTCAGATACTGCACTGTGCTACACTCAGATACTGTACTATGCTACACTCTAATACTGCACTGTGCTACACTCAGATACTGTACTATGCTACACTCAGATACTGCACTGTGCTACACTCAGATACTGTACTATGCTACACTCTAATACTGCACTGTGCTACACTCAGATACTGTACTATGCTACACTCAGATACTGTACTATGCTACACTCAGATACTGCACTGTGCTACACTCAGATACTGTACTATGCTACACTCAGATACTGTACTATGCTACACTCAGATACTGTACTATGCTACACTGTGCTACACTCAGATACTGTACTATGCTACACTCAGATACTGCACTGTGCTACACTCAGATACTGCACTGTGCTACACTCTAATACTGCACTGTGCTACACTCAGATACTGCACTGTGCTACACTCAGATACTGCACTGTGCTACACTCTAATACTGTACTATGCTACACTCAGATACTGTACTATGCTACACTCAGATACTGCACTGTGCTACACTCAGATACTGTACTATGCTACACTCAGATACTGTACTATGCTACACTCAGATACTGTACTATGCTACACTCAGATACTGTACTATGCTACACTCAGATACTGTACTATGCTACACTCAGATACTGCACTGTGCTACACTCAGATACTGCACTGTGCTACACTCTAATACTGCACTGTGCTACACTCAGATACTGCACTGTGCTACACTCAGATACTGCACTGTGCTACACTCTAATACTGCACTGTGCTACACTCAGATACTGCACTGTGCTACACTCTAATACTGCACTGTGCTACACTCAGATACTGCACTGTGCTACACTCAGATACTGCACTGTGCTACACTCTAATACTGCACTGTGCTACACTCAGATACTGCACTGTGCGACACTCAGATACTGCACTGTGCTACACTCAGATACTGCACTGTGCTACACTCTAATACTGCACTGTGCTACACTCAGATACTGTACTATGCTACACTCAGATACTGTACTATGCTACACTCAGATACTGTACTATGCTACACTATACTGCACTGTGCTCTCTGTACTATGGGGCTACACTCAGATACTGTACTATGCTACACTCAGATACTGTGAATATGCGTCTTCTCTGTACACGGGTACTTGGCGTAACTCGGTCGTATACTGCTCTAGGGCGAAGACTGTCGGCTGCTCGGCATACGGGAGCTTACTAGTGTGTCGGGTCGGAGTCGGGAACATGGATGGGGGTGTTGACTCCGGCAAGGCTGGTCGGGTGATGGGGTGTGGGTGTGTTTTTCGGCGATGGAGGGTGGAGGCGCACAGAGAGAGTGGAGAGAAGAAGGAAAGGAAGAAGAGAGACAGATCGAGAAACGAAGAGAAGAGATCGAAGAGACAAGCTAAGAGCAGAGGCAGAGACAGGAAGAGGGCAGACGAGCAGAAAAGAAGAGAAGAATAAGCGCACACGAAGAGAAGAGAAACGGAAGCGACAGATGAAGAAAAATGATAAGCAGAGGAGAGAAACGAGAAGAGAGGCTATAGCGGAAAGAGAAGAAGGAGCAACGAACGCGAAACGAGAAAAGACGAGAAGAGAAGCGACCACGACGGAAGAGCGCGAGAAAAGAAAAGCAGACCGAGAGAAGCGGACAACAAAAGAAGAGCAAAGAAAAGAAAAGCGAGAAGGAGAGAGAGAAAAGAAGTGAGAAGAGAAGAGAAGAGAAGAAGAGAAAATGCACGAGCAGAGGCGAGAGAAGAAGAGCGAAGAGAAGAGAAAAGAAGAGAAACGAGAAAAGAAGAGAGTACGAGACAGCGACGAGCAGAAGAGAGACGAAAGAAATAGACGGAAGAGAAGCAGAGAGAAGAGAAGAAAGCAAGAAGTGAAGCGAAGAGAGAAGAGATCAGAAGGGAAGCAGAGTGAGAGAGAAACGAAGAAGAGGACGAGAGCGAAGCGCAAAAGTAAGAGAAGTGACGAGAAGAGAGAGAAGAACAGCAAAACAGCCAGATGAAGAGAAAGATAGAGAAAAAAAGGAGAGCGACATTCCGGACAGAGAAAGATAGAGTCATCCAGCGATAAAGGAAAGGTAAAACAGGAAAAAGACAAGCGAGCGAAGAGAAACGCACTAAGAGAAAGAGAGAAGAGCAATAGCTAAGAGAGAGACTAGCCAAGTGCGACCCATCACAGATCCGCGCGGTGAGCTCCATCGGCCAAGAGAAGGAGAGCAGAGAAGATAACAGAAGAGAAGAGCAGAGAAAGTAAGAGCCCACGACGCGCCTCGCAACGGGAAGCGAAGAGAGGAACAGAAGAGAAGAGAAACAAGAAAGCGCACAAGCCGAGCAGCCGCGAAGACGGCGAGAAGAGCCCAGAAGAGCGCAGCGACGAGAGCGACGCGCCGGCGCCGCCGCTAAGAGAGCGACGCGGAACCCGCAGGCAGGCCGTAGCACCTCTCTCCTCTCTCTCCTCTCTCCCTCTCTCTCCCCTCCTCTCCTCTCTCTCCTCTCCCCTCCTCTCCTCTCCCCTCCTCTCCCTCCTCTCCTTCCCCTCCTCTCCTCTCTCTCCTTCCTCTACCCTCTCTCTCCTCCTCTCCTCTCTCTCCTCTCCTCCTCTCCCTCTCTCTCCTCTCCTCTCCTCTCTCTCCTCTCCCCTCCTCTCCTCTCCTCTCTCTCCTCTCCTCTCCCCTCCTCTCCTCTCTCTCCTCTCCTCTCTCCTCTCTCCTCTCTCTCTCCTCTCCCCTCCTCTCCTCTCCTCTTCCCTTCCCTCCTCTCTTTTTCTCTATCTCTCCCACAGTTATGTGTGGGAGCACTTGCAGGTTGGGTATGTCCAAGGCATGTGTGATCTACTGGCACCGCTAATGGTCATTCTGCAAGATGGTGTGTATACACACACACATAAACACACACACTGTTCCACCAATCCCTGTTCTTGTGTGTGCTGAGGAGTGCCCTCTCTCATATCCCAGAATGCCTTGCATACAGCTGCTTCACACAGCTGATGAAGAGGATGAGTAAGAACTTCCCCAGCGGAGGAGCCATGGATACTCACTTCGCCAACATGAGGTCACTGATACAGGTGATCATCATCAGCCAATGACTGACCTCTGACCTGTGTGTGTGTGTTTGCGTGCGTGTGTTGTTAGGGTAATCTCAGTGTGTGTGTGTGTGTCTGTGTGTGTAAGAGTGTGTGTAATCTGTGTGTGTGTGTAATCTGTGTGTGTGTGTGTGTGTAATCTGTGTGTGTGTGTGTGTGTGTGTGTGTGTGTGTGTGTGGGTAATCTCTGTGTGTGTGTGTGTGTGTGTGTGTGTGTGTGTGGGTAATTTGTGTGTGTGTGTGTGTGTGTGTGTGGGTGTGTGTGTGTGTGTGGGTAATATGTGTGTGTGTGTGTGTGTGTGTGTGGGTTATCTCTCTGTGTGTGTGTGTGTGTGTGTGGGTAATCTGTGTGTGTGTGTGTGTGTGTGTGTGTGGGTAATCTCTCTGTGTGTGTGTGTGTGTGTGTGGGTAATCTGTGTGTGTGTGTGTGTGTGTGTGTGTGGGTAATCTCAGTGTGTGTTTGGTGCAGATCCTGGACTCTGAGCTGTTTGAGCTGATGCAGCAGAATGGAGACTACACACACTTCTACTTCTGCTACCGTTGGTTCCTTCTGGACTTCAAACGAGGTGCAGAGTCAAAAAGCACTGTTCCATTCACAGCAATGGAATTAAGTTCAACATTACATACAGTATGACTGTACATTAGGTTACGCACGGCGGTAGTGTAAGTTTAACATTACGTACAGTATGACTGTACATTATGTTACGCACGGCGGTAGTGTAAGTTTAACATTACGTACAGTATGACTGTACATTATGTTACGCACGGCGGTAGTGTAAGTTTAACATTACGTACAGTATGACTGTACATTAGGTTACGCACGGCGGTAGTGTAAGTTTAACATTACGTACAGTATGACTGTACATTAGGTTACGCACGGCGGTAGTGTAAGTTTAACATTACGTACAGTATGACTGTACATTAGGTTACGCACGACGGTAGTGTAAGTTTAACATTACGTACAGTATGACTGTACATTAGGTTACGCACGGCGGTAGTGTAAGTTTAACATTACGTACAGTATGACTGTACATTAGGTTACGCACGGCGGTAGTGTAAGTTTAACATTACGTACAGTATGACTGTACATTAGGTTACGCACGGCGGTAGTGTAAGTTTAACATTACGTACAGTATGACTGTACATTATGTTACGCACGGCGGTAGTGTAAGTTTAACATTACGTACAGTATGACTGTACATTAGGTTACGCACGGCGGTAGTGTAAGTTTAACATTACGTACAGTATGACTGTACATTAGGTTACTCACGGCGGTAGTGTAAGTTTAACATTACGTACAGTATGACTACATTAGGTTACACACGGTGGTAGTGTAAGTTTACCATTACGTACAGTATGACTGTACATTAGGTTACGCACGGCGGTAGTGTAAGTTTAACATTACGTACAGTATGACTGTACATTATGTTACGCACGGCGGTAGTGTAAGTTTAACATTACGTACAGTATGACTGTACATTAGGTTACGCACGGCGGGTAGTGTAAGTTTAGCATTACGTACAGTATGACTGTACATTAGGTTACTCACGGCGGTAGTGTAAGTTTAACATTACGTACAGTATGACTACATTAGGTTACGCACGGCGGTAGTGTAAGTTTAACATTACGTACAGTATGACTGTACATTAGGTTACGCACGGCGGTAGTGTCAGTTTACCACTATGTACAGTTTGAGTGTACATTAGGTTACTCACGGCGGTAGTGTAAGTTTAACATTACGTACAGTATGACTGTACATTAGGTTACTCACGGCGGTAGTGTAAGTTTAACATTACGTACAGTATGACTACATTAGGTTACACACGGTGGTAGTGTAAGTTTACCATTACGTACAGTATGACTGTACATTAGGTTACGCACGGCGGTAGTGTAAGTTTAACATTACGTACAGTATGACTGTACATTAGGTTACGCACGGCGGTAGTGTAAGTTTAACATTACGTACAGTATGACTGTACATTAGGTTACGCACGGCGGTAGTGTAAGTTTAACATTACGTACAGTATGACTGTACATTAGGTTACGCACGGCGGTAGTGTAAGTTTAACATTACGTACAGTATGACTGTACATTAGGTTACGCACGGCGGTAGTGTAAGTTTAACATTACGTACAGTATGACTGTACATTAGGTTACGCACGGCGGTAGTGTAAGTTTAACATTACGTACAGTATGACTGTACATTAGGTTACGCACGGCGGTAGTGTAAGTTTAACATTACGTACAGTATGACTGTACATTAGGTTACGCACGGCGGTAGTGTAAGTTTAACATTACGTACAGTATGACTGTACATTAGGTTACGCACGGCGGTAGTGTAAGTTTAACATTACGTACAGTATGACTGTACATTAGGTTACGCACGGCGGTAGTGTAAGTTTAACATTACGTACAGTATGACTGTACATTAGGTTACACACGGCGGTAGTGTAAGTTTAACATTACGTACAGTATGACTGTACATTAGGTTACGCACGGCGGTAGTGTAAGTTTAACATTACGTACAGTATGACTGTACATTAGGTTACACACGGTGGTAGTGTAAGTTTAACATTACGTACAGTATGACTGTACATTAGGTTACGCACGGCGGTAGTGTAAGTTTAACATTACGTACAGTATGACTGTACATTAGGTTACGCACGGCGGTAGTGTAAGTTTAACATTACGTACAGTATGACTGTACATTAGGTTACGCACGGCGGTAGTGTAAGTTTAACATTACGTACAGTATGACTGTACATTAGGTTACGCACGGCGGTAGTGTAAGTTTAACATTACGTACAGTATGACTGTACATTAGGTTACACACGGTGGTAGTGTAAGTTTACCATTACGTACAGTATGACTGTACATTAGGTGACGCACGGCGGTAGTGTAAGTTTACCATTATGTACAGTATGACTGTACATTAGGTTACGCACGGCGGTAGTGTAAGTTTAACATTACGTACAGTATGACTGTACATTAGGTTACGCACGCTGGTAGTATAAGTTTAACATTACGTACAGTATGACTGTACATTAGGTTACACACGGCGGTAGTGTAAGTTTAACATTACGTACAGTATGACTGTACATTAGGTTACGCACGGCGGTAGTGTAAGTTTAACATTACGTACAGTATGACTGTACATTAGGTTACGCACGGCGGTAGTGTAAGTTTAACATTACATACAGTATGACTGTACATTAGGTTACGCACGGCGGTAGTGTAAGTTTAACATTACGTACAGTATGACTGTACATTAGGTTACGCACGGCGGTAGTGTAAGTTTAACATTACGTACAGTATGACTGTACATTAGGTTACGCACGGCGGTAGTGTAAGTTTAACATTACGTACAGTATGACTGTGCATTAGGTTACGCACGGCGGTAGTGTAAGTTTAACATTACGTACAGTATGACTACATTAGGTTACGCACGGCGGTAGTGTAAGTTTCTTCCATCTCTCTCTTCTCTCTGCCCTCTCCTCTCCCCTCTCTCAGAGATGCTGTACGAGGATGTGTTTGCAGTGTGGGAGGTGATCTGGGTGGCTCCGCGGGTTTCCTCTCAGCATTGTGTCCTGTTCATTGCCCTGGCTCTGGTGGAGGTGTACAGAGAGATCATCCGGGACAACAACATGGACTTCACCGACATCATCAAGTTTTTCAATGGTGAGTTACTGACTGCTGAGTTTGTGTGTGTGTGTGTCTGTCTGTCTGTTTTTGTGTGTGTTCGTTTGTTAAAGGGAGGATGCACTGTGTGTGTCTAAGAGATGACTCTTTGTGTGTGTGTGTGTGTATGTGTGTTTCTAAGAGAGGACTGACCGTGTGTATGTGTGTTTCTAAGAGAGGACTGACCGTGTGTATGTGTGTGTGTGTATGTGTGTTTCTAAGAGGGGACTGACCGTGTGTGTGTGTGTTTCTAAGAGAGGACTGGCCGTGTGTATGTGTGTGTGTGTATGTGTGTTTCTAAGAGAGGACTGACCGTGTGTATGTGTGTGTGTGTATGTGTGTTTCTAAGAGAGGACTGACCGTGTGTATGTGTGTGTGTGTATGTGTGTTTCTAAGAGAGGACTGACCGTGTGTATGTGTGTGTGTGTGTGTATGTGTGTTTCTAAGTTTCTAAGAGAGGACTGACCGTGTGTATGTGTGTGTGTGTGTGTGTGTTTCTAAGAGAGGACTGACCGTGTGTTTGTTTGTGTGTGTGTGTGTATGTGTGTTTCTAAGAGAGGACTGACCGTGTGTGTGTGTGTATGTGCCTGTTTCTCTCTAACAGAAATGGCGGAGCGCCATGACGTGCAGCGTATTCTGCGGATCGCTCGGGAGCTGGTGCACAAAGTCCAGACTCTGATCGAGAACAAGTGAGCTGGGAGGCGGAGCCAGGATGAACTGGGGGCGGAGCCAAGAAGGCAGAGGCTGTGCCAGAAGAAGGGGTAGAGGAAATGACCCCTCAGTGAACTATGACCCCTCAGTGAACTATCCCCAGTGCCACACACCAGCTGCACTGACTGGCCAGAGTGGAACAGGGGTGGAGTTTGCTGAAGATGGGCTCAGCCTATTGGCTCTGGGTGTATTTAATCTTCACGGAATGCCCTTGTGTCAGAGTCTGCATGCATGTGAGTTTGAGCACCACTGTGACCTAGTTTTAACCTTTTATGTAAAACAGACACACACACACGCACACATCATATTTACTAGATCGTTTTAGATCAGTACAGTTTACAGGATTGAATCGAGCCCAATCTCATGGTCGACAGAGTCACGTCTTTCCTGAAGCACAGGCCGTGAGGAAAGGCCAGCTGCCAATTCAGAGCGGGTTTCAGTGCGAGTATGGCCGCACTCTGCTCTTAGTGTGAGGTCAAAGGTCATGTCCTTCACTCCACTTACCCACTGAAGTGACGGCAGGAATTCTGCAGTTATATCTGTGACCAAAAGAACTGTGCCAATTTCAGCAGGTTTTCACCGGTGTTCGTATGCAGAGCGACGCATTACCGATTCAGCTTCCCTTGTTCCGCTCTTCAACATCTCGGCTGGTTTGTCGGGGTGTGAAAATACAGACGTTGCCTTCATGAAAATACTCAACACTTGTATCTGCTTTTTTTGCACTTTGAAGACATTCCCTAACCTGTATCAGTGATCCCCTTTAAACAGAGATGCACCGTCAGAGACCGGACACCGGGGGGATTGAGGGAGGGGTTAATTCCCTAAGTAAGAGGGGCATCTGGACCAATGAGATGTGATCAGCTCTCCCTCCCACTGAAATGCCACGCCCCTCTCCATTTCCACCTCCAGTCTGTTACTTTTACATCTGGGAAAGACCAACATCTGTGACCCAAACGCCTGCTGGTGTCTCCGATTACACCTCTTAGCTCATCTCTGTCGGCCAGGGTTCATCCACTCAATACAGGGACAGGAAAAGGAGTTATGCAGGAAGTAAAAAAGGAAATATGCAGCAAATGTGAAGGGAAATATAGCTGTACAGGAAGTGAAAATATACAGGAAGTGTAAAGGGAAATATAGCTGTACAGGAAGTGAAAATATACAGGAAGTGTAAAGGGAAATCTAGCTGTACAGGAAGTGAAAATATACAGGAAGTGTAAAGGGAAATATAGCTGTACAGGAAGTGAAAATATACAGGAAGTGTAAAGGGAAATATAGCTGTACAGGAAGTGTAAAGGGAAATATAGCTGTACAGGAAGTGAAAATATACAGGAAGTGTAAAGGGAAATATAGCTGTACAGGAAGTGAAAATATACAGGAAGTGTAAAGGGAAATATAGCTGTACAGGAAGTGAAAATATACAGAAAGTGTAAAGGGAAATATAGAGGAAGAGAAAAGGTTCTGGAAGCTTTTGGCAGGAGTTTGTGTACCAAAGCCTTGTGTGTGCACATTTAAAGCATCTCAGACTGTTTACTAGATGTATTAAATATATGACATGCTGTTTCTATTTCTACTGTGCAGAGTTATTACCCCTCTATCCGTCTCTCCCACTGTACAGAGTGAAAGCCCAATATTTCTATAAAGGGACAGCGATGGTAGCTTATTTTAAATAGTATTTTTTACGTTGGTTTCTGCGACTGGGACCAGGCCTGCACACGCGTGGGAACCTTGAACGTGTGATGTTTGTTACGCGTTGACTGTTACGTGTTTATTAGTGTAGTGCACCGACTTTTATTTAATATTTTAGTTCTTATTTGGAAACCAACATTTGAATGATAAAGTATGTATTGTAAAGGATGTATCATTTATCTTGAATGTAATATATTAATAAAAAAGGTCTCATTATTCTTGTTATTAACACTGTGTTCAGTAAGCATGACGTCTAGTTTACCCTTGATGGCAGACCAAGTGGAACCCTCCTGTAATTCCTCTGTGTTTCCCCCCTGTTGTATTTCAGTGTAGGACAGAAAGATCAAACTGCTTTTATTCTGAAGAAATGCATCCAGTTTCCCCTCTGTCCTGCATGCACACTGAAGACCTATTTATTACTCTCCCCCTGTACAAAAAGAAAGATCACGCCATGGTGGACAGGTTACAAAAATGTTTATCTTTACAGTCAAACCCTGAAGCAGCGAGCTTCCACATCAGTACCCATGGAACTGCACTATACAAAGGCATGAGAATCTAACATTAAAATAGATATTGCATCTTCAAAAGCTAATAGTCTTCCATAAATACTTTCTGTGCAATTAAAGTCACTGCTTGTTCTTATAACAGAATCACAGACTTTTACAGAGGAATAAAGAGAGATGTATGGGATAGAGAGAAAGAAAAAAAATAAAAAAAAGCACAACTGACAGAGAGCCAAACGCATGGTACAGTAATGGGGGTTGAGACAGAGAGTGGACTCTGGGACAGAGAGCGGTCTGGGACAGAGAGAGCGGTCTGGGATAGAGAGAGCGGTCTGGGACAGAGAGAGCGGTCTGGGACAGAGAGAGCGGTCTGGGACAGAGAGAGCGGTCTGGGATAGAGATGACATCAAATAACCAGAGGAACTCTGGGACAGAGAGAGCGGTCTGGGACAGAGAGAGCGGTCTGGGATAGAGAGAGCGGTCTGGGACAGAGAGAGCGGTCTGGGACAGAGAGAGCGGTCTGGGACAGAGAGAGCGGTCTGGGACAGAGAGTGGGGTCTGGGACAGAGAGTGGTCTGGGACAGAGAGAGCGGTCTGGGATAGAGAGAGCGGTCTGGGACAGAGAGAGCGGTCTGGGATAGAGAGAGCGGTCTGGGACAGAGAGAGCGGTCTGGGACAGAGAGAGCGGTCTGGGACAGAGAGAGCGGTCTGGGACAGAGAGAGCGGTCTGGGACAGAGAGAGCGGTCTGGGATAGAGAGAGCGGTCTGGGATAGAGAGAGCGGTCTGGGATAGAGAGAGCGGTCTGGGACAGAGAGAGCGGTCTGGGATAGAGAGAGCGGTCTGGGACAGAGAGAGCGGTCTGGGACAGAGCAGCCTGCGAGTGTGTGTGTAAAGTGTGTGTTTGTGTGCGTGCATGTGAATGTGTGTGTGAGTACATGGAGTGTGTGTATATGTGTACGTAGTGTGTGTGTCTGTGTTGTCAGTGATGGATGGACATCCTCTCCTTTGTCCTGCTCTCCACTCTTCTCCTGAAAGGGGAGAAGCAGAATTCAGTGACCATGTGGAGACATGAGGGAGTCCAGATGCACCATAAAAACATTTACGCCCACGACAAAGTGCTAATATCGACATTCAGTCCAGTGTAAATTTGACATCAGTTGAATTACATTTATTATTACAATTATTGCATTCTGTATGATAATATATCTTTATGTTGAGCAAACGTATCAATAAGAGAACAAATTTCTCCATCTGAAAAACATGTTTTTCTTCTTGGCTTTGGCTCTGAGCTTGTTCCGCAGTATGCAAATGAGTTCACGCTCACGCCACTGACTGCATGTGACCATCTGACCATGTGACCATCTGACCATGTGACCATCTGACCATCTGTCGTAATTAGTACCTGCCAAGGTCTCGCTGGTACTAATGATGTCAGTGTCGGGCTTACACAGGACGTACGTCTAACATAAGTGGGGACTAACAAGGTCAGACGTCGGGCGAACGTCGGGGGTAAGGGCCAACTTTTAATGGAACCGGCCCCCGGAACCTTCTAATGAAACTCTTATTACTGTACACAGTGAAGAAGGTTTTACTTCAAGTCCAATAATTCATGCAAAGATGATACGTTTTCTATTAATTTTGCCGCGTACTGCAGGTGGCTCAAAACTTTAATGCAACGTTTAATGCAAAATGAAAAGACATTCCTGTAAAATAATTTTACGGTGGAAAATGGTTGTGTAAGAATAGCTTTCTCCAACTGCCGATACACACCGAACTGTGACTCACCATCATGTGATCACAAGCTGCTTTTCTTTTCCATTTTCATTCAAGCCTGTAAAAAAGAGAAACTTAATGAATCAACCAAATCACCATGACAACACCACACAACATCCACCCCAACAACACTCGGAACCAATAAACAACACACACACCAAGCTAGCTATGGAAATACACAACCGCAGAACAACAACGGTACTCCCTTACAAAAACCCACACACACACCCACTTATTACCCCACCACACACACACACAGTGAGGACCTCGCTGTGTTAAACGGCCCTCAGACTGAAGGCACACTCTGGATGTGGCTGAAAATAGAAGTGTGTCATGTTTTTGTGGGCGTGGCTTAATGACGAAGATTGTCACACACTTCTGTGGGTGTGGCTCTCCTCGTCTTCCTCCTAACTGGGATCAGGCTTTTCTGGAGACTTCTGGAGCTGCGGAGAGAGGAAGAGAGGAAGAGTGCAGTGAGTGGCAGGAGGAAAGACACGGCACAGTATAGAATAGAATAACTTTTATTTTCCCGCAAGAAAACTTCAGTTGTAGCCCCAGCAACAACAAAAAAAGACAGACAGACCCACAACACACAAACAAACATATCAAACAAAGACATCCAACAGAATCATTACATCAATTAAGTTAATTAAAGTGCAATACAGCCATGATTAAAAAAATAGTCCCGCTGTCCTGAGATGTCCAGTGTCACCAAACAGTCCAACACACAAACTCCGCCTCCACGACTCCTCCATACACGCAGCGCCACGGTCTCTGCCCACCGCCGAAACGGAGCACCGAACTACGTCAATTTTCCCAGTCGTCTCCTCACTCCTCCCCCGCATTATGTTCTCCTTCCCTGGCTGCCTTTTAAAGATTGCCTGCACTCCCGGATCAGTCACAAAATCCCCAACTCTGGTGAAGAGATGGTAAACTTTGTTGCTGCAGTCTGCAGATCCAACGGACATTCCCGAGCATATGTTGCGAATGCGTCTCCATGGTGACGACCACAAACAAAATTATATCGACTAGACAATTCGTCGATATTATCAAACGAGCAGCAGGAGTGCCCTGAAAAATCTCCAGCCCGCTTCCCTGTCCCACTACAGACACACAGCGCATGAAAAAACAAAAGACAAAAGCCCGACACAACAATATACATTCAAATTAACAAACACGAACACGAGAGACAACTGGACTACATGTCGCCATTACAGCGCCACGTGACGTCACTGCATGTATGTAAACAAAAACACACACACACACGCAAAGCACATGCACGTGCACACAAACATACAGAAACATACACACACACACATGCACACGCATGCACAGGGTTATAGTTTAAAATCTTTCATTAGTTTTTATTTTAGTTTTTTGTTTCAATTTTGATCCAATTTATTAAAGTAAATTTTGCAAACCGTCTCAAACTAACTTGAAGCCTTGAATGAATGAAAGTAACAGGGCTGAACAACCATCCACTAATGTGCGTGAGAGAGAACTTTTTTCAGCAAACTGCACTACACACACGAAGACACACTTCCCAGATAGTCATGCCATGACTGTCATTCTTTTTTACTGTAGGAATTTGGAATTGTGGGATGGAATTGTGGGATGGAATTGTGGGATGGCAAATCCTCCAAAATGGCCATTCATAGAAGAACTAGAACCAATGGTTACAGGACTACATTGCATGTTGGAGGTCCATCCATAACGGAGACTATGTGACGCAATAACACGGGAACGCGCTTAGCTTTTCCTGTCCCATCGTTGAAACGATACTCTACTAACTATACGCGCCTCATGACAAACTCGAACTATGGGACTGAAATCTGCAATAATGATAAAAAGGGAAAAAAAAAAATGGACGAAAATGTCCTTTTACAAACATTAAACTCATAATGAGAGGATCTAAAACACCAGAGGCAACAACGGGAGGGTGAATTGAGAAGGAGGGTTTAGAAGTGTGGTGAGAGGGTGGCAGGGTTTAGGTGAGCATAGAGGCTGGTGGTTAAAAGGGGGAAATTTTAATTTTATGATTAGTTTTTTTATTTTTAAATATAATATACTTATTATAACAAATTATAAACTAGCTCTATTAACATTATTTAATGTTAGAAAGTTATTAGTCTTTAAAGTGCTTGGTTAGCTAAGCTAGTAGTTAGTATCTATTGTAAACGACTGCGACACATGTGTGCGAAAACATTAACATTAAACTTACCCTGATTTACCTAATGCGATACGTCACATCATCAAAAACAGTTCATTTACACTATTATTACAATTGCTAGGGGTGCTACGGGGGGCGATGTGTTCAAAAATAGGACTGGTTAAAGGACTGACTAAACTGTAAACCTGGCAGGGCAGGGCAGGAGCAGGCATCGAAGAAAGCAGAATGAGAAGAAGAAAATGAAAATGAATCGATATAAAGTTATAATGAAGAATGATTTATGAAATTTGAATAATGAAATGAAATGAAAGTAGAAAAGTATGTAAGAAGTAACGGTAATGATACTTTTTGTGTTGCCTTGATTAAGTTAGTTAACTGATAAAATGTTATTATAAAAAGTCCATCGAGCTATCATCCATTCTGCTAAATGAAGCTACTGCTGTAGTAGGCTGTAGTAACCTACCACTCTGCACTCAACACTTTAAACTATTACTGCACAAGCACTTACAAGGTACCACTTAGCAAGGCCAAGGTATATCTTACATACTTAGTACTAGCTGGATAAAACAATAAATACCCTTCTTTCTACTTCATCTACTTCACTTTTCAGAATTCCAGAGGGTTCCGGGGTTTACGGGTTTGTTATTATTAATAATACTACTATACACCCCTATTTATTTTATTTATTTGTTTTGTTTTTATTATGTATTTATATATATAGAATTTTAAACATTATTTATTTCTTGGACCCACAACAGCCCAGCAAAACAAAAAAAAGACACAAACAGTGTAGACAACACAACACAACAAAACATAACAAAAATATCAAAAACAACAGAATCCAGAATCACATCAAAAATGAAAGAAAGTGAAAGTGCATATAAGCATGGCCCCCGCCGCTGTCCAGTGTCACCAAGCAGTCCACGCACAAAACTCCAATCCTCCACATCACGAATTTCTCAATAGTGCCGCGGTCTCTGTACACCGCCAAACTGAGAAATTTGTTTGTTATGTTTGTGCACTATATATTTTTGTATATTGCTGAACTACCTGTAATGCGCAAAGCAAATTCCGATGATGGCAATCAAGGGAAATTAAGCAAAATCCCGATTAAATGTGAATAGCCTATTAGTTTGGTTTGCATAACGTTATGTAAACACCGGCATTTGGTCTTCCAGTAAGGCGGTTTGCGTTAAAAGTGGGCGTGTCTGGCCAAATTGTGACGTAGGTGACAGGCCTCCATTCAAAACATGCTGCTTTTTAAAATTCCATAACAAAATTAAATCAGCAAACTCCACTAGATTGTTGAAGGCCAGCTTCCCAGGTACAGTATTTACACAAAGAAATATGTACTTCCTTACTGTAGGAATGTGAAATTACGGGACGGCCAAATCCTCCACATTGACCATTCAATTCAATACATGGCGCTTTTTAAAATTCCATAAAATAATTAATTCAAAGTGTTTTCAGCACACCCCACCAGCTTCCCATGTATTCATAATAATAATAATAATAATGTTTTTATGAGATGGCAAAATCCACTGTGAGGTCAAGTCAATTCACAGCACACATGCATACACACAAATGCACATATACACACACACATGCACGCATGCATACACGCACACATACAGTACACATATGCACATACACACACGTGCACATGCATACACACGCACGCAAGCGCAAACACGCACACACATACGCACACGCATGCAAGTGTAAACATACACGCACACACACCCCTCTAGCAGATTATGAGTTATTAGAGCTGTATGGCTGTAGAGTGAGTTAAAGTAGGTTATGAGTTATTGGGTCAGAGGTCACTGAGTGCAGTTTAACCCTTCTAGCTGCCCTCGCTGGATATGAACCCTCGTAAAAGCAGCAGACTGTACATGAGCCGTCTAACATGGGGCAGTAAAACCAGCAGCACCCTGAACCACGCTGTCCCTCATCCAGAGACACGGACTCTGACTGCTGCTGTCGAGAGGGCAGGGAGAGAGGTCACATGACTGCTGCTGTCGAGAGGGCAGGGAGAGAGGTCACATGACTGCTGCTGTCGAGAGGGCAGGGAGAGAGGTCACATGACTGCTGCTGTCGAGAGGGCAGGGATAGGGGTCATTGCTGTCTGTGGCCAACAGAGGGCAGCACATTCATACTAAAGACCGAAAAAACTGTCTGGCAAAGAAGAAATGAATAAACAAAGACTAATTTGAAAGGATGCATTTCAAACAAGTCCCGTTTTCCCAAAGGATCTTAGATAAAGATCAACTTCGGCCATTTTGTTTTTGTATTACTTTCATTGTTTGTTTTTTTGTCTTTATTATATTTTTTATGTAATGTCAGTAAATTTTTATAATTTTACTCATGAACTTAATAAAGCACAAAACACTCTTATATGATGTTAATACAAAACACTCTTATATGATGTTAATACAAAACACTCTTATATGATGTTAATATGACTCTAAGATGCTTTTGGGAAACACTCTTATATGATGTTAATATGAGTCTAAGATGCTTTTGGGAAACGGGGCTCAGGGCAGGCCTTAGCAAGAGGACACATTTAAAAAGGCAAATAAATATAAACTGTAGTTCCAGTACGTCACGTAGCTCATGTCCGTACAGTTAAAAAAAGGAAAAGAGGTCAATTTGGGAGGGAGAATGTACAGAACTACAGGCAGAATAGCTACAGTACCTGTGGCTGTTCTTTAAGAAAATCAGGAAGCTGAAATTCACCTTTAAAGACCTGGAAAAACAAAGCAAGGGTTTTAGAAGCTGGATGAAAAAAACAGGAAGCACAACTTTGTCTTTAACTCTGTCTGTGAGGCTTGGGGTGTGTTCCAATACTCGAAAAATGCACCCTCCTTTCCTCCACTACCACCTCCTCTCCTCCGTGCCCCATAAACCCTTCTTTGTGTCCTAATCTAATGGTGCTGATTAGGCTACATATTAATACAAATGGTTACAAATTGATTAATGTCTCGACGCAAACCGCAACGTCAGGTACATTGTAAACTGTACATGCAAGTACTCGTACTCAAAACATTCAGACAGTTTTGCATACTTCAGAGTAGGAGAGGAGTGGTAGTGGAGGAGTGGAGGAGTGGTAGTGGGGGAGTGGTAGTGGGGGAGTGGAGGAGTGGTAGTGGGGGAGTGGAGGAAAGAAGGTGGGGAGTGGAGGAGTGGTAGTGGGGGAGTGGAGGAGTCGAGAATATTGGGACGCAAACCGTGAGAGAAGGATCAGCTGAACACACCCATGAGTGAAACATATATGGAGCTCCGCCTCCTTCTCTGTGAGTGAAACATATATGGAGCTCCGCCTCCCTCTCTGTGAGTGAAACATATATGGAGCTCCGCCTCCCTGTCTGTGAGTGAAACATATATGGAGCCCCGCCTCCCTCTCTGTGAGTGAAACATATATGGAGCTCCGCCTCCCTCTCTGTGAGTGAAACATATATGGAGCTCCGCCTCCCTCTCTGTGAGTGAAACATATATAGAGCTCCGCCTCCCTCTCTGTGAGTGAAACATATATGGAGCTCCGCCTCCCTCTCTGTGAGTGAAACATATATGGAGCTCCACCTCCCTGTCTGAGTGAAACATATATGGAGCTCCGCCTCCCTCTCTGTGAGTGAAACATATATGGAGCTCCGCCTCCCTCTCTGTGAGTGTGAGTTACACACATAGCTGAACTCTCCATTTATACAGAGGCTGCACTATATTTACACAGATCTCTACTTTTAATTAACAAAGAGCTCTACTCTTTACTTATACACAACTCTTCTCAATTCACTGCCACAATCTTACTGATGCTGCGGAGACGACGAGCAGAGGAGCAGGGCATTCTGGGTAGTTAGTGACTCTGTAGGCCAGAGCTTTGAGTGGGGCAGTAGCCACAGAGTAAGATCATTTCCTGTGGGCCTGAAGGAGGTAAAAAATTCAGACAATGTGGGGGTCGGCAGTTGGGAAACTAGACTAAACTTCAGATCTCAGCATATTTTTCAAAAACTGTCTTTCCAAAATCCATTCCTTGCTCTCCTGTGCAGTTTTCCTGAAGTAGGGAGAATTGAATTACCAAGATTTTAGCAGGAGTGCGAGGACGCAGAGGGGTACGGGTTAGGGATCCTACTGTTCAGAGCAGGACAGAGGGGTATAAAGAAGGTTTTGAGGGGTGCTGAAATCTCAACAGACGGATAACCATGGCCTCCGATAGCTCCTATCCACTAAGAACCCCTCAAAGTGCACGTTCTAGAATGTTCCGTTTATCTTTCAGTTTTTCTTTTCTTCCCGTCTTCTGCTCTCTCCTACTGTGGGACCCATGTGACAGTTGGCTGACCCCTGACCTACCTAAACAGTAACTCTACATTTCTACCTAAACAGTAACTCTACATTTCTACCTAAACAGTAACTCTACATTTCTACATAAACAGTAACTCTACATTTCTACCTAAACAGTAACTCTACATTTCTACCTAAACAGTAACTCTACATTTCTACCGAAACAGTAACTCTACATTTCTACCGAAACAGTAACTCTACATTTGCAATGCAGACCATTTATTCTCCTGCTGCTTTTTATGAATAAAACTTTTTTTATTTCATATTACAGCCTTGCCATTTTTCCTAACCGTTCTATGAGTATTATGGAATATCACTTATCTGGAACTGATCTAGATTTTTAGTTAGCCTGACTATAGCAGAAAAGCCAATGAGGCCTGTCAGATGGTGGTAGATGGGCTGTCGCAAAATGTCCCAAACAGAGAAGTCTATGGATGTGATTAATCAGTGGCAGGTGGATGTGATTAATCAGTAGGGGGTCGATGTGAGTAATCAGTGGGAGGTGGATGTGATTAATCAGTGGGAGGTGGATGTGATTAATCAGTAGGGGGTAGATGTGAGTAATCAGTAGGGGGTAGATGTGAGTAATCAGTGGGAGGTGGATGTGATTAATCAGTAGGGGGTAGACGTGAGTAATCAGTGGGAGGTGGATGTGATTAATCAGTAGGGGGTAGATGTGAGTAATCAGTGGGAGGTGGATGTGAGTAATCAGTGGGAGGTGGATGTGATTAATCCGTAGGGGTGGATGTGAGTAATCAGTGTGAAGTGGAGGTGATTGATCAGTGGGAGGTGGATGTAATTAATCAGTGTGAGGTGGATGTGATTAATCAGTGTGAGGTGGAGGTGATTAATCAGTAGGGGTGGATGCAGGGGCGCCGCTAGGGGGGGGGTAAGTTAGGACGATTCTAAGGGCCCAGCACGGACAGGGGCCCTAGAGTAGAGAACACTATTTTTTTATTTCATTTTTTTTAGTTAATGTAGCCGACTTCAAATTATAATTCTATGTATTAAAAAAAGTCACAAAAGAAACAAACTGGAGTTTTGTTTCTCTATGTTTGACAAAATGAAGCCTTATTTTACCCCTCTCTTTATTCATTGCATGGTTCAGTCCAGAGCGTGCGAGCCGCCTAGAATCGTAGACGAACGTTAGCGCAAATATCGTCAAAATGTCGTCAAAGTCAGGGTCTCAAAAGAGAAAAGAAAAAGGAAAGAAAGAGGAGTGTGACAAAAAAGGGCGACAGCTAGTCACAACGTGACTGTAGCTCTCTTGCACTCCTGAATGCAATCTATAAAATGGAACTCCAGAGCATTTTTGGAGAGGTTTGCATTGCCCTTAGGATTTTCTGCACTCTCCCAGTTACCGTTGCCGGTGGAGAAAGGGTATTCAGCAAACTGAAACTGATCAAGAGCTATCTGAGATCAACAATGTCTCAAGAGAGGTTGAACAATCTTGCAATATTGTCAATTGAAAGCAAGTTGGCTTTATCACTAGATTTCAATGATCTTATTAAAGATTTTGCTACCAAGAAGGCCCGGCGTTTAGCTTTGATTTGATTTTATTAAACAAAACTTCATTTAAAACATATATGTGTACATCATACACATTAAAAACACAGATTGTCAGGGAATTAAACTCGTTAAAGTCCTTAAAAAAGAAACTTATTTCCATCGAGGTCCCTGTTGTCAGACATACAACACCATATTTAAATTATATTTTTACTTTTTGTGTGATTTATACTTTTATAATTGGGTTCAAATCTTCATTTAATTTATACTTTTGTCCTTGTGTTGTTCAAATCTTGATTTTAAGAAAGAATGTTGAGATTTTTTTTGCTGGATTGTTGATTCCTGTATTAACTGTAAATTTCAATTAAATTTACAAAAGATGGCCATCATTGGATTTCTTGCAGTGCATCAATAGTTCATCAACTTCAACTGGGTTTTCTAGGTTGATGGGTGGTTTAGTTGGGGGGGGGGGGCCCAAAATTATATTCTGTCATGGGGCCCAGAATCTCTAGCGGCGCCCCTGGGTGGATGTGATTAATCAGTGTGAGGTGGATGTGTGCAATCAGTGGGAGGTGGATGTGATTAATCAGTGTGAGGTGGATGTGATTAATCAGTGGGAGGTGGATGTGATTAATCAGTGGGAGGTGGATGTGTGTAATCAGTAGGGGTGGATGTGTGTAATCAGTGGGAGGTGGATGTGATTATATGAGTCTGGATCTGTTCTGGGGCTTATAGTGTAAACACACAACTCTGTTAAGCCAAAACCAGACTCCCCTTCACAAGGGAAACTCTAAATCCCTTAAAGAAATTATGAGCATGTGTGTGTTAGAGTGAGTCAGAGGGCGAGGGAGTGTGTGTGTGGGTGTGTGTGTGTGTGTGTGTGTCTGCATGTGTGTTTTGAGGCACAGGGGCTGTTGATTGTGAGTGGATCCAGTAGACGGGGGGGGGTTTTGGCCACTCTCTTGCATTTTTGAGCCCAAATGGAATTTATTTGTGCTGAGTTCCAACATAAGAAGCAGGCAAGTTTCCGATTTCCTGAGTGAGATTTCAAAAGAGCGCTGCCCCAGCTCTGCCTCTCAGTGCGCTCTGCCTGTACTCTCGTTCCTCCATAGAACAGACTGTACTGCTCACTTCCCACTCCCATCAGCCCCCACTCCACACTACGCACTAGAGACAGGAATACGCTCTTCCGCTGGACACGGGGATCCTCACACCTTGCGCAGCTGTATGGAAACAGTCCTGTATTCTGGGCAGGACTACGTGTGTCCCTTGACCAATCAGAGCTCATCTCTTCTAACACGGCACATCTGGGTCTGTATCAATTATTCATCCTTTCAGTCCCACACTTCAGCTGAGAGAAGCTATGCTCTGAATCACACCTCTTTATTTTTACATCTAAAATCAGTCATTTATTTGCCCGAATCACAGTTGTGGTACGGTATCTGTGATTGACAGCACCCTGTGGGGTATATGGCTCCTCCCACATCTTTTGCTTAGTTCATATTTTCCGTTCAGACCCGAGGCACTTATAGATATGAATATGCGCGTCTCCGTGGAGATGATAGGTATTGATTGTGGGTTTGGAGCCACCAGAGACTCATTTACACCCCAGCAATCTGCACCATTTACTGCACCCTACCAATGCAGCTAGTGCCCTACCAATGCAGCTAGTGCCCTACCAATGCTGCTAGTGCCCTACCAATGCAGCTAGTGCCCTACCAATGCTGCTAGTGCCCTACCAATGCAGCTAGTGCCCTACCAATGCTGCTAGTGCCCTACCAATGCAGCTAGTGCCCTACCAATGCTGCTAGTGCCCTACCAATGCTGCTAGTGCCCTACCAATGCTGCTAGTGCCCTACCAATGCAGCTAGTGCCCTACCAATGCTGCTAGTGCCCTACCAATGCAGCTAGTGCCCTACCAATGCTGCTAGTGCCCTACCAATGCAGCTAGTGCCCTACCAATGCTGCTAGTGCCCTACCAATGCTGCTAGTGCCCTACCAATGCAGCTAGTGCCCTACCAATGCTGCTAGTGCACTACCAATGCCGCTAGTGCCCTACCAATGCCGCTAGTGCCCTACCAATGCCGCTAGTGCACTACCAATGCCGCTAGTGCCCTACCAATGCCGCTAGTGCCCTACCAATGCCGCTAGTGCCCTACCAATACCGCTAGTGCCCTACCAATGCCGCTAGTGCCCTACCAATGCAGCTAGTGCCCTACCAATGCTGCTAGTGCCCTACCAATGCCGCTAGTGCACTACCAATGCTGCTAGTGCCCTACCAATGCTGCTAGTGCCCTACCAATGCTGCTAGTGCCCTACCAATGCCGCTAGTGCCCTACCAATGCCGCTAGTGCACTACCAATGCTGCTAGTGCCCTACCAATGCCGCTAGTGCCCTACCAATGCCGCTAGTGCCCTACCAATGCTGCTAGTGCCCTACCAATGCCGCTAGTGCACTACCAATGCCGCTAGTGCCCTACCAATGCCGCTAGTGCCCTACCAATGCTGCTAGTGCCCTAGCTCTACCATCCTGTCTGTACTGAATATAACCCACAGCTCTACCATCCTGTCTGTACTGAATATAACCCGCAGCTCTACCATCCTGTCTGTACTGAATATAACCCACAGCTCTACCATCCTGTCTGTACTGAATATAACCCACAGCTCTACCATCCTGTCTGTACTGAATATAACCCGCAGCTCTACCATCCTGTCTGTACTGAATATAACCCACAGCTCTACCATCCTGTCTGTACTGAATATAACCCACAGCTCTACCATCCTGTCTGTACTGAATATAACCCGCAGCTCTACCATCCTGTCTGTACTGAATATAACCCACAGCTCTACCATCCTGTCTGTACTGAATATAACCCACAGCTCTACCATCCTGTCTGTACTGAATATAACCCGCAGCTCTACCATCCTGTCTGTACTGAATATAACCCACAGCTCTACCATCCTGTCTGTACTGAATATAACCCACAGCTCTACCATCCTGTCTGTACTGAATATAACCCTCCAGCTCAACTGTACTGTCTGTACTGAATATAACCCACAGCTCTACCATCCTGTCTGTACTGAATATAACCCACAGCTCTACCATCCTGTCTGTACTGAATATAACCCGCAGCTCTACCATCCTGTCTGTACTGAATATAACCCGCAGCTCTACCATCCTGTCTGTACTGAATATAACCCACAGCTCTACCATCCTGTCTGTACTGAATATAACCCGCAGCTCTACCATCCTGTCTGTACAGAATATAACCCGCAGCTCTACCATCCTGTCTGTACTGAATATAACCCACAGCTCTACCATCCTGTCTGTACTGAATATAACCCACAGCTCTACCATCCTGTCTGTACTGAATATAACCCACAGCTCAACTGTCCTGTCTGTACTGAATATAACCCTCCAGCTCGACTGTGTGTGTCTGGGTGTATATACAGTGCCCTCCACAATTATCGGTACCCCTGGTAAAGATGAGTAAAAAGGGTTATAAAAAATTCACCGTTTGGTGAATTAGCTTAATCTCCACACTGAAAAAATTTGAAAAATCCAACCTTTACTTGAAGTA
>CM040402.1:129084650-129212150 GCA_022702515.1 Ilyophis sp. 1 JC-2022
GGATGTGACTTGTACAGTTCAATACTGGATGTGACATATACAGTTCAATACTGGATGTGACTTGTACAGTTCAATACTGGATGTGACTTATACAGTTCAATATTGGATGTGACTTGTACAGTGCAGAGCGGGATGTGACTTGTACAGTGCAGAGCAGGATGTGACTTATACAGTTCAGTGCGGGATGTGACTTATACAGTTCAATATTGGATGTGACTTGTACAGTGCAGAGCGGGATGCGACTTATACAGTTCAATACTGGATGTGACGTGTACAGTTCAGTGCGGGATGTGACTTGTACAGTGTAGAGCGGGATGTGACTTGTACAGTGCAGAGCGGGATGTGACTTATACAGTTCAATACTGGATGTGACTTGTACAGTGCAGTGTGGGATGTGACTTGTACAGAGCAGTGTGGGATGTGACTTGTACAGAGCAGTGTACTCACCCTCCTGGTGTTGTCCAGGACCCGGGGGTCGGGCCGCCCGTAGTTGGGGGGGTTGGCGTGGGGGTCGTAGCCCAGGCGTGCCAGCATGGGAGCGATGACGCCCATGTCTCTCAGAACGTCGCCTGGGATCTTCCCCACCCACTTGGACAGAGCCTCCATGTTCACCGGCTTTATCACCTGGTCAGTGGAGCGCTCCACTCTGCAATGGACAACACACACAGGCCGGGCAGGAAATAAACTTTTTCATCCACTGGCCAGAGTGGCTTGTCGATTCTAAAAATCACCAGCCATGTTCAATATTTTACCAGCCACATTACCTTTTACAATATAACACAAACAAGTCACAGAGTTTACCTGCAAGCAAATCTGAAGTTAATTATCTTATCAGCACCTGCAGAGGAGGCAATCCATCTACCCCTACCCCCAACCCCTCAGTAATTACAGGTCGGGATCCTTCTGGAAAGTTCTTAACCGCTAAGAGCTGAACACCAAACGCATGTTCTGCACCTTTTCAAATCCTTACCTAACCCCCAATCTGCCCCCTGCAGCCTTCCCCCCCCCGCCCCCCAGGGTGAGTCAGAGTGTCGATTTGAACCTGTATGCCTAGAATACACAGGCTACTATTTTAAATTTGGAACAATGGAATGATATTAAAAATGAATTGAGCATGTCATCTCGCTCAAAGTCAATTATTTATCTGTGAAATAAAATATTTAAAAGCAGAAGAGAAACTTGTGCCGGTCGTCTCTGGAAAATGATGTCACAGGTCACCCAGCAGGTTCACCCAGGACTGTAGCACATTTAACCCTAACAGGCCTTCACACTCCAGGGGTGCGTCCCAATACTCAAAAAATGCATCCTCCTTTCCTCCACTACCACCTCCTCTCCTCCGTGCCCCGGACACGGATCTTTGTGTTTTAATCTAATGTTGCTGATTACATCTTAATTACATATTAATGGTTTCATATTAATTAATGTCTCAACGCAAACCGCAATGTCAGGTATATTGTAAACTGTACATTCAAATACTCAAAATGTTCAGGCAGTTATGCATACGTCCGGGTAAGAGAGGAGTGGTAGTGGGGGAGTGGAGGAAAGGAGGTGGGGAGTGAAGAATATTGGGACGGACCCTCCGACCCTCAGACAAGCCTGGCTGTCTGTGATTGGCTGCTTGTGACGTCATCTGTGATTGGCTGCATGGTAAACAGTGCGTGTAAATTCCTCCCCCACTAAAAAAATTTGTCAAAAAAATGATACCATTAACATCATGTAATATAAATATTATTCTAAAATATTACTGTAGGCTAGTGGATGCATCTCTAGACCCTGCAGTATCAGCTGAGTTTGAAATTGAGCCCATAATAAAATGTATGATAAATATTTACAACGTTCTGCTTGCAGTGAGACTGGGCCATTTGGGTGGGGAGGGGGAGGAGTCTATACATACACACACACACAAACGCACGCACACACACACACACACACAGACACACGCGCACACACACACACACTGACACAGAAACATACACACACAGACACACACGCATACACACACACAAACACACGCACACACACACACACACAGACACACGCGCACACACACACACACACGCGCACACACGCACACACACACGCACACACACGGACAGACGCATACACACACGCATACACACACACAAACACACGCGCGCACACACACACACACACAGACACACGCGCACACACACACACACACACAAACGCGCACACACACACACGCAAACACGCACACACACGGACAGACGCATACACACACGCATACACACACACAAACACACGCGCGCACACACGCATACACACACACAAACACATGCACACACACACACAGATACACACACTGACACAGAAACATACACACACAGACACACACGCATACACACACGCATACACACACACAAACACACGCACAAACACACGCACACAGATACACACACTGACACAGAAACATACACACACAGACACAGAAACATACACACACAGACACACACACATACATACACACACACACACAGAAGCCAATTTTGCACTTGTGTGTGTGTGAGAGGCACTCCAGGACAGAAGAGGTAAGAGGTAAACTCCAGCTCTGTGACTGGCGCTGGCCTTTTTACCTGCAGTCACATGACTGAGCATGCCCAGTCACGTCGCCCTCAATAACATCCAAATCCAGACGAACCGTGTGGAACGGCACTCTCCCACACAAACGCCCCCAGTCTACGCATATCCTAACCTTAACAACAGATAGTCCCAGTAAATCAGGGGTCTCAACAGATAGTCCCAGTAAATTAGGGGTCTCAAACTGTGGTCCTGGAGGGCCACAGTCTCTGCTAGTTTCTGTGATTTAGGCCTTTGGAAACAAGGTGTGCAGACTCTCTAGCCAATCAATGACTTAAATTAGTCACTTAAGTGCAGGGACACATAAAAAACAGCACACACAGGTCACACAGCAGCCCTCCATGAGATCTCTGCCGTAAATCCTACCCTCTGGGTGTGAGAGCTGCTGTCCAATAATCACACAGCATGCCACAACAATGGAAGCCGAGAGAAAAAAACCAACATAAAGTGGCTCATTCCAAGGGGTGTGGTTCCTGTATCCAGCTGTTGCTATGTGATTAGAATGTTCTTAACTGAACATTCTAATGCTGATGTAACAATCACTACTGGTAAGTGAAAGCAGTGGTGTTCTAGAACACTTGACTTTGAATTCTGAAAAAACATTCCAGAAAGCCGACTCCTCAAAGGGTTAATGCCATA
This sequence comes from Ilyophis sp. 1 JC-2022, assembly GCA_022702515.1. Classification (NCBI taxonomy): domain Eukaryota; kingdom Metazoa; phylum Chordata; class Actinopteri; order Anguilliformes; family Synaphobranchidae; genus Ilyophis; species Ilyophis sp. 1 JC-2022. The sequence goes on from CM040402.1 coordinate 129,087,888, forward strand.
CAGTGCATACCAGACTGGGCCCTGGAACATAGGGGTTAGAATGCCGCCCCTATCAATCATGCAGCACACAGTGACTGCACCTAGTAAGCCGCACGCTAATGGCTAACTGGCAGGGATATTTAAGACCCCATAAACCTCCTGCAGGGGGCGGAAATGAGCAGGGGCCATCGCCGAGGGCAACCTTTAAATTACATAGAGGCAGGAGCAGTTGCCAAGGTGACCACCACTGCCATTAGTGCCCTCCCCTTTGAGCTGTAAGAATCTGTAGATATAGAAATGTAGACCATTTGCAGATTAATAAATCTATAGAGTATGTGCAGATGAATATACAAATGGAAAAAATGTGCATATACAAATATATAAATGTAGAATATGTAAAGATGTATAAATACCCATGCAGAATGGTAGAATTATGCAGATGTAGAATGTGTGCAGATGTACAGATATAGAATGAGTACAGATGTACAGATATATACTGCCAGGCCTGTGAGAGGCACTTACAGTAGTAATATAAGTGATACAACGTGGCTTCCCACCTGGCCTGGCCGTATTATTACTGTAAATATGAATATTACATGCATTAATGTCACTGTCACTCGGTCAGGGGATTGGTCAGGTGTCCTGAGGGTGAGTCCCACCCTTTTTTTTACAGTCACACAGCCCTGCCCTCTCTGCTATGAGAGCTGCTTAATGGCCTCTGGCTGCTGCTCAATTATTCATGATCTTCCTGGTGTTGTGAGGGGAGGGGCTGATGTGTGGAAGCGGATAAGAGCTCCCCGGAGCGGAGGTTGAAGTTGCTTTTGGCGGGGGCCTATCTGATGGTGCTGTAAGTGGCGCTAATGGACAGGTGGTCACGGGAGAGCGGGTCGGTGTAGGAGTGAAGCCCGGGGTGGGGTGGGGGAGTGGGGGCACGGCGGGGGGGGGGGGGGGGGGGGGCCCTGTTGGGTTTGGCGTCTCTAAGTGCTGGGGGCACTCCCCACAGCCAGGTGTCCTGGGACAGATCTAATGCAGCGTTAGAGCCCTGCCTCTTTCCGGAACTATCTCAGCAGCACCGAGGCCAGAAACCAGGAGCCACCCCCCCCCAGAGGATTGTGGGTAATCTGTCAGAGCGCTGGAGCCACGTGCTCGCCCTGCCAGAGACTGAAGGCTCCCGTCCCCGGTCAAACTGAAGGCAAGTTGAAGCCGACCTGCACGTGTGTGTAATTATCACCACAGTCACCAAACCAAGACGTCCCTCTTGACTGGACTGGACGGTGAAACCTCTGACCCCTGTCATCTCTTAACTGTGACCCCAAACACATCAGGCTTCCATCCATAATCTCACCGCCTTATTCCTAGTGGGGATGGAGCCTAACCCAGCATGCATTGGGTGAGAGGCAGGAATACACCCTGGACAGGTCACCAACCCATCATAAGACACACACACCATTCACTCACACATTCATACATATGGGCAATTTAGAGTCTCCAATTAGCCTACCCTGCATGTCTTTGGACTGTGGGAGGAAAGCGTTGGAAACCCACGCGGACACGGGGAGAACATGCAGACACAGAACGCCTCAATATATAGCTTATACCAGCACTGTAGTCTGCAGCAGCAGAATTTATGGGTGGAGACCGTTTAGAATAAAGCATACAGAGCTTATATCCATGTTCACACAGTTATGATTATAAAAATATCAGTAATATTTTCCACCCATAAGAGTCTAAGAGAAAGTCTTGGTCATTCTATAAAACTCCCCGCACCCCCCACAGACACACACTGAGCTTTGTCATGACAGCACATTGCAGACAGATCTTGAGAGTTTGGATAAGATCTGTATTAGAAACCCATGTGAGGAAAACTGTTGAGTGGGTGTGGGCAGGGAGGGGTGGGGACTGGAGAAGGGAGGAGTTTCATTTAGAACAGATTTCCATGGTAACTGAAGAGTGGGTAACTCTAAGCATGCCCCATAACGTACACACTATGTGTACTCACGCTGATTGTGTGTGTGCGTGTGTGTGTATGTGTGTGTGCGTGTGTATGTGTATGTGTGCGCGTGTATGTGTCCGTGTGAGCGTGTGGGTGTGCATGTGTGTGTATGTGTACATGTGTGTGTGCATGTGTATGTGTGTGTGTGTGCGTGTGTATGCGTGTGTGCATGAGTGTGTGTGTGAGTCTGTGTGTGTGTGTGTGTGTGTGTGTGTGTGTGTGTGTGCAGCCGGGGTGTGTGTGTGTGTGTGTGTGTGTGTGTGGGAGTCTCATTAGTTTGCCCAGCTGGGAGCTGTGACTGAGACAGTCAATATGAAGCCGCCAAGCGCATCGCGAGGGACGAGAGAAATCAACCCTCCCACAGGCAGTATACTGTCTCTGTCACATCCTCCCAGAGGCCCTGTCTCTCCCACAGGCAGTATACTGTCTCTGTCACATCCTCCCAGAGGCCCTGTCTCTCCCACAGGCAGTATACTGTCTCTGTCACATCCTCCCAGCGTTCTGTCTCTCCCACAGGCAGTATACTGTCTCTGTCACATCCTCCCAGAGGCCCTGTCTCTCCCACAGGCAGTATACTGTCTCTGTCACATCCTCCCAGAGGCCCTGTCTCTCCCACAGGCAGTATACTGTCTCTGTCACATCCTTCCAGCGTTCTGTCTCTCCCACAGGCAGTATACTGTCTCTGTCACATCCTTCCAGCGTTCTGTCTCTCCCACAGGCAGTATACTGTCTCTGTCACATCCTCCCATCGTTCTGTCTCTCCCACAGGCAGTATACTGTCTCTGTCACATCCTCCCAGAGGCCCTGTCTCTCCCACAGGCAGTATACTGTCTCTGTCACATCCTCCCAGAGGCCCTATCTCTCCCACAGGCAGTATACTGTCTCTGTCACATCCTTCCAGCGTTCTGTCTCTCCCACAGGCAGTATACTGTCTCTGTCACATCCTCCCAGAGGCCCTGTATCTCCCACAGGCAGTATACTGTCTCTGTCACATCCTCCCAGAGGCCCTATCTCTCCCACAGGCAGTATACTGTCTCTGTCACATCCTCCCAGAGGCCCTGTCTCTCCCACAGGCAGTATACTGTCTCTGTCACATCCTCCCAGAGGCCCTGTCTCTCCCACAGGCAGTATACTGTCTCTGTCACATCCTCCCAGAGGCCCTGTCTCTCCCACAGGCAGTATACTGTCTCTGTCACATCCTCCCAGAGGCCCTGTCTCTCCCACAGGCAGTATACTGTCTCTGTCACATCCTCCCAGAGGCCCTGTCTCTCCCACAGGCAGTATACTGTCTCTGTCACATCCTCCCAGAGGCCCTGTCTCTCCCACAGGCAGTATACTGTCTCTGTCACATCCTCCCAGAGGCCCTGTCTCTCCCACAGGCAATATACTGTCTGTCACATCCTTCCAGCGTTCTGTCTCTCCCACAGGCAGTATACTGTCTCTGTCACATCCTCCCAGAGGCCCTGTCTCTCCCACAGGCAGTATACTGTCTCTGTCACATCCTCCCAGAGGCCCTGTCTCTCCCACAGGCAGTATACTGTCTCTGTCACATCCTCCCAGAGGCCCTGTCTCTCCCACAGGCAGTATACTGTCTCTGTCACATCCTTCCAGCGTTCTGTCTCTCCCACAGGCAGTATACTGTCTTCTTAACAAACATGTAAGCAGAGATGCTTCCACATTAGCTCTGAGGAATTTCAGATAATGAATGAGAGTCAATGGACTTGCGGACAAGTTTATTAATAGCATTGTTTAATAATGCACACACAATAGCAAGTTTAATAATACTTGAGAGCGTCTCATTTGAATTTAACATCAAATTGTCTCTGTTGCCACAATTTTAAGGTCTGTAAGTGAACTCGATGCCACATGGTAACTCTTCCCTGTAAAGATTACCTGGGTGATGCATTTTCTGCTTGAAGACTGGCGTTCATTTCCATTTTTATGTTGTTATTTTTATTCATTTATTTATTTTTGTTCTCTGCTATTAGTCTAGCGAGACTCTAGCGGGTTGGCGGCTCACTCTTGAGCCATGCACGAATCCCGCTGTACTAGCGGGGGTTTGATCCCGCCATGACACCTTCTGACCTGTGACCTGTGACCTCTTCCCCATCTGGCCCCCTATCTGAGTAAAGCAGAAAACATGAAACGAAGGCGGATTGTTTTCTTTGTTTTCTCTTTTATCCTTTAAAAAAAAAAAGAATGTTTGTAAGTAAGATCTTTTCAGTCACAAAAGACTATGTTCAAAGCTTCTAACAATCAAATAATGTTAACGTACCTAACAAAAAACCTTTGGCTCTCAAATTAAAAGGTACAGTGCTCCGTTACAATGTATTGAAAGCAATCCTACAATGCACTCTGTTTCTTTTACTGAACACCGGGCGCAGGCCTCCAGCATGTAGCTATAGCAATGTTTGGTCCAGTGGTTGCTACCTAGAAGCCAGACATTCAAGCCACTTGCCTTTTATCATCTTTTGTATAATAAACACAATAAAAAACTTATGTTAGTTCTTATTTTATGTTAATTAGTTTTGGGGATAGTTTTAGTTACATTCAGTTTCAGGTTATGATAATGAACATGTTTGTGGATGAATAACTGAAATAAAATAAAAATCTATGATTGTGGTATCACACAAAGGCTCTATCCACTAGTAATGCACAACACCCTGTCAAGTCTCATTTTTTACAATCATTGCAAATATGTGCACAAAAAATGTCAATTTCTCAAGCATATATTTCATTATTAACATTCTAGTTTTAGCCCACGGACCTTCCTCAAAGTTTGGGAAAGCACACAGACAGACAGGGCACAGGAAATATCAACTATTTTGACCCATAAGTCGCTATAATAATGTGACTCCTTATCATGTCTGTTCTGTCCAACTGGAATCCCTAAGTCTGTTTCCCTGGGTTACTGCCACTCTTCCCACGACACCTGCCCCCTACAGGTCACTCAGAGAAGGGCTTTATCTTTCCAGGAAACAAGACGGATTTTACAGGATTATAAAAGGTATAAATCCATAAACACAGACTGTTCTGCTCTGAGATGTCATACCCACAACGTGATTGGCTTAGGCTGCAGGAGCTGCCACAGAGCCAGCCAATAAGAGAGTGAGGGTATCTGTAGGTGAGAGAGCAAGAGTGTGAGGGTTAATACCAGGATGTGAAATTAACACCAGCCATCAGCCAAATGCTGGTCAAAGTTTGATTGTGGCTGGTAAGATTTTCTACTCTAGCAGCGACTTTGGTAGGTAACCAACCAGGTTGTGTTACATTGTAAGAGGTAATGTGGCTGGTAAAATGTTGAAAATGGCTGGCTCAAGCCAGTGGGTGAAAAAGTTAATTTCATACCCTGTCTCTAACCAATCATATCTCTCCTGATAATGCACCAATCAAACGACTATCCTCTGATGTTCCTCTAAGCCACTCTTTTCTCCTGTAATATCGCCCGTCTTCCGTCATACCCTGGTTAATATCGCCCTGTCTAATCACCCGTCTTCCGTCATACCCTGGTTAATATCGCCCTGTCTAATCACCCGTCTTCCGTCATACCCTGGTTAATATCGCCCTGTCTAATCACCCGTCTTCCGTCATACCCTGGTTAATATAGCCCTGTCTAATCACCCATATTCCGTCATACCCTGGTTAATATCGCCCTGTCTAATCACCCGTCTTCCGTCATACCCTGGTTAATACTAAATGCCATTTGTTTACGCACAGTCACAGTGAACAGAAGCCTGTAGCTTTAACTGGAATGTCCTTCTTTGAGGGGCATCAGCCCAAGGACTTCCTGCATATTTCTCATCTGCTGCCTCCATTATATAACTGCAGTACGAAAGCACATCCTGCAGCTGTCATATGACACTGGGGTCAGAGGTCAAGCACTGCCTCTGGAGAGCTGAGGGATACAGATGGAGGAGGAAGAGGAGGAAGCTGGGGATGAGAGTCGAAGATCAAAGAGGAGAAGAAGGAGGGAGTCTTCTGACTCTTGAGGCATCAACCATGAGCTTTCAGTTATAAAAACATGCTTGAGGCTCGACCACGCAGAGGAACTCATGTTCTTAAATAGTGGGACACTCTTTGAGTGAGTGATCCGGAAAGTCAAACAAAACTGCAAAAACAGGCCATGTACACACACACACACACACACACACACACACACACATAGACGCATATACCACACACAGCAGGGTAACTCACCAAAAAACACTTGTTACAAGAAAATGTGGCATTCAATCAAGCCTGTTCTAACGTGTGTTGTGTGTGTGTGTGTGTGTGTGTGTGTATGTGGTATATGTGTCTGTGTGTGTATACGTGTGCGTGTGTGTGTGGTATATATGTGTCTGTGTGTGTTTGTGTGTGTGTGTATGTATACATGTGTGTGTGTGTTTATGTATATGTCTGTGTGTGTGTGCGCGCGTGTGTGTGTGTGTCTGTGTGTTTTTGTACGTATACGTGTCTGTGTATGTATACTTGTGCGCGTGTGTGTGGTATATGTGTGTCTGTGTGTGTGTGTATGTATACGTGTGTGTGTGTGTTTATGTATATGTCTGTGTGTGCGCGCGCGTGTGTGTGTGTCTGTGTGTTTTTGTACGTATACGTGTCTGTGTGTTTTTGTGAGTTTTCCTGTGAAACGCCAGTGTGGCTTTCTTGCTTGTCTCTGCATGTTTGGCTTGTGCAGGAATTCAGTGCTTCCTCATCAGAGTCCTCACACTGTAGTACTAAACACTGTGAGCTTTACACCACTGTGAGCTTTACACCACTGTGAGCTTTACACCACTGTGAGCTTTACAACACTGTGAGCTTTACACCACTGTGAGTTCAGCGTTTCACACACCGGGCCTCACAGTGTCTGAGTGTCATACAGCACTGTAGTACTAAACACTGTGAGCTTTACAACACTGTGAGTTTTACACCACTGTGAGTTCAGTGTTTCACACACCGGGCCTCACAGCGTCTGAGTGTCATACAGCACTGTAGCACTAAACACTGTGAGCTTTACAACACTGTGAGTTCAGCGTTTCACACACCGGGCCTCACAGCGTCTGAGTGTCATACAGCACTGTAGTACTAAACACTGTGAGCTTTACACCACTGTGAGCTTTACACCACTGTGAGTTCAGCGTTTCACACACCGGGCCTCACAGCGTCTGAGTGTCATACAGCACTGTAGCACTAAACACTGTGAGCTTTACACCACTGTGAGTTCAGCGTTTCACACACCGGGCCTCACAGCGTCTGAGTGTCATACAGCACTGTAGTACTAAACACTGTGAGCTTTACACCACTGTGAGTTCAGCGTTTCACACACCGGGCCTCACAGCGTCTGAGTGTCATACAGCACTGTAGTACTAAACACTGTGAGCTTTACACCACTGTGAGTTCAGCGTTTCACACACCGGGCCTCACAGCGTCTGAGTGTCATACAGCACTGTAGCACTAAACACTGTGAGCTTTACACCACTGTGAGTTCAGCGTTTCACACACCGGGCCTCACAGCGTCTGAGTGTCATACAGCACTGTAGTACTAAACACTGTGAGCTTTACACCACTGTGAGTTCAGCGTTTCACACACCGGGCCTCACAGCGTCTGAGTGTCATACAGCACTGTAGCACTAAACACTGTGAGCTTTACACCACTGTGAGTTCAGCGTTTCACACACCGGGCCTCACAGCGTCTGAGTGTCATACAGCACTGTAGCACTAAACACTGTGAGCTTTACACCACTGTGAGTTCAGCGTTTCACACACCGGGCCTCACAGCGTCTGAGTTTCATACAGCACTGTAGTACTAAACACTGTGAGCTTTACACCACTGTGAGTTCAGCGTTTCACACACCGGGCCTCACAGCGTCTGAGTGTCATACAGCACTGTAGCACTAAACACTGTGAGCTTTACACCACTGTGAGTTCAGCGTTTCACACACTGTGAGCTTTACACCACTGTGAGTTCAGCGTTTCACACACCGGGCCTCACAGCGTCTGAGTGTCATACAGCACTGTAGCACTAAACACTGTGAGCTTTACACCACTGTGAGTTCAGCGTTTCACACACCGGGCCTCACAGTGTCTGAGTGTCATACAGCACTGTAGCACTAAACACTGTGAGCTTTACACCACTGTGAGTTCAGCGTTTCACACACCGGGCCTCACAGTGTCTGAGTGTCATACAGCACTGTAGCACTAAACACTGTGAGCTTTACACCACTGTGAGTTCAGCGTTTCACACACCGGGCCTCACAGTGTCTGAGTGTCATACAGCACTGTAGTACTAAACACTGTGAGCTTTACACCACTGTGAGTTCAGCGTTTCACACACCGGGCCTCACAGCGTCTGAGTGTCATACAGCACTGTAGTACTAAACACTGTGAGCTTTACACCACTGTGAGTTCAGCGTTTCACACACCGGGCCTCACAGCGTCTGAGTGTCATACAGCACTGTAGCACTAAACACTGTGAGCTTTACACCACTGTGAGTTCAGCGTTTCACACACCGGGCCTCACAGAGTCTGAGTGTCATACAGCACTGTAGTACTAAACACTGTCAGCTTTACACCACTGTGAGTTCAGCGTTTCACACACCGGGCCTCACAGCGTCTGAGTGTCATACAGCACTGTAGTACTAAACACTGTGAGCTTTACAACACTGTGAGTTCAGCGTTTCACACACCGGGCCTCACAGCGTCTGAGTGTCATACAGCACTGTAGCACTAAACACTGTGAGCTTTACAACACTGTGAGTTCAGCGTTTCACACAGCAGCCCAACGGGCCTCACAGTGTCTGAGTGTATCTCAGCATAGTACCAGACTCTGTCTAAGCTATGCGCAGGCCTTCCAGAACCTTCTCTGGGAAAAACAAAAGCACAGCGGAAAGCGGATGACCCCTGACCTCCAGGGAGTGGGGGCGAAAGGAGCCAGGCCATACAGACCTGACTCAGTGCGCTCTCTCTGTACCTACCAGCATCTCCACTTCCGACTGCATTTACCATGCAACGCAAACGAAAGGCCAAGTAGGTCTGGTTTGAGGACGGGGGTTGGTGATGTGACTTACTTGGAGAGTGACACGCCCCCAGCCTTGCCGATGAGCTCCTCGTGGTGCAGCACGGCGTCATTCCAGGGAATGTCCAGGAATCGCAACAGCGTGCGCATCCAGCGTTCCGGGTGCAGCACCAGCTGCTCATAGCGCATGGCCAGGCACTTATCGGCCGCCTCTACACACTGTGTGTACATGGTCTCTATCGCACGATTCCACTTAGTCAGGCAGTCACGGTAACTGCCCAGGTCGAAGCCGGCGATGGTCACCTTGCGGGAGATCATGGAGTGCACAGAGGCGCGCCCGTCCCGGATCATCAGGATGAATTTGGCGCGGGGGAAGATCTTGGCCAGGTAGGAGAGGGACTTGAGGGCGAAGGGGTCCTTGTTGCAGAGGAAGGGGGCGGGCTCGCCGTGCTTGACGATGATCTCCAGGAGGAAGGCGCGCATGGCGGAGTCCAGCACGTCGTCGGTCACCCCGGCCTCGTCCAGACGCATCTTCTCGCGGCCCGAGCGGCTCCACATCTGCTTCATGGCCAGAATTCGTGGGATGACGCGGGTCTCCTCGCCGCAGCGCACGGCGGGGTGCGCGTCGAGCATGGCGCGCATTAGCGTGGTGCCGCTCCGCGGGACCCCGCCGATGAACACCAGAGGCGTGTCCTTGCTGTAGCCGGTGGGGGCGCTGGCGTTTCGGCCGGCGCGGAGCGCGGCGCCCGCCAAACCCACTGCTAGGCCCGGCGGCTGCGCCCGCTCCTCGATGCGGTGGTGGCACTCCATGGCGTGTCGGCCCAGGTAGAACACCGTGACAGAGCTGATGACCAGGCAGGCCACCAGAAGGTTCTGCTTCAGCTTCCCCATCATCTCAGAGCCGGGCGGGGCTGACGGGGCAGGGGGCGGGGCACAAGCAGGGGGGGCGGGTCCGTCTAAGGCTTGTCCCGCTCGGCTGACTGCAGCGGCTCCATCAGGTCTGTAAGAGGATGAAAAACACTTGTTTCACACACAACACCATCATCACACATCTGTAGTCTTCCCTGACGTATTTACACAAGGCCAGAGTAAGCGATCACAGCAAACCCCCACCCCTGCAGCTCAATGCGCTCAGGGTGCAAAGCCAAAAGCAGGAAGACAGTGTCCCCAAATTACCCTCCCGCAGACTAATGTGGAAAACAGATGTTGGTGTGAAACTCCAGGCCCTTGTGAGGCCGCCTCCTGTTCTCCTCGTAGACGCCTCCTGTTCTCCTCGTAGACGCACATAATCTGCACTCCCCTGCCGTCGGAAAAGCCCGACCAAAAACAAGACGTGCGGCCCGTTTGTCTGTAATTTCCCCGCGGCACTACAAAAGCTCCATTTTGGGTGGGGGGGTGGACGGCCTCCAAAGACACAACAAGCAGGGCCGCTCTGAGCCCCAGGCAACAGTTTCCTCTGCACTGACCCAAACAGAGTGGAGGAGGAGGAAACTGTGCTGGGCCCCGCCCCCTTCCCTGAAAAGACCGCAGGTTCCATATTTCAGCAACGGGGAAGTGGGAGGAGAGGGGGGAGGGGGGGGGGGAACTATTTACAGAAACATTGACTCACTTCTATGAGAGCCCAAACGCTTTAAACTGATTTACTTACTGAAGGCCGAAAAACTGTGATTAGATAAGGGACTATGTAGTGTATTCAAAGTAAGTTTAGCCATCATCTAACTGCAAATATTTTTGGAATACTATGTAATTTAAAGTGCTGTCGTGAGATCAGGAGAGAGGACAGTGTGTACAGTCAGAAAGACAGACAGACGTGTCACTCCACAGCGATGTGTCCGTAGGTCAGAGACCACAAACTCAAACCTGGGCATCAGGGCAAAATCCCAGGGTGACAACAGGAAGTGCTACAGGAAGTGCAGGGGGTTGTGGATGGGCATATTGTAGTTATATTGTAGGAGGGACCAGATACTTCTGATATGACCCTGATACAGAAGAACGCTACGGTCTGAGCAGCACTCTGTAAACACACATTGTGTTCTGGGAGAGGGATGGGGGGATTGGGGGAGTGGAGTTACTTCAGGACAGCAGCGATGCGTACACTGCACGCTCACCGCGCCCTCCCTCTCTCCAGCGTTCCCTCATATTTCGGGAATTCTTTCCGCCTCTCGGAGACGGGAGGGTTAGGGTCGGCTCAGGGTCGGCACAGCGCCGGCACAGCGCCTTCGGTACGTGGAGCAGGGACAGGGGCAGGTTTCCATGGAAACAGGAAGACACACTCAGCTAACAGGGTGTTAATTGGGGGCTCCACCCCTCAGAGCGTTACGCCCTGCTTCTACAGCACTAACGCTACACGCCACTCAGAGCGTTACACCCTGCTTCTACAGCACTAACGCTACACGCCACTCAGAGCATTACGCCCTGCTTCTACAGCACTAACGCTACACGCCACTCAGAGCGTTACGCCCTGCTTCTACAGCACTAACGCTACACGCCACTCAGAGCGTTACACCCTGCTTCTACAGCACTAACGCTACACGCCACTCAGAGCGTTACACCCTACTTCTACAGCACTAACGCTACACGCCACTCAGAGCGTTACGCCCTGCTTCGACAGAACTAACACTGTACCCGCCCTGCTTCTACAGCACTAACACTGTACCCGCCCTGCTTCTACAGCACTAACATTCTACACGCCCTGCTTCTTGCCCCCTCCCCCCGAACTGCATTCATCTGTAGCACCTCTTTCACACGAGGACATCTGCTCCACTCTAGTGCCAGAGCAGCCAGCCCTGTGCACCACAGCGGGAAGTCAGTACCCAGAATCCTTCAGCCTTTTACACCTCTCCACAAACCACTAAATACATAGATCTCTACAAACCAACTGCACCATTACACCACAACACAAATAACTACACATTTCCACAAACTACCGCCTCCACCACTACACAAACCAACCCACCACTACACAAACCAACCCACCACTACACAAACCAACCCACCACTACACAAACCAACCCACCTCTCCACAAACCAACCCACCACTACACAAACCAACCCACCACTACACAAACCAACCCACCACTACACAAACCAACCCACCACTACACAAACCAACCCACCACTACACAAACCAACCCACCACTACACAAACCAACCCACCACTACACAAGCCAACCCACCACTACACAAACCAACCCACCTCTCCACAAACCAACCCACCACTACACAAACCAACCCACCTCTCCACAAACCAACCCACCACTACACAAGCCAACCCACCACTACACAAACCAACCCACCTCTCCACAAGCCAACCCACCTCTCACACACACCTCCCACACACTCACACACACCTCCTGCACACACTCACACACACCTCACGCGCACACAAACAAACACACTCACACAACTCTCAAGCACCTCTCACGCACAAAAACACACACACACACACGCCTCGCACACACACACACTCACATCCCCAGACTGGAAACAAACCCAGAGCTTGTGATTGGCTGCAGCGGTCAGTACCACAGCTGGTCACACAGGTGCTTGTCTGCCCTCTCCCAAACTGATGAGGGATCCTGCAGAGATGGGACGGCCATTCCAGACTGGGGAACAAACTGATTTTAAAAAATTATTGACTAATGAATTGAAAACAATGCAGGAAAACCCTGTAGTGAAGCAGCCTGAGGAGCAGTGTGGGAGAGGAGTGAGCTGACCGCCGGTGTGAATGGAGGAGCAGTGTGGGAGAGGAGTGAGCTGACCGCCGGTGTGAATGGAGGAGCAGTGTGGGAGAGGAGTGAGCTGACCGCCGGTGTGAATGGAGGAGCAGTGTGGGAGAGGAGTGAGCTGACCGCCGGTGTGAATGGAGGAGTGAGCTGACCGCCGGTGTGAATGGAGGAGCAGTGTGGGAGAGGAGTGAGCTGACCGCCGGTGTGAATGGAGGAGCAGTGTGGGAGAGGAGTGAGCTGACCGCCGGTGTGAATGGAGCGAGTGGCCAAGCGTTTCAGGTTCCACTCCAGGGAGAACACGAGCTGCTCCGCACGGGTCAGATTAATACACCTTCTAATGTTCCCCACACACTTCCTCCAGTGCTCACATTGATCCATACGGGCCTCTACTCAACAGGGTGAAACCAGACCACTGCAACACTTAATAACAACACACACACACACACACAGTCTCACACACCGTCTCACACACACACAAACATGCGCTCGCTCACACACACACACACACCGTCTCACACACACACAAACATGCGCTCGCTCACACACACACATACACACACACACACACACACAAACATGCGCTCGCTCACACACACACACACACACACTGTCTCACACACACAAAAACATGCACTGGGCCCGCGGTTTCCACCCAGCGCCCTAGAGTCTCTCATGAGCTCCTGACCAGCCTGTTTAACCCAGCTCCAAACTCACCGGGCCCCGCGGCTTCCACCCAGCACCCCAGAGACTCTCAAATCAAGAGGCTGCGACACAAACCAGAGCCTCACAGTAAGCACTGAATTCTGCCGAAAAGTTCACCTCAGCATCAACCCCCCACTCCCATCCTGCCCCACCCAAATCATTCCTCTCACCCGATTTACTTCCAACTTTGGCAGCAATCCCAAGACTAGGGAAAAGGTGGAAAAAAATTCCTCATCCCGCTTGTCTATCAGACAGAATTCAGTAACCTGCGCTTTCATTTATAGCCTGAAGGACCTGGTAACCGGGGCCAATCAGAAGCCTGTGTGTCATTAGCGTAAGCTAGTAGGAACCGGTGACCGTGTTGCTCGCAGCCAATCACACGCATAAGATCATCTGCTGCCTCCTTTGTGCTTCACTGCAGCTGTGAGGTGAGTTACCTGTACGACCTAACACACTTCACCTGACCATTCACTGTGTGTGTGCGTGTGCGTGCGTGTGTGTGCGTAGCTGCTCCTGATGTGAGGCCATTACCTTTAAAACACCTGAACACACAGCACCTGACCATTGGCTCTGTGGCTAAAACACTAACAGGAGCCATCGCCAGTATTTACCCTGCATTAATAAACACACTCATTTAATGGTGAAGCACAAAGGTAACAACTGAACCAATCAGTCAGTGACTGAAGGGTGAACTTTATATTTAAAGCTTTGTTAATCAGGTCAACTAGGCTGTTTTGAGGTTACAGGCCTGTATTTGTAGTGTTTTAAGACTCCGGGCCTGTATTTGTAGTGTTTTGAGGCTACAGGCCTGTATTTGTAGTGTTTTTTGGCTCCAGGCCTATATTTGTAGTGTTGTGAGGTTCCAGACCTGTATTTGTAGTGTTTTGAGGCTACAGGCCTGTATTTGTAGTGTTTTGAGGCTACAGGCCTGTATTTGTAGTGTTTTGAGGCTACAGGCCTGTATTTGTAGTGTTTTGAGGCTACAGGCCTGTATTTGTAGTGTTGTGAGGTTCCAGACCTGTATTTGTAGTGTTTTGAGGCTACAGGCCTGTATTTGTAGTGTTTTGAGGCCCCAGGCCTATATTTGTAGTGTTTTAAGACTCCGGGCCTGTATTTGTAGTGTTTTGAGGCTACAGGCCTGTATTTGTAGTGTTTTGAGGCTACAGGCCTGTGTTTGTAGTGTTTTTTGGCTCCAGGCCTATATTTGTAGTGTTGTGAGGTTCCAGACCTGTATTTGTAGTGTTTTGAGGCTACAGGCCTGTATTTGTAGTGTTTTGAGGCTCCAGGCCTATATTTGTAGTGTTTTGAGGCTACAGGCCTGTATTTGTAGTGTTTTGAGGCTAGAGGCCTGTGTTTGTAGTGTTTTTTGGCTCCAGGCCTATATTTGTAGTGTTGTGAGGTTCCAGACCTGTATTTGTAGTGTTTTGAGGCTCCAGGCCTGTATTTGTAGTGTTTTGAGGCTCCAGGCCTGTATTTGTAGTGTTGTGAGGTTTCCGGGCCTGTATTTGTAATGTTTTCAGGTTCCAGACCTGTATTTGTAGTGTTTTGAGGTTACAGGCCTGTATTTGTAGTGTTTTGACGTTCCGGGCCTGTATTTGTAGTGTTGTGAGGCTCCAGGCCTGTATTTGTAGTGTTGTGAGGTTCCAGGCCTGTATTTGTAGTGTTGTGAGGTTTCAGGCCTGTATTTGTAGTGTTGTGAGGTTCCAGGCCTGTATTTGTAGTGTTGTGAGGCTCCAGGCCTGTATTTGTAGTGTTTTGAGGTTCCAGACCTGTATTTGTAGTGTTGTGAGGCTCCAGGCCTGTATTTGTAGTGTTTTGAGGTTCCGGGCCTGTATTTGTAGTGTTGTGAGGTTCCAGGCCTGTATTTGTAGTGTTGTGAGGTTCCAGGCCTGTATTTGTAGTGTTGTGAGGCTCCAGGCCTGTATTTGTAGTGTTGTGAGGCTCCAGGCCTGTATTTGTAGTGTTGTGAGGCTCCGGGCCTGTATTTGTAGTGTTTTGAGGTTCCGGGCCTGTATTTGTAGTGTTTTGACGTTCCGGGCCTGTATTTGTAGTGTTTTGAGGTTCCAGACCTGTATTTGTAGTGTTGTGAGGCTCCAGGCCTGTATTTGTAGTGTTGTGAGGCTCCAGGCCTGTATTTGTAGTGTTTTGAGGTTCCGGGCCTGTATTTGTAGTGTTTTGACGTTCCGGGCCTGTATTTGTAGTGTTTTGAGGTTCCAGACCTGTATTTGTAGTGTTGTGAGGCTCCAGGCCTGTATTTGTAGTGTTTTGAGGTTCCAGGCTTGTATTTGTAGTGTTGTGAGGTTCCAGGCCTGTATTTGTAGTGTTGTGAGGTTCCAGGCCTGTATTTGTAGTGTTGTGAGGTTCCAGGCCTGTATTTGTAGTGTTGTGAGGCTCCAGGCCTGTATTTGTAGTGTTGTGAGGTTCCAGGCCTGTATTTGTAGTGTTGTGAGGTTCCAGGCCTGTATTTGTAGTGTTGTGAGGCTCCAGGCCTGTATTTGTAGTGTTGTGAGGTTCCAGGCCTGTATTTGTAGTGTTGTGAGGTTCCAGGCCTGTATTTGTAGTGTTGTGAGGCTCCAGGCCTGTATTTGTAGTGTTGTGAGGCTCCAGGCCTGTATTTGTAGCTCAGGGAGGTCCCACAGACTGATGGGTTTTGGCCTGAATTTGTGACTGCTTTTTCAGCATGCCGTTCTCTGACACGCTCCCGCTAGATGGACTGTGCCATGTTACCACCGTGATTACAGTGCCAACTCACACTCACCACCACCCAACACGTCAGCCTGCCTGGGCTCAAAGATCCACCAAGAGCCTCTCTCTGCCCACGCTAAATATCCACTGCTCAAAACTCAATTTCCCACAATGCAAAGGGTCAGCTCACGCTGCATACCCTCTGCATAACAACTTAATTTCCCACTGCAGAAGGTGATAATGGGTTAGGGGGGGGAAGACTGCGGATTACACACTCAAATCTGGCTCGATATTCTGATTCACAACGTGTCGGTCAGCTAAGCACTCGGCTAAATCTCCCAACATCTTAACAGTTAATCACATCAATCATCTTGATAAAGATTACTGTTCACTGAGACGAAGGCTGTAGAGATTAGCCCTGCGCACACACACACACACACACTAAATACTCCTGTCTGAGAGGGCTGATCTGGCGGTTAACAGGAAAACTGCGGACACCAGCCCGTTTCTCCATACGGGGGCAGATCAGTCCTTTCAAAATCACGAAACTTACTGCAAATATGCAGCACATGGATGGACCCAAATCTGGGGAGCATTTCAGTATCCATTGGATCTGCAGCCACGGAGTTTACCGTCGGTCTTCACCGGAGTTTACCGTCGCTCTTCACCGGAGTTTACCGTCGCTCTTCACCGGAGTTTACCGTCGCTCTTCACCGGAGTTTACCGTCGCTCTTCACCGGAGTTTACCGTCGCTCTTCACCGGAGTTTACCGTAGCTCTTCACCGGAGTTTACCGTCGCTCTTCACCGGAGTTTACCGTCGCTCTTCACCGGAGTTTACCGTCGCTCTTCACCGGGGTTTACCGTCGCTCTTCACCGGAGTTTACCGTCGCTCTTCACCGGAGTTTACCATCGCTCTTCACCGGAGTTTACCATCGCTCTTCACCGGAGTTTACCATCGCTCTTCACCGGAGTTTACCATCGCTCTGCTGTATTCCACTTTAATTCACTTGATTAAAGCAATGATTCTATTGAATGTCTTTATTCGATGTTTGTTTGTGTGTTGTGGGTCTGCCCCACTGTCTGTCTTTTTTGTTGTTGCCGGGGCTACAACTGAAGTTCCCTAAAGGGAAATAAAAGTTATTCTATTCTATTCTATTATATTCTAAAAGGTAATGTGGCTGGTAAAATGTTGAAAATGGCTGGTGATTTTTAGAATCCACAAGCCGCTTTGGCCAGTGGGTGAAAAAAGTGAATTTAATGCCCTGCCCACCCCCTCCCCCCCACACCCTAACGCGCCCGGCCTGGGCTGAACGAAGCAGGAAACAGGAAGAGGGACAGAAGAGTTGGGTACACGGGCATGCAGTTCATCAGAAAAAACAATTGAATGAGTTCCAGACAGCGGGGGGCTCTGTGGAGACAGCCTCTCGGTACTTCATTACCGCCGCTGACGAATGGCGCCTGAGCCGTCCGCCTGGCGGCTCCCGAGCACACACATCAATCACTATCTCTGCGCAGAGGTCAGTCCCGCCCCCTTTCACACTGCCGCACGTCTGGCCCCTCCCACGCTGCGAGCGCATGTCTGTGTGTGTGTGTGTGTGTGTGTGTGTGTGCGCGTGTGTGTGTGTGTGTGTGAGAGAGTGAGGGTGAGTGTGTGGCTGTGCTTAAGTGTGTGTGTGTGTGTGTGTGTGTGTGTATGTATAAGTGCGTGCGTAACAGAAAGATTATCAGCGGTGCTCTCTTCACAGTCAAGTGGAAAACTGCAGCTCAAGGTCCATGTTTCAGCACACACTGTCCTGACTGAATATCTCTGCTTTTAGGAGAGTCAGAGACAGAACGGAAGAAATCGATACTGTATTGTGACTTTCATGTCCTGTTGAGTACATCTGGCAGAGCGTCGGCACACACAGGAGGGGTGTTCTGTGTTGGGCCAAATATTCGGCCGTGGAGCAGTCCCTAATGTCCACAGCGATCGATCGATGAGCCTACGCGGGCGTGTGAGGGAGGATTCATCCTGTTTCTGCTGTTTAAACCTGACACACAGACAGCCAGACACACGGACAGCCTGAGCACACGGACAGCCGGACACACGGACAGCCGGACACACGGACAGCCGGACAGCCAGACACACAGACAGCCAGACACACAGACAGCCAGACACACGGACAGCCAGACACACGGACAGCCAGACACACGGACAGCCAGAACACACAGACAGCCAGACACACGGACAGCCAGACACACGGACAGCCAGACACACGGACAGCCAGACACACGGACAGCCAGACACACGGACAGCCAGACACACGGACAGCTGGACAGCCAGACACACAGACAGCCAGACACACAGACAGCCTGAACACACAGACAGCCTGAACACACAGACAGCCAGACACACAGACAGCCTGAACACACAGACAGCCAGACACACAGACAGCCGGACACACAGACAGCCGGACACACGGACAGCCGGACACACGGACACACGGACAGCCGGACAGCCGGACAGCCGGACAGCCGGACAGCCAGACACACAGACAGCCAGACACACAGACAGCCTGAACACACAGACAGCCAGACACACAGACAGCCAGACACACAGACAGCCGGACACACGGACAGCCGGACACACGGACAGCCGGACACACGGACAGCCAGACACACAGACAGCCAGACACACGGACAGCCAGACACACGGACAGCCAGACACACGGACAGCCAGACACACAGACAGCCAGACACACGGACAGCCAGACACACGGACAGACACACGGACAGACAGACACACGGACAGCCAGACCGACACCTCCCTACAACCGCGTGCTTGTGCACCTCCTGAATGCAGGACTCCAAACGCACCCTCCCCCCTCCTCCCAAGAAACTCCCCAGCAGGTGCAGTTAGGACGGAGGTGCCTGTGGAGTTCAGAGTATTGGGAATGTGCTGGGGGGGGGAAGCCACACCCATCAAGGTTACCCGAACTCAGTAAAAACAACAAGGCCTCAAATTGAGTGAGAGATGCTGAGATTAGATTAGGAGCAACCACCTCCACCGTGGCAGTCTACGTGAGCTGTCTTCAAGGCCGACTTGTAGTCTGGCTGAAATAAAGTTTTAGAGAGATGGTAACACTGCGGGGTCCCTGGTGTTCCTAAGTGTGTGTGTGCGTGTGTGTGTGTGCGTGTGAGAGTGAGGGTGTGTGTGTGTGTGTGTGTTAAACTAAATGAAGGAAAAGTTTGATTTACACATGCTTGCTAATATGGTGAATTTTTACCCAGTTCAAATTTAACAAAATAATTGCATGACTCATACATTTCCACGATATAATGACATCACAATTTAGACCTGCTTTCATGTTAGATACAAGTACTCAAAAATACACACGCCCATCGAATTTCCAGGTGCTCAGTTAAAAAAAGATAATCAATATAGTTTAAAAATAACTGGCACACACTGTGGCATCTCCCAGTTATTATACAAGTATATTCATTCCATGAATCAAAGTACAACGTTTTGAGCCCTCACACGCTCTTCATCAGGCTGAGCCCTCACACGCTCTTCATCAGGCTGAGCCCTCACACGCTCTTCATCAGGCTGAGCCCTCACACGCTCTTCATCAGGCTGAGCCCTCACACGCTCTTCATCAGGCTGAGCCCTCACACGCTCGTCATCTCACACGCTCTTCATCAGGCTGAGCCCTCACACGCTCTTCATCAGGCTGAGCCCTCACACGCTCTTCATCAGGCTGAGCCCTCACACGCTCTTCATCAGGCTGAGCCCTCACACGCTCTTCATCAGGCTGAGCCCTCACACGCTCTTCATCAGGATGAGACCTCACACGCTCTTCATCAGGCTGAGCCCTCACACGCTCTTCATCAGGCTGAGCCCTCACACGCTCTTCATCAGGCTGAGCCCTCACACGCTCTTCATCAGGCTGAGCCCTCACACGCTCTTCATCAGGCTGAGCCCTCACACGCTCTTCATCAGGCTGAGCCCTCACACGCTCTTCATCAGGCTGAGCCCTCACACGCTCTTCATCAGGCTGAGCCCTCACACGCTCTTCATCAGGCTGAGCCCTCACACGCTCTTCATCAGGTTGAGCCCTCACACGCTCTTCATCAGGCTGAGCCCTCACACGCTCTTCATCAGGCTGAGCCCTCACACGCTCTTCATCAGGCTGAGCCCTCACACGCTCTTCATCAGGCTGAGCCCTCACACGCTCTTCATCAGGTAGACACAAGGGGAGTCGAGCAGGTTCAGGCGTTATCTATGCTAGCGTGTAAAACAGCCACAGCGGAGCGGTCCGTAGCAGGCGTTGAATAAAGCGGGGAATCGGAGTCACAGGGTACTCAGGGGTTCTTGAGATGTAATTTGGGGATTTGCTGCTGTACTACTGACACTGTGTGGAAAATGCAGCATCTGACCGAAGAGCTGGATCGGTCACATGCTAAAGATCAACAGCCAGGGCACTGCACACTATTAACAACCAAACCTGCCAACGGTCACGCTTTAGCACAAGTGCTAATAAACCACCAGGGAGCTTATCCACCAGGTGTTTTTCAGCATTCTGTATAGCCCCAGTGTTGATGACCGTAGTCTAACCCCAGTGTTAATGACCATATGACTGTATTGTAACCATTGTTGATGACCGTACTGAAAGTGACTATGACAGATTTTGAGCCTGGCGAAAGCCTCTTTCATGCAGTCGGATCAGGGCATGAAATTAACAATTTATTATTTTATTTTTTTTCAGCTTGTGGATTCACCAGCCATTTTCAACATTTTACCAGCCACATTATTACCCTTTACGATATAAAACAACCTGGTTGGTTACTGGCCAAAGTGGCTGCTAGAATAAAAATCTTACCAACCACAATCAAGATTTGACCAGCAATTGGCTGGTGGCTTTAGAGTCAGATGCTTTATTCACTGCTTTCCCTCCGATAACGTATGAAACTCCACATTTCTCTGTGAGAATAATGACTCAACTCTGCTGCTTTCCCTCCGATAACGTATGAAACTCCACATTTCTCTGTGAGAATAATGACTCAACACTTTGGCTTTCCCTCCGATAACGTATGAAACTCCACATTTCTCTGTGAGAATAATGACTCAACTCTGCTGCTTTCCCTCCGATAACGTATGAAACTCCACATTTCTCTGTGAGAATAATGACTCAACACTTCGGCTTTCCCTCCGATAACGTATGAAACTCCACATTTCTCTGTGAGAATAATGACTCAACTCTGCTGCTTTCCCTCCGATAACGTATGAAACTCTACATTTCTCTGTGAGAATAATGACTCAACTCTGCTGCTTTCCCTCCGATAACGTATGAAACTCCACATTTCTCTGTGAGAATAATGACTCAACTCTGCTGCTTTCCCTCCGATAACGTATGAAACTCCACATTTCTCTGTGAGAATAATGACTCAACTCTGCTGCTTTCCCTCCGATAACGTATGAAACTCCACATTTCTCTGTGAGAATAATGACTCAACTCTGCTGCTTTCCCTCCGATCACGTATGAAACTCCACATTTCTCTGTGAGAATAATGACAACTCTGCTGCTTTCCCTCCGATAACGTATGAAACTCCACATTTCTCTGTGAGAATAATGACTCAACACTGCTGCTTTCCCTCCGATAACGTATGAAACTCCACATTTCTCTGTGAGAATAATGACTCAACACTGCTGCTTTCCCTCCGATAACGTATGAAACTCCACATTTCTCTGTGAGAATAATGACTCAACTCTGCTGCTTTCCCTCCGATAACGTATGAAACTCCACATTTCTCTGTGAGAATAATGACTCAACTCTGCTGCTTTCCCTCCGATAACGTATGAAACTCCACATTTCTCTGTGAGAATAATGACTCAACTCTGCTGCTTTCCCTCCGATAACGTATGAAACTCCACATTTCTCTGTGAGAATAATGACAACTCTGCTGCTTTCCCTCCGATAACGTATGAAACTCCACATTTCTCTGTGAGAATAATGACTCAACTCTGCTGCTTTCCCTCCGATAACGTATGAAACTCCACATTTCTCTGTGAGAATAATGACTCAACTCTGCTGCTTTCCCTCCGATAACGTATGAAACTCCACATTTCTCTGTGAGAATAATGACTCAACTCTGCTGCTTTCCCTCCGATAACGTATGAAACTCCACATTTCTCTGTGAGAATAATGACTCAACACTTCGGCTTTCCCTCCGATAACGTATGAAACTCCACATTTCTCTGTGAGAATAATGACTCAACTCTGCTGCTTTCCCTCCGATAACGTATGAAACTCCACATTTCTCTGTGAGAATAATGACTCAACACTTCGGCTTTCCGTCGCACTCTCGGGAAAAGTCACATTTTCAGAATTGTTTGGCATTTCTGCGGCCTCTTCTTTGTAAACAGTGATATGAAACGGAACTCTTCTTTTTTTGTGTCTAAATCTTCCTTTGCTAACTGGTAGCCAGGTCTCCGTTATATCAAGCCTACTGCTGAGTGGCAGAATAAGTGAATAATCTCTCCCATCTCGTATCACTACAGAGGCAAACCAGCACGGTGAGCATTAAATGCACAATGAAAACAAAGTGACAGCAATCGCACAGCAGAGCAACAGCAGCTGGCTGAGGTCTCTGTTCTCTGTCTGCCAACTGTCAACGCAACCCCTGCACACACACACACAGCCCTCTTCTTATGCAAGCCAACTCCAGCGCTTGTGTTAGACAATGGCACTTGCGTTGGTACTTCCAGTAAAATGTGTGGGCTGGAGTCATTCACACGTTTCTAATGGAGCTTTTTCTCAGTAAATGGGAAGATGGGGACGCCCCATTGCGGCTTTTACTGCAACACAAACAGGAACGCTGCCCCACTGCTCATATCCACAGGGTGTCACAGTTCATTGTATTGTAAACAGTATAGAATAGCATGTTAGTATAGTATAGTATAGTATAGCATTATGGGTTACAACTGAACCATAGAATGGGGAAACATAGTAGTGACCTCTGACCTCAATAAGCCGTTAACCAATCATAAATAAGCTAATTTGAATATCCTACATTACTGTGAAAAAAAAAGACAAGCGACAGTGGTGATGTTTGCGTTCCTCGTGCTGAACGTAATCTGCCTGTCGGTCGCCACGCGCCGCCTCATCTCTGTCCGCAGCGGACGGTCCCCGTTAAACATAAAACACCAACCTTAATGTTCGGGTCCGCAAGAGTCACACAAAAGTGCACAATATCTCCATCCATCTTTATAGAAAGAAAAGGGTGGTTTATAAAATATATATATTAATGTAGCGGTTCCTAATGCAGGCATAATGAACCCGTATGGAATTGGAACGCACTGCAATATGTTGCATATTTACAATATATTAGCTTGTATATATAAACAGTATAATTTGTAGATTTTCCAATATATCACGTAATGTTGCGAATCTCGATAATATATTTCGATATGTTTACAGTGTATTCAATTACTGTAGAATAATCCAACATAATCAGTCACCACCCACACACTCAGACAGGTTCTATTACCATAACTGCCTCTGCTCGAGGGTAAAAATGTCCTTATCGCACTACCCTAATATATGAAACAATAAAATACATTAGGCTAATTTCCGCAACACCCCGCTTGTAAACACTAACATGTTGATTAAAGGCGATATGCTCGCGAAATATATCTTATAAATCACTGTGGGTAGCTGGCTAAATCCAGAAAAAATACCAGTGTTTTACTTTTTTTTTAAAATTCTGAACACAAGACGCACTTGGAAAACGACAACCCTAAAACCGGTGCCGCTCGCCAGATATCTCTAATATGACCTTCCATAGCGGGGACCGGAAAACATACATTTCCATACAGTGAGCAAAACTATTTCTGCTTTAACCCAGTTTCACAACTCTATGGATATGGTAGGTGGCACATGTCAGGATTAATCCACATTTCGATCGCGAGTGAGAGCAGAACACTGTTTCAAAGGGACATCCATCCAATGTTAACACCATTCACAAATATCACAACGGGACCCTCCGTTGCCGTTCATCACGGCTAGCTAACATTAGTCGTCGAGTTACTGTTAGTTGACTGAAAAGTGTGCTGATATTCCGTTGTAAGAATAAGGGAAGAAGAGCCATAAACACTATCGCCATTCACCATCTCCCGAAACCATGAAATGCCCCACTCACCTAGCGTCACAGACCCGTCGCAACAGATAGATGGTCAATTAGCTAACAGATCCGAACCACTTGAGCGCGCGCCACTGTCTGTACATTCCATCCGTATTGTTTCAAATCGTAGTACGCTGCTTGGAACCCGCAACCGCTCTCTGTCTCCGTCTCTCTCCCTCAAGCTCTGTGTGCAAACGCGTCACCTCCAGCTCCGGCTCCGCTGGTGTACACTTTTAAAGCTCATTCTTCATTGGGCCGCTGGAGAAAGAAAAACGAGAAACTAGCCTTACTCCGAGCAGGTGATTGGTTCACTACACGAAGAATGGGCGTAACCGCGCGCCCACACTCTTAAAGCGACAGTAACAGCAGTCATATCGGCCCATTCTACATTATACTACTGTACACAAATGGGCAAGTTGTCCTATATCGCAGAATCGCCAATTTCACGTTATTTGATTTCTATATTTCCTGCACATACAATATAGATATAATCGACATATCTTGCATAATAAAAGAAAATCACCGTAAATCCTGTAGAACAACTTGAGGTAGCCAGACCTGCTAAAGCTATCTAACATTAAATACTAATGTGCTGGTAAAATGTGTATCCTAGGAATATACTGGAATACTGAATTTACATAACTGACTGATCTCATGCATTGATTAGGTGGCCCTGAAATATATTGTGGCGAGCCATGGAGTCGGAGTCAGGTATTCTTGTTGGAAATAGTTTATTGAGTAAGAGCACAATCTCTTAGTTCCTTCTTCTCCAGTTAACAGTTAGAATAGACATCGCTTGCTGGATCGTAGCCAGCTTTATAGCCCCTCTATGCAAATAAGCATGCTTAACAAAGGCGGCCCTTGATAGGTGCCCTGCAGCTCACCCCAACCAATCACACGTAATTCACTCTGTCATACGTCAATCAACAAACGGTCTCTAGCGCGGACCTGGTTGAACTCCTGCTGGTCATTCAAAGGTCAACTGCCAATTGCTACTGCACACGTCATTACATTTGAACACAACAGTTGACATGCACAACGATCCCCGTTACTCGCAATCGCCCCGGATCGCCACACTGCCCCCACCTAAGGGGTCAGCAGTCCCCTGCGACCCCTTAAACTGTCCGCACTCACGCACAAAGTCCCGGAAACGGGCAGGAGTTCTCCGTTGGCGAGAAGGGCGATTCGGGCCCTCAGCTGCCGCTGGGTTTCCTGGTGGAGGAGGGGTGGGCGCACGTAAAGCGGGCTGATCCTCGCCGACGCCCATCCCCTCCTCAACACCATCCAACAGCGGCCGGTAAGGAGCTAGACGGTCCCGGTGAAGCACCACCAGTTTCCTTCGGCCGGGCATGCACACTCGATAGACCACCTCGCTAAGCCGGCCCACCACTTCACCAGGGCCCCGCCAATGCGACTGCAATTTCGGGGACAGACCCTTCTTACGGATCGGACAGTAGATCCATACCTTGTCTCCGCTGGTGAAGGGCTGCCCCCGACAGCGCACATCATACGCTCGCTTCTGCTTAACACTTGCGGCGGATTGGGCCTGGCGGGTAACGCTGTGGGCGGTCTCCAGGCGCTCGATCAAGGCCCGTGCCCGTACCCGGCCTCTGACTGGTGGTGCTCCGTTGGTCCGGGCGGGGCTCCGAACACCAAGTCGACGGGCGTCCTCAGCTCGCGCCGCTCGGCTCCAGTGCAAGTTCGGCAGTGTTTGGGGGGTACCCCAGGGCATCTAGTTCGGCGGGCTGCTTTTAATTCACAATTCGATCGGAGGCCCAGCGTTTCGGTACCAATAGTTATAGTTTCGGCTATCACATTTATGCTAGCTCCCCACAAGGCTAATAAATCTAAACCGATAATGCATGCATCTTTTATATCTGCTAACCAAAACTCGTGTTTCACTCGCTGGGCCCCCGCACACACTTGTAATTGCTTACTACCACGCATGCCCATCTTCTGCCCAGTGACGGCGGTTAGCTGGGTAGAGGTAGGGGTCCATGCACCCGAAAGCAGCCCGCTAGTACCCCGAAGTACCCCCGGCCTTAACAGGGAAATAGTGGCTCCGGTGTCGACCAGCGCCCAGCAGGCTTGTCCGTCCAAACTGCAAGGCAAGTACAGCCCGGTCTTCGTCCCCAGTCTGCCAATACGGGGCTCGGCCTCGTGGGCCTGTTCCTCTGCTCTTAAAAGAGCATCAAACGGAACTTTTGCTCTTGGTGCAGGGGCGGGGCAGTCGCGGGCGAGGTGCCCCGGTTCGTCGCACCGGAAGCAGCGTCGCTCCCGTTCCTGTCGCTGCCGCGGTATATCTGGGTTCCGCTGGACCCATCTCACCTCCTCGCAATCGGCAGCTCGGACCCGGGGCTCGTTAGCCGGGGTCCCGTTGGGTGTGGTGCCCAGAATGAGCTCCAGTCGCTCGGCCTCGCGAAGCGCTGTGTCCAGGGACGCTGGTTTGGCGATGCGGACCTGTTGTTGCAGGCGCTCCGGAGTGAGGGCCTGTATGAAGGTCTGGCAGGCTAGCTCCTGCTGGCCTGCGTTGTCGAGTTGGGGATAGCCGCGGCGAGCTAACAGCCTGATGTCGGCGGCGAGGACGCCGAGGCTCTCTGCTCCGGTCCGCCGTCGCGTGGTGAGCTTCTCCCGGCTCACCTCCAGGAATTGCCGCTGTCCGAACCGGCGCTCCAGCGCTGTCATCAGTGCCGGTAGCGTCAGTGGTTCGGCGCTGTCCAGGTCTAGAAGTACCTG
This sequence comes from Ilyophis sp. 1 JC-2022, assembly GCA_022702515.1. Taxonomy (NCBI): domain Eukaryota; kingdom Metazoa; phylum Chordata; class Actinopteri; order Anguilliformes; family Synaphobranchidae; genus Ilyophis; species Ilyophis sp. 1 JC-2022. The sequence goes on from CM040402.1 coordinate 129,114,870, forward strand.
GCAGGCCTCGCCCTCCAGGGCTAACGCTAAGTGGGTGGCCGTCTGGCTCTCGTCCCAGCCATTGTAGCTAGCCGCGAGTCGTACCTGGATTTGGTACGACTCTAGCTCACCCTTTCCCGTGTAGCGGGGTAGCTTGATCACCGCCTTTAACGGCGTGGTCGGTCGCTGCACCAGCACCGCCGTTTGGTTCGGCCTGGAAGCAGGGGCGTCCTCGTTGGCTTCCAGCCGACCTACTTTCGCTCCGTTCCCGGCCGCGGGGTCAGCCACCAGCGCGTGCACCTCCGCCTGGTCTCCAATGGGCATTCCCCGCTCCGGTCTTGCTGCACTGGCTCCTTCGGGGAGCCCTCCGGGTCTGCTCTTGGGCCGCTTTGCAGATGCCCCTGCCATAGCGTCCATCTGTTCTGTAACCTGACTTTCCAATTCGCGGATCTGTTCCCAGATCCTCTCCGGAGCAGCCGTCCCGCTTCTGACACCATTGTGGCGAGCCATGGAGTCGGAGTCAGGTATTCTTGTTGGAAATAGTTTATTGAGTAAGAGCACAATCTCTTAGTTCCTTCTTCTCCAGTTAACAGTTAGAATAGACATCGCTTGCTGGATCGTAGCCAGCTTTATAGCCCCTCTATGCAAATAAGCATGCTTAACAAAGGCGGCCCTTGATAGGTGCCCTGCAGCTCACCCCAACCAATCACACGTAATTCACTCTGTCATACGTCAATCAACAAACGGTCTCTAGCGCGGACCTGGTTGAACTCCTGCTGGTCATTCAAAGGTCAACTGCCAATTGCTACTGCACACGTCATTACATTTGAACACAACAGTTGACATGCACAACGATCCCCGTTACTCGCAATCGCCCCGGATCGCCACAATATTTTAAAGTGCCAATAACAAACATATTTTCTAACATATAATAGATATTGGTATATAACATACATTACACATATTTTACCTTTTCTGTTTTTACTTACTATAAATGTTGACCTAGGAAAAAAAGATTGCCTTCCCAAGTCAAAGACATTTCATAAAGACATTTCATAAAGCATGAACCATAAAGACATTTCATAAAGCATGAACCATAAAGACATTTCATAAAGCATGAACCATAAAGACATTTCATAAAGCATGAATCATAAAACATGAACCATGTGCCTTTATTATGAAAGTATTAATATCAGGCATGCATGAATACCATGTTGCACAAATTGCATAAAATAAATGTGGTTACTATTTGCTGTCCAGTGGCAGGAACAGCCATATAAAACGCAGCAAGTGTGTAAAGGTGTGAGAATATAATATAGACACACGAGACTACCTGCTTTGGTCACATTAGCTACAGTTACTCACTACACATATCATGTTCACACATTTTGAGATACACTGTGGTTGTGTATATCTTTTTTCTGCTCTGGAGTTACCCTCTGTGCTGAAATTGCTCATGACAGAACTCTGTTTGTGACCCAGTCGTTGGACTTTCATTTTTCCTCCAGAAAAAAGCTGTGTGGGCAGGAACCACACTGGACGAACACATCGTGCTACATCTGAACACATCGTGCTACATCTATCTGAACACATCGTGCTACATCTGCATCTGAACAATCGTGCTACATCTGAACACATCGTGCTACATCTGAACACATCATGCTACATCTGCATCTGAACACATCGTGCTACATCTGAACACATCGTGCTACATCTGAACACATCGTGCTACATCTGAACACATCGTGCTACATCTGAACACATCGTGCTACATCTGAACACATCCTGCTACATCTGAACACATCGTGCTACATCTGAACACATCGTGCTACATCTGAACACATCGTGCTACATCTGAACACATCGTGCTACATCTGAACACATCGTGCTACATCTGAACACATCGTGCTACATCTGAACACATTGTGCTACATCTGAACACATCCTGCTACATCTGAACACATCCTGCTACATCTGAACACATCCTGCTACATCTGAACACATCGTGCTACATCTGAACACATCCTGCTACATCTGAACACATCGTGCTACATCTGCATGAGTGAAATCTCACTGCATATAAATGACTCTGCAGACGGCGCTGATAAATCATTTATTTAAATCATTCACTCTGGTTTCCTAAAAAGACATTGAGCCTTTTGTTGTACCTGAACAGTTGAAAGGTTAATTTTCTTGTTGAACACAACATATTGTTTTGGCATGGGCAGAATCTGTTGGGTGGGGGGTCAGAGGCGTTGGGTGGAGGGTCGGAGGCGTTGTGGATGCCCCTGTCGTGTAAATGTTTAGAACTTCTTTCACTTTTCTGAGCACCAGTGCTAATGCCTCTGCCAGGAAGCTCATAGCAGGAAGTAGCATTAGCACATTAGCGCAGCCAGTGATTTCACAGGCCCAGCCTAGGGGCTGATCGTACGCCAGCACTGCCAATAAAAGCCAAACACAAACCGGCGAGTTTTTTGAGGGGGGGTCGGGGGGGGTCTGAGCAGAGAGGTCTCAAACTTTAGTTGAGGTCAAGTTTTAAGAACGGGGAGCGAGAGAGAGGGAGAGTTTCAGCTTTATTGGACAGCACAGTGTAGAGAGACAGGAAGAATGGGGAGCGAGAGAGAGGGAGTTTCAGCTTTATTGGACAGCACAGTGTAGAGAGACAGGAAGAATGGGGAGCGAGAGAGAGGGAGTTTCAGCTTTATTGGACAGCACAGTGTAGAGAGACAGGAAGAATGGGGAGCGAGAGAGAGGGAGTTTCAGCTTTATTGGACAGCACAGTGTAGAGAGACAGGAAGAACGGGAGCGAGAGAGAGGGAGAGTTTCAGCTTTATTGGACAGCACAGTGTAGAGAGACAGGAAGAATGGGGAGCGAGAGAGGGAGAGTTTCAGCTTTATTGGACAGCACAGTGTAGAGAGACAGGAAGAATGGAGAGCGAGAGAGAGGGAGTTTCAGCTTTATTGGACAGCACAGTGTAGAGAGACAGGAAGAACGGGAGCGAGAGAGAGGGAGAGTTTCAGCTTTATTGGACAGCACAGTGTAGAGAGACAGGAAGAATGGGGAGCGAGAGAGGGAGAGTTTCAGCTTTATTGGACAGCACAGTGCAGAGAGACAGGAAGAACGGGAGCGAGAGAGAGGGAGAGTTTCAGCTTTATTGGACAGCATTATACAGAGACAGGAAGAATGGGGAGTGAGAGAGAGGGAGAGTTTCAGCTTTATTGGACAGCACAGTGTAGAGAGACAGGAAGAATGGGGAGCGAGAGAGAGGGAGTTTCAGCTTTATTGGACAGCACAGTGTAGAGAGACAGGAGGAATGGGGAGCGAGAGAGAGGGAGAGTTTCAGCTTTATTGGACAGCACAGTGTAGAGAGACAGGAAGAATGGGGAGTGAGAGAGAGGGAGAGTTTCAGCTTTATTGGACAGCACAGTGTAGAGAGACAGGAAGAATGGGAGCTAGAGAGAGGGAGAGACGTGCGACAAAGGTGGCGCGGTCGGATTCAAACCGCCAACATCTCGCATCTCGCAATGAGCATATTGACGGTGCTCTTACAGGCTACGCCACGAGACCCCCCACCCCTTGAGTTCAGTTTTTAACTTGCCTTACAGTGGGGGGGGCTCCAGTCTGAATTAATTTCTCCAGTAAACTATTCCATTTTTCCTTCTTTCTTTTACTGAAGCAGAGTCGAGGAGAGCGCTGTCAGGCAAACAGCAGTTGTTCCGGCAGGTTCTTTCCTGGGCTGGGTTCCTCGCAGCAGGCTCAGCGTTGCTATGCCACAATCAATAAAGATAATCACATCTCACAATCAATAAAGATAATCACATCTCACAATCAATAAAGATAATCACATCTCACAATCAATAAAGATAATCACATCTCACAATCAATAAAGATAATCACATCTCACAATCAATAAAGATAATCACATCTCACAATCAATAAAGAAAATCACATCTCACAATCAATAAAGATAATCACATCTCACAATCAATAAAGATAATCACATCTCACAATCAATAAAGATGATCACATCTCACAATCAATAAAGATAATCACATCTCACAATCAATAAAGAAAATCACATCTCACAATCAATAAAGAAAATCACATCTCACAATCAATAAAGATAATCACATCTCACAATCAATAAAGATAATCACATCTCACAATCAATAAAGAAAATCACATCTCACAATCAATAAAGATAATCACATCTCACAATCAATAAAGATAATCACATCTCACAATCAATAAAGATAATCACATCTCACAATCAATAAAGATAATCACATCTCACAATCAATAAAGATAATCACATCTCACAATCAATAAAGAAAATCACATCTCACAATCAATAAAGATAATCACATCTCACAATCAATAAAGATAATCACATCTCACAATCAATAAAGAAAATCACATCTCACAATCAATAAAGATAATCACATCTCACAATCAATAAAGATAATCACATCTCACAATCAATAAAGATGATCACATCTCACAATCAATAAAGATAATCACATCTCACAATCAATAAAGATAATCACATCTCACAATCAATAAAGAAAATCACATCTCACAAAAACACAAAGGTGGGGCCAGAGCAGCCAAAAATTATCATCAGCCACAAAAACACAAACCTTTAATTTCTCATGTTTTCTCCGCAATTCACACGTGCTAGTATGCGCTTTCAGCTTGCAAACTCTCTCTGTCACACCTGTCCTATCTACCTGTGACTGTTCTTTCATCCAGGTCAACGACACAGAAATGGTTCTGCCTCTCCTTCTCTATTATTACTATTATTATTATTAGTGTTATTATTATTAGTGTTATTATTATTAGTGTTATTATTATTATTATTGTTTGAAAGGGTGTCTTGGTGGTTGAAGCAAGTTTTCCCCTTGTCATTGTAAGTGTCCTTGAATTTCTTAAAAAGGCGCATTTAAATAAAATTAATAATAAAAATGATAATAGTAATATTCAGAGTAACCTACTGAACCAATATGGCACGATACCTTAATCCAGGGCCCTCCAGGACCGGAGTTTGATACCCCTGCCTTAATCCAGGGCCCTCCAGGACCGGAGTTTGATACCCCTGCCTTAATCCAGGGCCCTCCAGGACCGGAGTTTGATACCCCTGCCTTAATCCAGGGCCCTCCAGGACCGGAGTTTGATACCCCTGCCTTAATCCAGGGCCCTCCAGGACCGGAGTTTGATACCCCTGCCTTAATCCAGGGCCCTCCAGGACCGGAGTTTGATACCCCTGCCTTAATCCAGGGCCCTCCAGGACCGGAGTTTGATACCCCTGCCTTAATCCAGGGCCCTCCAGGACCGGAGTTTGATACCCCTGCCTTAATCCAGGGCCCTCCCGGACCGGAGTTTGATACCCCTGCCTTAATCCAGGGCCCTCCCGGACCGGAGTTTGATACCCCTGCCTTAATCCAGGGCCCTCCAGGACCGGAGTTTGATACCCCTGCCTTAATCCAGGGCCCTCCAGGACCGGAGTTTGATACCCCTGCCTTAATCCAGGGCCCTCCAGGACCGGAGTTTGATACCCCTGCCTTAATCCAGGGCCCTCCAGGACCGGAGTTTGATACCCCTGCCTTAATCCAGGGCCCTCCAGGACCGGAGTTTGATACCCCTGCCTTAATCCAGGGCCCTCCAGGACCGGAGTTTGATACCCCTGCCTTAATCCAGGCCACAGGAGTAGAAGGAGCCTGCATTGTGTCCCATGCAGTGCTGATTTGGAGGTTAAATTGTGACGAACGCGCCTGTTATTGCTGAAACAGACCTGCCCTGAGGCACAGAGAATAATGGGTCAGTCTTTCCCTCCCCCACACAGGCCCTTTAAGAGACCAGAGAGAGGGGGGTGGGTGGGGGGCCACACAGGCCCTTTAAGAGACCAGAGAGAGGGGGGTGGGTGGGGGGCCACACAGGCCCTTTAAGAGACCAGAGAGAGGGGTGTGGGTGGGGGGCCACACAGGCCCTTTAAGAGACCAGAGAGAGGGGGGTGGGTGGGGGGCCACACAGGCCCTTTAAGAGACCAGAGAGAGGGGGGTGGGTGGGGGGCCACACAGGCCCTTTAAGAGACCAGAGTGAGGGGGGTGGGTGGGGGGCTACACAGGCCCTTTAAGAGACCAGAGAGAGGGGGGTGGGTGGGGGGCTACTGATGCCTCTGTTGTGTAAATGTTTAAATCTTATCTCAGTTTTTTGAGCCCCAGTGCTGCTGTCTCAGCCTGGCTACTCATAGCAGAGAGTAGCATTAGCACGTTAGCGACACGGGCCCTTTAAGGGAGTGCGGGCTTTCGTTGCATCCCTGCAACGGATCAGGTTCTGTCCCATAGACACTTCTGATGGCAAAGGTCCTTAGAAGTGAGGGGGTTGATGGGAAGAGTGGATGGAGGGTGATGAATGAGGCCATTATTCCAGGGCCTCCGGTTTCACTACGGCAGCAAAGTCCGTCCCCATTACCAGCCACTCATCTCCTGCGCAGTTCAAAGGTCCTGTTAACAGATCTGATGCTTCCCCGGGACATAGAGACACAGGCCCCTTCCTGCCCGTATCGCCGCGGCGACTGATAGCACATAGCCGGTACTGCGCTGCGGCCCGGGCCCCTTCCTGCCCGTATCGCCGCGGCGACTGATAGCACATAGCCACTACTGCGCTGCCAGCGTCCTCCAGGCCCAAGCTGATTTATGTTCCACTTATGTTTTCTCATCGTTTCCTTAATGTTTTGCACCAGGGTAGAGGGTTTTATCAGGATGTGCATGCTCTTCAGTGAGGTCATGATAGGGTCCCCATGCGGTCATGGTGAGGTCATCTGACCAGGGGTCAGCCACACCTTGGATCTATTCCAGCATCGGACTTTTGATGGGAAGAAAGCACTAAGCGCCCTGCATCTTGAACACGGTATTGCTTACTTAACGCTGAAAATAAGCGCTGACGCGTCGGTCTGTCGACTTTTGCTGAACAAACTGAAATGCTGATGCCTTTTTAAAAATTAAAGTTCTTGTTCTCTTATTGAACATCATAATTATCTACAGCATGATTGCAACAAAATTCGAATGGGGAACGAACAAACACTGCGTTTTTCAAGCATGTCTGCCAGACAAGCGGAGAGGAATTTCACCAGCCGTGCACGTGTGGATTTTACAGCGCTAAAATATCATAAAAGCAGGAAATCAAGGAGACTCTCTCTCCACAGAGCAAGGGTCTGTGAGATCTCAAGGTGATAACCTTCTCTGAGTCTTAGTGTTGACATTGGGGGACAGGGGCTATTGTTCTGCTAAAGCAATACGCTGAGTGGTGTGTGTGAGTGTGTGTGTGTGTGAGAGTGTGAGTGTGTGTGTGAGTGTGAGAGTGTGTGTGCGTGTGTGTGAGTGTGTGTGTGTGTGTGTGTGTGTGTGAGAGAGTGTGTGTGTGTGTGAGTGTGTGTGCGTGCGTGTGTGAGTGTGTGTGTGTGTGTGTGTGTGTGTGTGTGTGTGTGTGTGTGAGAGTGTGTGTGTGTGTGTGTGTGTGGCACAAAAAAACAGCTGGTCATGTATAAGGCCAGAACCTGACAACTGGCTTATTTATGAAATACAGGGGAGACCAGAGGGTGTCTCATGGCGTAGTCTGTAAGCGCACCGTCCACATGCTCATTGCGAGCTGCGACGTCGGTGGTTCGAATCTGGTCACGCCACCCTGGTCGTATGTCTCTCTCTCTCTCTCTCTCTCCCTCTCTCTCTCTCTCTCTCTCTCTCTCTCACTCCCATTCTTCCTGTCTCTCTAAACTGTGCTGTCCAATTCAGCTGAAAAGCCCTCAAATATAACTTGTAGAAAAAAAATGCATAGAGACTTTTGAACTCTGACCTCTACATCTGTCTCGCATGAGATCCTGCTGGCTGTATTACGCTCTCGGTGCTCGTTCCGGTTGTTTCTGAAGAGCTCGATATCTGACTCAGGAGAGGAGGTGAAATGAGGCGTGTTTCAGAATGAGAAAGGCCCTGTGAGTGTTCTCTGTGCACGCCGCAGAGTGTCTCAAATGAACGCAGATCTGAGTGTCACCGTTTCCATTAAGCCATGAAAGAGAGTCCATCACAGCATGCGCTCCCTTCCTCACACAGAGAAAACTATTCTGAAAGTGATCCAAAAACAAATGTGTGATCTGAAATTGAGCTGTGTAGAATTAGTCATATTTCAAAATTACCCAGGATTCTAAACTCCTCCTAATCTATTCTGAATAATGGAATCTTACAGTTTTTTTCGATTGCATAAACACTAAAATCAAAAGTATTACACAATTATCAAAACCTTACACTCAAGGAGCAAAACATCGGCCCAGATTTGCACCACTATAAGCACAATGTCAGCCTCACACTTTTTGCAAAATAATACACACAGTGATTTGCAAAACACTAAACACACTTGTATACATTAGACACAGAAGTATATCATTATGTCACTTCCTTGCAATTCCAAAGCGCTGACAGTCAAATTACCACACCTATGAGCCAATTGGTTAAACACAGCCATCAGGTGCGCAAACACATGATTGCTTAATTGTAGACACACCAATCAGGTTTAAGCACTATACACATGCAGCAGGTGAGTTCACCTGTCTTCAACCAAAATGGAAGGAGTCAGAAGAAGAAGAGTGAGGGTGAGAGGGGGAATCCACGGAGAAGGAGAAGGAGGAAGAGGAAGAGGCGGAGGCCGTGACAGAGGTAGAGGCCGAGGTGGAGGTGGAGGTAGAGGTAGAGGTGGAGGTGGAGGTGGAGGTGGAGGTAGAGGAAGAGGAAGACCTGAAGCAGGAGGAGAACGTGCTCAAAGAAGAAGAGGACCAAATTTATCAAATGAAATTCGCGCAACACTAGTTGACCATGTCGGGAACCACGGATTGACGCCAAATCTTAGCCGATATACAGTGGCATCTGGCATTAGGACATTTCGACAAGAAAACTGGTAAAAAAAATCTGTCTACAGTTACAGTAATCAGCTGCTTATTGTATGCACCATATCAGCACTTTTGATACCCCTTCCTGTGACATTTTATAGTAGGTTACATGTATTTTTTTCTACATAGAATTGAGAGTCGAGAACGACAAGGAGGAAGGGGGCCCATATTCATGCAAGAACGAGAGAGAGAGATCATAAACATGGTTTTGGCCAATAATGCTATCAGGCTCAGAGAAATTCAAGCCAACATTATCGGTGACCATGCCATTTTCAATAATGTCTCGGTCAACACTGGCACGCATCCTGAAAAGACATCAGGCTCAAATGAAACTGGGATATGTTTTGTTGTGATTCTCCATGTTGACTGATTTGGGTATATGGAGAGAAATAAATTGTATTTTCATCAGTCTGCAGCATTGGTCTTGTGTATTGTTTAGTGAATTTATTGTATATTTGCACTTTTTCTGTGTACTTCACTTACAGTACTCTAATCACTGAGAAGTAGAATTGCTAAAAGTGTTTTAGGTAAGCAACAGCAGTGTGGAACTGGTTCAAACATAATTAAGTCATATGAAAGGTGTGTGTTTCATATGGTAACAAAATATGGTTTTTATAAATTAGTGTATAGTTTTTACAAGAGTGTTTCATTTTGCAAAAGATCTGAGGTGTTCTGCTAATTGGGTGTGTGGTTGTGCTAATTGTGTGTAGTGTTTTGAAAAACCGGGTCCTGTTTTCAAAATCGTGCTTAAGCAATCGAAAAAAACTGTAAAGCACAGCCATCTTTTTCTCCGTGTTGAAAAAGGTCAGATGCTTGCCCTCAACCACAGGGAAGCACACCATCACGCTTGCACTCATGACCTCTGGTGCCAAACCGGCCCGGTGAAAAGCACAACCACGTTTCTCAAATGGGATAGATTAAGTGATTAAGGTCTCGTGATGCATCTCATGTATTTACGCTCTTCAGTTGGTTTGCTCTTGGCACACAACCACATGCTGCAGCTAGTCTGAGCAGCTCCCTGAAAAACACTCTCGTTTCCTCAAAATGTAACCCCTTCCTGATGGCCTGGGAATACCAATGTTCACCCCCCCAACTCAAAGCATCCCACCCCTCAATCTGTCACTCACAAAATCCATTATCAAGAACATTCTATTCCTCTGTCTTTCTCAAATAGGTCCCCCGGCCAATACCTCAAACCACAGCCACGTCCCGGAGTCAAACCACAGCCACGTGCCGGAGTCAAACCCCAGCCACGTCCGGGAGTCAAACCCCAGCCACGTCCCGGAATCAAACCACAGCCACGTCCCGGAGTCAAACCACAGCCACGTCCCAGAATCAAACCACAGCCATGTCCAGGAGTCAAACCACAGCCACGTCCCGGAGTCAAACCACAGCCACGTCCCGGAGTCAAACCACAGCCATGTCCCGGAGTCAAACCACAGCCACGTCCCGGAGTCAAACCACAGTCATGTCCCGGAGTCAAACCACAGCCACGTCCCGGAGTCAAACCACAGTCATGTCCAGGAGTCAAACCACAGCCACGTCCCGGAGTCAAACCACAGCCACGTCCCGGAGTCAAACCACAGCCAGGTCCCGGAGTCAAACCACAGCCACGTCCCGGAATCAAACCACAGCCAGGTCCCGGAGTCAAACCACAGCGACGTCCCGGAGTCAAACCACAGCCAGGTCTCTGAGTCAAACCACAGCCAGGTCCCAGAGTCAAACCACAGCCAGGTCCAGGTTTTTTTGCCCCGCGAGTGGAGCACCCCCTGGGGCATTCCTGGAGCGATCGTTGTGACGTTTCCCCTGGCACGGGCATTTTCTGACCACAGGATGCATTCCTCCAAAGAGATCCACAGCTCTATGATCCAGACCGCCAGGACATGGCCGTTAACCTGTCACCGTCTCAGGGCTGATTCATGTATTTTGGGGAGTCAATGTGAGTCTGAGGAGCAAATAGTGAGGGTTCAGGCTCCAGGATTTACAAAGCTTTTGTGAGTGTAGGTTTGTGGGAGAGAGTGTGTGTGTGTGTGTGTGTTACAGTATGTATGTGAGAGAGAGTGTGTGTGTTACAGTACGTATGTGGGAGCGTGTGTGTGTGTGTTACAGTAAGTATGTGGGAGAGTGTGTGTGTGTTACAGTAAGTATGTGGGAGAGTGAGTGTGTATGTGTGTGTGTGTGTGTGTTATAGTAAGTGTGTGGGAGAGTGTGTTAGTGTAGGTGTGTGGGAGCGTGTGTGTTAGTGTAGGCGTGCAGGAGAGTGTATGTTAGTGTAGGTGTGCGGTAATGTGTGTTAGTGTAGGTGTGCGGTAGTGTGTGTTAGTGTAGGTGTGCGGTAGTGTGTGTTAGTGTATGTGTGTGGGAGAGTGTGTGAATGTAGGTGTGCGGTAGTGTGTGTTAGTGTAGGTGTGTGTTACAGTAAGTGTGTGTTAGTGTAGGTGTGCGGTAGTGTGTGTTAGTGTAGGTGTGTGGGAGAGTGTGTGAATGTAGGTGTGCGGTAGTGTGTGTTAGTGTAGGTGTGCGGTAGTGTGTGTTAGTGTGTGGGGGAGTGTGTGTTACAGTAAGTGTGTGGGAGTGTGTGTTAGTGTAGGTGTGCGGTAGTGTGTGTTAGTGTAGGTGTGTGGGGGAGTGTGTGTTACAGTAAGTGTGTGGGAGTGTGTGTTAGTGTAGGTGTGCGGTAGTGTGTGTTAGTGTGGGGGAGTGTGTGTTACAGTAAGTGTGTGGGAGTGTGTGTTAGTGTAGGTGTGCGGTAGTGTGTGTTAGTGTGGGGGAGTGTGTGTTACAGTAAGTGTGTGGGAGTGTGTGTTAGTGTAGGTGTGCGGTAGTGTGTGTTAGTGTAGGTGTGCGGTAGTGTGTGTTAGTGTGGGGGAGTGTGTGTTACAGTAAGTGTGTGGGAGTGTGTGTTAGTGTAGGTGTGCGGTAGTGTGTGTTAGTGTAGGTGTGTGGGGGAGTGTGTGTTACAGTAAATGTGTGGGAGTGTGTGTTAGTGTAGGTGTGCGGTAGTGTGTGTTAGTGTGGGGGAGTGTGTGTTACAGTAAGTGTGTGGGAGTGTGTGTTAGTGTAGGTGTGCGGTAGTGTGTGTTAGTGTAGGTGTGCGGGAGAGTGTGTGAGTGTAGGTGTGTGGTAGTGTGTGTTAGTGTAGGTGTGTGGTAGTGTGTGTTAGTGTAGGTGTGCGGTAGTGTGTGTTAGTGTAGGTGTGCGGGAGAGTGTGTGAGTGTAGGTGTGTGGTAGTGTGTGTTAGTGTAGGTGTGCGGTAGTGTGTGTTAGTGTAGGTGTGTGGGGGGGTGTGTGTTACAGTAAGTGTGTTAGTGTAGGTGTGCGGTAGTGTGTGTTAGTGTAGGTGTGTGTGTGTTACAGTAAGTGTGTGTTAGTGTAGGTGTGCGGTAGTGTGTGTTAGTGTAGGTGTGTGGGGGAGTGTGTGTTACAGTAAGTGTGTGGGAGTGTGTGTTAGTGTAGGTGTGTGGTAGTGTGTGTTAATGTAGGTGTGCGGTAGTGTGTGTTAGTGTAGGTGTGCGGTAGTGTGTGTTAGTGTAGGTGTGCGGTAGTGTGTGTTAGTGTAGGTGTGTGGGGGGGTGTGTGTTACAGTAAGTGTGTTAGTGTAGGTGTGCGGTAGTGTGTGTTAGTGTAGGTGTGTGGGGGGGTGTGTGTTACAGTAAGTGTGTGTTAGTGTAGGTGTGCGGTAGTGTGTGTTAGTGTAGGTGTGCGGTAGTGTGTGTTAGTGTAGGTGTGTGGGGGAGTGTGTGTTACAGTAAGTGTGTGGGAGTGTGTGTTAGTGTAGGTGTGCGGTAGTGTGTGTTAGTGTAGGTGTGTGGTAGTGTGTGTTAGTGTAGGTGTGCGGTAGTGTGTGTTAGTGTAGGTGTGTGGGGGAGTGTGTGTTACAGTAAGTGTGTGGGAGTGTGTGTTAGTGTAGGTGTGCGGTAGTGTGTGTTAGTGTAGGTGTGCGGTAGTGTGTGTTAGTGTAGGTGTGCGGTAGTGTGTGTTAGTGTAGGTGTGTGGTAGTGTGTGTTAGTGTAGGTGTGCGGTAGTGTGTGTTAGTGTAGGTGTGTGGGGGAGTGTGTGTTACAGTAAGTGTGTGGGAGTGTGTGTTAGTGTAGGTGTGCGGTAGTGTGTGTTAGTGTAGGTGTGCGATAGTGTGTGTTAGTGTAGGTGTGCGGGAGACTCAAATATATTCTGCTGCAGAATGTACACCTGTTTAAAATAGCCTCTCAGCTCAGCAAAGCCCCACCTATGCTCCATCTAAAACTACATCCTCAAACCCATTTACTACTCACTTTGCACTGGATTCTGGGGTCCCTCTTGCACCACTTAACTTTGTTTTAGGTTTATGTATTTAATACCTATCTGTAAATTATGCATTAACTATGGGTTGTGACTCTAATGACTGGGCATCAGCACTTTTCTGCTTAAATCTTTTTGTTTGCACTTACCGTACCTAAGTCACTCTGGATAAGAGTTTCTGCTAAAGGCCTCAATTTAATATCAATGTACAGCTAGGCATTTTGGAGGTGTATGTGTGCGTGTTATTGGAGGTGTGTGTGTTTGTGTGTTATTGGAGGTGTATGTGTGTGTGTTATTGGTGTGTGTGTTTGTGTGTTATTGTAGGTGTGTGTGTGTGTGTGTGTGTGTGTTATTGGTGTGTGTGTTATTGGAGGTGTATGTGTGTGTGTTATTGGTGTGTGTGTGTTATTGTAGGTGTGTGTGTGTGTGTGTGTGTGTATTATTGGAGGTGTATGTGTGTGTGTTATTGGTGTGTGTGTGTGTTATTTTAGGTGTGTGTGTGTGTATTATTGGAGGTGTATGTGTGTGTTATTGGTGTATGTGTGTGTGTTATTGGTGTGTGTGTGTGTGTTATTGGAGGTGTGTGTGTGTGTGTGTTATTGGAGGTGTGTGTGTGTGTGTGTGTTATTGGAGGTGTATGTGTGTGTGTTATTGGTGTGTGTGTGTTATTTGATGTGTGTGTGTGTGTGTGTGTGTTTGTCGGTGTGTATGTGTGTGTTATTGGTGAGTGTGTGTGTGTTATTGGTGTGTGTGTGTTATTGGAGGTGTGTGTGTGTCTGTGTGTTCTTGGAGGTGTGTGTGTGTGTGTTATTGGTGTGTGTGTGTGTTATTGTAGGTGTGTGTGTGTTATTGTAGGTGTGTGTGTGTGTGTTATTGGTGTGTGTGTGTGTGTGTATTATTGGAGGTGTATGTGTGTGTGTTATTGTAGGTGTGTGTGTGTGTGTTATTGGTGTGTGTGTTATTGTAGGTGTGTGTGTGTGTGTGTGTGTGTTATTGGAGGTGTGTGTGTGTTATTGGTGTGTGTGTGTATTATTGGAGGTGTATGTGTGTGTGTTATTGTAGGTGTGTGTGTGTGTTATTGGTGTGTGTGTGTGTGTGTTATTGGAGGTGTGTGTGTGTGTGTGTGTGTGTTATTGTAGGTGTGTGTGTGTTATTGGAGGTGTGTGTGTGTCTGTGTGTTATTGGAGGTGTGTGTGTGTGTCTGTGTGTTATTGGAGGTGTGTGTGTGTGTGTTATTGTAGGTGTGTGTGTGTGTGTGTGTGTGTGTGTGAGTGCGCTGTAATGCGAGAGCGGTGAGCTTCAATCCATTGCTGACATGCTGTGCGAGCATTCAGACTGAGCATGCTCGCCCTTATTAACCCACTCTCTCTCTTTCCCATTTGACAAGCAGGTTTTTTTTAGGTGTTTTTTTTGTTGTTGAAAATTCAGTCAGTGTTCTAGAACAGTACAGTCAGTGTTCTAGAACATTACAGTCAGTGTTCTAGAACATTACAGTCAGTGTTCTAGAACATTACAGTCAGTGATTTTTCCACCAGCATTAGAATGTTCAGTTAAGTCTCTGGAGAAAGGGGAGGTTGTGAGGGTTGATGATGATGATGATGATGCTTGATGATGATGATGATGATGATGACTTAGTGGGCATGCAGGAGAAGATCTGCAGCTGAAAATTCTTCAAAGAGGAAATTTGATGAGGAAGTGCAAATCTCTTTAAATTCAGGGGAGACTTTCTACTTCCTGTTTTCCAGTGGAATGTAGAGTATCTGGACTGGAACCCTCAAAACATGGACGCCCTAAAAAGCTCAGTGTCCCGAAGAAATGTGGAACTTTCCCTGGAGACAAGCGGCAAGGATTAGCTCCGGACACCCCCCTCCCCACTGCCTCTGCTGGCTTGCCATTGGCTGGTCCCTCCCCCATCTGGACCCTTCTCCCAGGGGAAACCTTGGTCAGGACTCAGGAACACATGATATTTCAGTGAGGAACAGAACCCCGGCCCAGCCCTCCCAGTGCCCCCCTAGCCCCACCCTGAGACCACAGTGCCCCCTAGCCCCTCCCCGAGACCACAGTGCCCCCTAGCCCCTCCCCGAGACCACAGTGCCTATGTTCCACAGTGGATGTGTTCCACAGTGCTTATGTTCCACAGTGGATGTGCAATACAAATATTGGATGAATCAACAAATGGATTTGATTATTCCCATGTGCCATTCTTGTGTTAGAGAGCGAGGGCCTGCCCTGTCTCGCCCCCTGTCTCTCCCCCTGTCTCTCCTCCTGTCTCTCGCCCCCTGTCTCTCCTCCTGTCTCGCCCCCTGTCTCTCCTCCTGTCTCTCCTGTCTCTCGCCCCCTGTCTCTCCTCCTGTCTCTCGCCCCCTGTCTCTCACACACCGCCACGCCCCCCCTCCACCACACAAGTCTACAGAATGAGGGCTTTTTGATTATTCTTTAAAGCTCCTCACACACACACACACACACACACACACACACAGACATACACCACACACACACACAGACATACACCACACACACACACACACGCACACACACAGACATACACCACACACGCACGCACACACACAGACACACACACACAGACATGCACAAACACACACATAGACACACACACACATACACATGCATACACATTTTTCTGCTAAAGTTCAAGGTGAACCACAAGTGTTGAGTGGAAGCTTTAGCAGTTATGGCAGCTAGGCAGTCAGTGGGTGTGAGTGAATGAATTATCATTTTAGTTTCCATTAAATCAATTTTCATAAAAGCTTTTGCTTCTCTTTTTAAGCATTGATGGTACAATCTTTGTCCCATGCAGTAAAATGATAAAGTATTTACGGGCTTTTTCTTGTATCACACTGGAGTGACACTGTATTTGTCCTGAATTACACTCCACAAACACATTAAAAAGTTCTACTAAATAACAGTTATAAGCAAAAAAAACCTTATATGGTTCCTACAGAAAGATCAGATAAGATGTTATCTGTGATCTCAAATGTCAAGCAAAAACAAACCCTGCATAGGGGGCGGGGCGTATGGGGGCGGGGCCAAGGACACAAACAGGAAGTATAAGGCAGAGAACCTGAACAGCTAAGATGGACGATTGGCTCTGTGATTTCAGGAGATATTAAATGGCTTCATTGCAGTGTGTTGCTCTTGCCATCTCTCAGTGGGATGTGAAGTTGCTAGAAGGTTCTAGACGTCACGTGGCGCTGTAATGGCGACATGCAGTCCAGCTGTCTCTCGTGTTCGTGTTTGTTCATTTGAATGTGTTTTGTTGTGTCTGGCTTTTGTCTTTTGTTTTTTTTTCATGCACTGTGTGTCCGTGTGGGGAAGCGGGCTGGAAATTTTTCAGGGCACTCCTGCTGCTTGTTTTAATAATATTGACGAATTCGGGTCGGGATAATTTTGTTTGTGGTAGTCACCATGGAGAAGCATTTGCAACATATGCTCGGGAATGTCCGTGGGATCTGCGGCAACAAAGTTACCATCGCTCTTCACCGGAGTTGAAAATGTCGGGACTGATCCGGAAGTGCAGGCAATCTTCAAAAGGCAACCAGGGAAGGGAAAGAGAGGATAATACGGGGGAGGAGTGAGGCAACGACTGGGAAGGTTGAAGGTTGAAGGTCAACTAGTCCTGATAGAGGGAAAGATGAATGCAGCTAAGTACACTGAGATCCTTGAAGAAAACCTGCTCCAGAGCGCTCTGGACCTCAGACTGGGGCGAAGGTTTACCTTCCAACATGACAACGACCCGAAGCACACAGCCAAGAGAACAAAGGAGTGGCTTCGGAGAAAGTCTGTGCATGTCCTTGAGTGGCCCAGCCAGAGCCCAGACCTGAATCCAATTGAACATCTGTGGAAAGAGCTGAAAATGGCTGTGTACCGACGCTCCCCATCCAACCTGACAAAGCTAGGAAGGATATGCCAAGAGGAAAGGGCAAAAATGTCCAGAAACAAGTGTGCCAAGCTCGTAGCTTCTTTCCCAAGACGCCTTGAAGCTGTAATCGCTGCCAAAGGTGCAGCAACCAAGTATTAGGCTAAGGGTGTGTACAGATATATAACCCCTAAATAACCTATTTTTGTCATAAAAATAAAATAGCAAATTTTCTATTGGCTATTGCGTGTAGATGTTTGAGGCAAAAAATTAACTCAATCTATTGTAGTATAAGTCTGTAACGTAATAAAACGTGGAGAAGGTGAAAGGGGTGTGCAGACTTTCCGGCTTGAATGTATAGTTTATTAAAAATAAATGGCATGGGTAACTATTTGTACAGCGTGTGATTTGTTGTTTACTGGCCGCATCATTATAAGCCCAAACGAGGCTATGCGTGCCGCATTTTCCACCATTGCTTCTGCCTCGGCAGCGGCAAGCTTCTTGGGGCTCGCTTGGGCGTGGTTTGATACCTGGAGCTCAGCTATTTCCTTATCACGCCCAGATTCCGGCATTTTTCGAATTTCGAAAGGGGGCGGGGTCTAGCTAAACCAGCGTGTTTTGTTACCCTTTAACAGAAGGGCTCGTCTACTACAGCGTGAAAGTCGTGGCTCAAACAACAAGGCTAAGGCCATTGTTAACCGGTTGATATAACGTTACCATTTAGATCTACCAATGTTTCAGCTAAACGCCACACTAGCAGAACAAATATAGCGCTCACAAAGTTCAGAAGAAGAGCACCCAGGACGATGCCCTGGCTCACAACCACACCCTACAGTCCCGCAAACCCTTTGCCTTAAAGCGACAGTTTACATAGAGCACAAAACTTCTTATGCTCACAAAATGTTGCCTCTTAAAGCTTGAGGATACACACTGCTTCAGTATTCTCTGGTGGCTGGTGGTTTAAGCCGTTGCTTTTCCTGATGTAGGTTCTTCCTTTTGTGGTGATGCTAGTTCGAATCTCACCTTTGCAAAAATCTTTTTCGCCGTGCCTGCCGCAGTTCTTATAAAATCGTCCTCAGTTCAATCATCAGTTTAAGTTTTTGATATCTTCATTATCCTCTTCACGATAATAATAATTTGCAAAAGACAAAAAGAATCAGATGATGCAGAGTGCGATTCGAATGTTAAACGCCGGAAGTAACCTACACGTTTCCAGAGCCACATATGATCAAGTTTGTGCCACAGAACACACACACCACTAGCTAAAAAATAGGCATACACTTTTTTTTTATTTTTTAAAATAAAACCGGGGTGTTATGTTACATTTGCATTCCTCCGTAGATCGCTCTCTGATAATTGCGTTTGATTTGAATATCGGAACCTGAATATCTTCCTGTGCTGGTTGATGTTCATAACTTGTTAAGATGTGTATCTTCTGTGGGAGTTCTATATAGGCCTAGGCTACTTTAATTTATTGATTTTATTATAGGCTAACACGTTGCGAGCAAAAATAATCTTTATTTTTAATGCATTTGGAATTTGAACAACAGTGTAACTAAGCCTACTACGAATTGTTTTCTAGCCATTTCTTAACGAGTCCCCGGGTCGACACCTGGCCGTAGCCAGAATAAAATAGATAACGATTTATTATGATAAATAAATAGTTTATGATTGATATAAAGATTGGCATGCTATTTCTTCGTGTGGAGCTGGAGTCAGAATTGACGGTCAGTTGCAGAGCTGTACAAAATCGAGTCATTGCGAACTCAATTCCCAGAATTGAGAAAGCGCTTATAATTATTTTTCGGCGATGATGATATGGTATTGGCAGGAACACGTATTTCATGCGTCTAAGCTGTTCTTCTCTCTCTTAATGCTCCTTTTTTGATAAGGAAAAAGGTGTCGCGTTGCCATGTTCTTTTTAAACCATTAAGCAGTTATCCTCATACAACTTGCATGAGATTGTATAATAACGTTATTTAACATATGTCCTGGTTCCTACGTTGAGCTGTATCTTGAGTACCAACTTTTATGAGCCGGTCAAATAATAACATTAAAGCGTCGGCACTTTTGAGAAAGATTCACAACGTCAGGTAAAACACATTGATCCACTGTCTCATTTTTTACTTTTACACAATGGTCCAAATACCACTCAAAGAATACGTTGCTACCACGTATTTTTAATGATGGCAGTATGATGTCTGGTTTCTCCGTTGTCTTGCATTAATTTCCCTATCGTCCTGATAACATTACCAAGTGACAATCCAACGTCTTTTTGTTCACGTTCATCCATTGTCAAGATTCAGACGTTGTGGAAACCAGTTATTTTTGGCCATGACTGATAAACAACCAGAAAACAACGTTACATAGACGGTCGCATGGGCCACCGCCTAAAGGGAGGTGTTGGTAAGGTGAGGTAGTGGAGAGGGGCGTTTCAGGTGAACACAGGTGTGGGCAAGGTGAAGTAGGGAAGAGGGGCGTTTCAGGTGAACACAGGTATGGGTAAGGTGAGGTAGTGGAGAGGGGCGTTTCAGGTGAACATAGGTGTGGGCAAGGTGAGGTAGGGAAGAGGGGCGTTTCAGGTGAACACAGGTATGGGTAAGGTGAGGTAGTGAAGAGGGGCATTTCAGGTGAACACAGGTGTGGGTAAGGTGAGGTAGGGGAGAGGGGGCGTTTCAGGTGAACACAGGTGTGGGTAAGGTGAGGTAGTGGAGAGGGGCGTTTCAGGTGTGGGTAAGGTGAGGGAGAGGAGCGTGGCAGGTGAACACAGGTGTGGGTAAGGTGAGGTAGTGGAGAGGGGGTGTTTCAGGTGAACACAGGTATGGGTAAGGTGAGGTAGTGAAGAGGGGCGTTTCAGGTGAACACAGGTGTGGGTAAGAGGGGCGTTGCAGGCAGGAATAGCCTCTGCAGTCAGAGACACATAATTGTGGCGGGATGGCGATAAGGTACTATTGCGATCCTTTGCTGAATTATTAAAGCTGTAACTCTATACACTGTGATATCAGTATATACCTTAACCCCCCCCCCCTCAGAATACTGCATGCAGTGTGGTCACATGACAGCATTGTGACATCACTGCTGCTCTTTCTGAAAATATCCTGGCTGATATGATCACATGACTCATCAGTGAGCTGCAGAGGCATGGAGGTGTGGAGAGTGCAATAGTGTGGGGGTGGGAAGGGGTCAAGGTTCGAAGGTGTAGGGCCGTGGTGTGGAGAACCCCACTGCTCTTTCTCATTGGGGTGAATGGAGATTGGACATGCTGCCCATCTGGGTGGCAGGAAACACCGGGGTGTTCGTTTTCAGCTCAGAGTTTCAGCTCCATTTTTCATTTCTGTGAATTTTTGCTGAAGTCTGTGATCCAGACCACAGCTTCCTCTGAACACAGAACCACAAAAAACATTCCACCCCCGCCCCCCCAAAGCTTCAAATGGAAATAACTGTATAGACACACACACACACAAATGCTGACCCTCTAACAATGCACTCACTTCTCACACTCACTCTATAACACACATGCACACACACATGCACACACACACACACACACACTTACAAAACACATCTTACTCTCTCACACAAAAGTGAGGATAATGACAGGGCTTGGGGACTTTTATTTTCATAGCTTTTGAATAGGTCATGCTTTTGAATAGGCTAGGCTGTGCCAGACAGCATGTTCTTTATTGATGGTGGATAGGCAAGACTGTGCCAGACAGCATGTTCTTTATTGATGGTGGATAGGCTAGGCTGTGCCAGACAGCATGTTCTTTATTGATGGTGGATAGGCAAGACTGTGCCAGACAGCATGTTCTTTATTGATGGTGGATAGGCTAGGCTGTGCCAGACAGCATGTTCTTTATTGATGGTGGATAGGCTAGGCTGTGCCAGACAGCATGTTCTTTATTGATGGTGGATAGGCTAGGCTGTGCCAGACAGCATGTTCTTTATTGATGGTGGATAGGCTAGGCTGTGCCAGACAGCATGTTCTTTATTGATGGTGGATAGGCAAGGCTGTGCCAGACAGCATGTTCTTTATTGATGGTGGATAGGCTAGGCTGTGCCAGACAGCACGTTCTTTATTGATGGTGGATAGGCTAGGCTGTGCCAGACAGCATGTTCTTTATTGATGGTGGATAGGCAAGACTGTGCCAGACAGCATGTTCTTTATTGATGGTGATAGTTTATTTTCTGTGGATAAGCGGACACAGCAGCTCTCTCCAGAACAGCGCCAGGCTGAGAGATGGGTTCTGCAGAACTTTACATTACATTACAGGCATATAGCAGACGCCCTTATCCAGAGCGACTTACACAACTTCATAATTTTATAATATTATCCATTTATACAGCAGGATGTATACTGAAGCAAGTCAGGATAAGCACCTTGCTCAAGGGTACAACGGCAGTGTCCTCTCTGGGAATCAAACCTGCAACCCCTAACCATTACCCCAAACTGCCACAGAACATTTTTTCTATCTTGTCTTCTCGGGGCCTGGATCTCACAGATATTTATCACTTTGAGCTGAACACTGGGAGGAAAACAGCAGCGGTCTTCTCAAGGCCCTTTCTCTCTCTGAGGATATTAAATGTGACTTGAGAAGGCAGCTTTTTGAAAAGATAATATACTGTGCACCTGACAGGTTAGGCCTCCAGGGCGGCGCTTGTGTGCGAACGCGAAGTTCATTAAAGGTCCGAGGCGCTGTCAGACGAGCCGGGTGGACTAATACAAAGAGACTCAAAGAATTGCATGTCAATTATCATCGTTTCATCTCCGCAGATCTGCACTAATTTCCCTCTGACTCACAACTACACTACACACTACACAACTACACTACACACCTGCTCAGCTCAGACACCCCCTCTCTCTCTCGCTCTCTCTCTCCCTCTCTCTCTCTCTCTCTCCCTCTGTCTCTCTCTCTCTCTCTCTCTATTTCTTTCTCTCTTTCTCTCTCTCTCCTTCTCTCTCTCTCTCTCTCTCTCTATTTCTCTCTCTCTTTCTCTCTTTCTCTCTCTCTCCTTCTCTCTCTCTCTCTCTCTCTTTTTCTCTCTCTTTCTCTCTCTCTCTCTCTCTCTCTCTGTTGTGGTGGGCTGGTAAACACAGTTCTGCTTCCTGCCACACCAAACACAAACTCCACTGAGCACTGATTCTTTTATATTCAGACTAAATGCAGACACTTTGTGAATGCGGCTTATTGCATTTCAGCCCTGATCGAACCACACCCAAGCAGTCCACTGCTGTTTGTTTGTCAATTTGCATCACACTCACACACACACACACACCCTCCCTCAGCCATCAACAGTGTGGCCCAGTATCACACAAAAATGACTAAACTCATTCAAAAATTCACAATGAAATCCCCTGGAGCTGCTAAATCTCTAGGTTGCAGTGCAGTGTTGCTTGTGCAGTGCAGTGTTGCTTGTGCAGTGCAGTGTTGCTTGTGCAGTGCAGTGTTGCTTGTGCAGTGCAGTGTTGCTTGTGCAGTGCAGTGTTGCTTGTGCAGTGCAGTGTTGCTTGTGCAGTGCAGTGTTGCTTGTGCAGTGCAGTGTTGCTTGTGCAGTGCAGTGTGTTGAGCCCCGTAGTTTTGTGTCACATCCTCCCCCATGCCAGTGCCAGCCATAACTTTCAGCAAAGAAGGAGGGGCTCAAACATTGTGTGTGTAATTGCACGTCCCTCTTTCTGATTGGCTGCCTACTGTCATGTGTCATGAAGTTAGTTCTTTCTGTCTGGCTGTGCAGCTCAGCAGGTGAAGCGCAAAGCACGAAGAAGTGGCAGCTAGCAGTAGACACATGAACACACTTGTACACACTTGTACACATTTGAACACATTGTACACACTTGAACACATTTGAACACACTTGTACACACTTGAAAAGCTAAGCACTAGTCAGGGTGTCTCAGTGGCGTAGCCTGTAGAGCACCGTCCACATGCTCATTGTAAGCCGCGATGACGGTTCAAATCCGACCGCGTGACCTTTGCTGCATGTCTCTCCCTCTCTCTCGCTCCCCATTCCTCCTGTCTCTCTACACTGTGCTGTCCAATAAAGCTGAAACTCTCCCTCTCTCTCTACCCCATTCTTCCTGTCTCTCTACACTGTGCTGTCCAATAAAGCTGAAACTCTCCCTCTCTCTCGCTCCCCATTCCTCCTGTCTCTCTACACTGTGCTGTCCAATAAAGCTGAAACTCTCCCTCTCTCTCGCTCCCCATTCTTCCTGTCTCTCTACACTGTGCTGTCCAATAAAGCTGAAACTCTCCCTCTCTCTCGCTCCCCATTCTTCCTGTCTCTCTACACTGTGCTGTCCAATAAAGCTGAAACTCTCCCTCTCTCTCGCTCCCATTCTTCCTGTCTCTCTACACTGTGCTGTCCAATAAAGCTGAAACTCTCCCTCTCTCTCGCTCCCCATTCTTCCTGTCTCTCTACACTGTGCTGTCCAATAAAGCTGAAACTCTCCCTCTCTCTCGCTCCCCATTCTTCCTGTCTCTCTACACTGTGCTGTCCAATAAAGCTGAAACTCCCTCTCTCTCGCTCCCCATTCCTCCTGTCTCTCTACACTGTGCTGTCCAATAAAGCTGAAACTCTCCCTCTCTCTCTACCCCATTCTTCCTGTCTCTCTACACTGTGCTGTCCAATAAAGCTGAAACTCTCCCTCTCTCTCGCTCCCCATTCTTCCTGTCTCTCTACACTGTGCTGTCCGATAAAGCTGAAACTCTCCCTCTCTCTCGCTCCCCATTCTTCCTGTCTCTCTACACTGTGCTGTCCAATAAAGCTGAAACTCTCCCTCTCTCTCTACCCCATTCTTCCTGTCTCTCTACACTGTGCTGTCCAATAAAGCTGAAACTCTCCCTCTCTCTCGCTCCCCATTCTTCCTGTCTCTCTACACTGTGCTGTCCAATAAAGCTGAAACTCTCCCTCTCTCTCGATCCCATTCTTCCTGTCTCTCTACACTGTGCTGTACAATAAAGCTGAAACTCTCCCTCTCTCTCGCTCCCCATTCTTCCTGTCTCTCTACACTGTGCTGTCCAATAAAGCTGAAACTCTCCCTCTCTCTCGCTCCCCATTCTTCCTGTCTCTCTACACTGTGCTGTCCAATAAAGCTGAAAAATCCCTAAAAATATAACTATAAAAATATATGCACTAGCCTGTAGCAATTTGCAGATTGCTACAGGATGAAATTGGCTTAAGAATTCAATTACCCCCAATAACATTGCTTTTGTAGGGATGTTCCTGCCTACATGTCCCAGCATGCACTTTATGCCATGGAACAAAGCTCCATTCTGTCATGTATTACTCAGGTAGCCTGGAGCGTGTCTGGCATGTTTAACAGCCTCTGGTCATGGCTACACTCCACATACACAAACAAACATGGCACACGCTGACCTCTGCTGTTTATTAGAGAGGAGACCCCACCGTGTCCGTACCAGACGTAGCTGGTGTCCAAACAAGGTCAGGGGTCAATGGGTGATTCGGAAGACATCTGAACTTCCTCTGACCTCAATCTGCATTCTGAGTCAGGTCCGTTCTTTCCACAAGAGCTGGGCGAGGCGCTTCCCGTGGCTATCGTATCAACCCTGGGCCAACTCACCTCCACAGCTGAAGAGAGACCCACAGAGGGCCTATTTCAACCCTGGGCCAACTCACCTCCACAGCTGAAGAGAGACCCACAGAGGGCCTATTTCAACCCTGGGCCAACTCACCTCCACAGCTGAAGAGAGACCCACAGAGGGCCTATTTCAACCCTGGGCCCACTCACCTCCACAGCTGAAGAGAGACCCACAGAGGGCCTATTTCAACCCTGGGCCCACTCACCTCCACAGCTGAAGAGAGACCCACAGAGGGCCTATTTCAACCCTGGGCCAACTCACCTCCACAGCTGAAGAGAGACCCACAGAGGGCCTATTTCAACCCTGGGCCCACTCACCTCCACAGCTGAAGAGAGACCCACAGAGGGCCTATTTCAACCCTGGGCCAACTCACCTCCACAGCTGAAGAGAGACCCACAGAGGGCCTATTTCAACCCTGGGCCAACTCACCTCCACAGCTGAAGAGAGACCCACAGAGGGCCTATTTCAACCCTGGGCCAACTCACCTCCACAGCTGAAGAGAGACCCACAGAGGGCCTATTTCAACCCTGGGCCAACTCACCTCCACAGCTGAAGAGAGACCCACAGAGGGCCTATTTCAACCCTGGGCCCACTCACCTCCACAGCTGAAGAGAGACCCACAGAGGGCCTATTTCAACCCTGGGCCAACTCACCTCCACAGCTGAAGAGAGACCCACAGAGGGCCTATTTCAACCCTGGGCCCACTCACCTCCACAGCTGAAGAGAGACCCACAGAGGGCCTATTTCAACCCTGGGCCAACTCACCTCCACAGCTGAAGAGAGACCCACAGAGGGCCTATTTCAACCCTGGGCCCACTCACCTCCACAGCTGAAGAGAGACCCACAGAGGGCCTATTTCAACCCTGGGCCAACTCACCTCCACAGCTGAAGAGAGACCCACAGAGGGCCTATTTCAACCCTGGGCCAACTCACCTCCACAGCTGAAGAGAGACCCACAGAGGGCCTATTTCTCACCTCCACAGCTGAAGAGAGACCCACAGAGGGCCTATTTCTCACCTCCACAGCTGAAGAGAGACCCACAGAGGGCCTATTTCTTATACGTATGCTCCGTTTATACATGAAGCCCAGAAAGAGACAAACAAACATCAGAAAACACAAGAACAAGGCCTGTGCAGCACCAGAGGTCAGAACACCAGAGATAAGAACAAGGCCTGTGCAGCACCAGAGGTCAGAACACCAGAGATAAGTCGTTTTTTTTTAATGCAGTGAATAATTCCCACAGCCGTGACTCATGGCTGTGAATGCATGGTTTCAGCAGAGTAAAAATACCCTCTGTCATATGGTCCATATGGTCTATATCAGAGGTAGCCAACATGGTGCCCGCGGGCACCTGGTAGCCCGCAGGGACCACGTGAGTCGCCCGCGAGGCATGTTCTAAAAATAGCACTAATCACCATGGAGATCTGTCTAAATAAAAATTGTCCCGTAAAACTTTAGTTTCACCAGAAGAGGGCGCTGTTGTCTAATAAAGTATTAAACAGGGCAATAAAAGGAAGTAATAATATCTAAGTCTCTTCACATATATTATTATTATTAAAAGGTGATCTGTTGAACTGTGTACTCAAGTTTATACTATTTAGAATAGCATTGTAGTAGAGATGATTTACCCAGTTCACTGTGAACTGCACTGTGTTCGTTACTAGGGATAGCTGATACTGTATGGGAAGAATGTGCTTTCTTATCTGTTGTGTAGTTACTTCGATGACCTTTCTATATGCACTTACTGTACGTCGCTTTGGATAAAAGCGTCTGCTAAATGACTGTAATGACTGTAATGATTTATGTTATTCAGGAAGTTTGTATCAAACAAGTAGCCCTCCGTACTACTCAGTACCCTTGAAGTAGCTCTCAGTTTCAAAAAGGTTGGTGACCCCTGGTCTATATGGTCTATATGGTCTCGTGAGCGAGCACAGTGCCTCTGTGACAGACCAGCCCCCCCCCCCCCCCCCCCCCCCCCCGCCATTTTTATAACCGTGAATCAAGACCATGATTCATGTGGTCATATTCCAGGCTGTGTGACTAAATTTGAAGAGAGAGAGAGAAAGAGAGAGAAAGAGAGAGAGGGAGAGAGAGAGAGAGAGAGAGAGAGAGAGAGAGAGAGAGAGAGAGAGAGAGAGAGAGAGAGAGAGCACATGTATCGTAGGACTTTATCTATGTTTAAATTATCCAAAAAGGAGGGAATATTCTGGCTTTAATAAACATTCTGTCAGTGGACATTCTGCAGACACTGTTCATTATTCTGGTAACTATGGTAACTATGGTCAGTCATCCAGAAGTACCAAGAGCTGTTCCGGGTTTTGCTCAGTGCAGTTATCCAGCTAACTCAGTAATCCTGCTTCTCTTACTCAGTGCAGTTATCCAGCTAACTCAGTAATCCTGCTTCTCTTACTCAGTGCAGTTATCCAGCTAACTCAGTAATCCTGCTTCTCCTACTCAGTGCAGTTATCCAGCTAACTCAGTAATCCTACGTCATGGAACACCCCCGTGGACAGGTAAACTAGTGATACTCAAAGTAAGTGCTCAAGGGTGTAACAGCAGTGTACTTCTCCTGACAGACAGACAGACAGACAGACAGAGGCCTGGTTTGCACACTCTCTTCCTCTTTCCATGACTCGCTGTTTAAAGAGGCTTCATCCTGGACACAATCAGCATAAATATAAAAAAGGCTTCACTTCCCCTTCATAAAGGCCAGAGAGAAGAAGGAAAGCAACTCAAAGTAAACCGTGTCCAGGTGTTCGCAATCTCCACAGAGGCAATCGCTGTGTTAGGTAAACAGATCTATAAACGCAAACAGCGTCCGTCCAATGAATCTGTGGAAATAGCCATTATGACAGAGGAAAGAAGACACTGCTGATCGATGCAGTGTGGAAACTTGGGCGCGTGCGGTTCTTCCATAATTACTGTGTGTTAGACGTTCATTTATCTGAAATCTATACTCTTCTCTAATGTCGCTCTTCATCCCAATACACCCTGAGCCAACATCCTCAATCTGCACTGAAACAACACACATGATTAAACCAACAACACAATACAGCAAAACACAGCACATCAACACCACATAAACCAGTACAAACCAATATAATACAAACCAGTGCCAGCCACAACATGAACAAACACGCAATGACACAACACAAAACTGCGCAACACAAGTCAACGTAAGACAACACAACAGAACACGACTCAACACAGCACTACACAAACAACACTAAACAATGCAAACCAACACAGCAATTTTCTGGTTTGAACCAGTCATGTGTTTTGTGGTGGCCTTCACACACAGACCTAGCGCACAGACAGTGAAACAACCCGTGATCTGTGCCACGCCTCGTAGGTTCACGCCACACAGTGATGGGTACTGTAAGAAATGGGCCCTGGCACCTTTGCCTGTGCTAACTGTGTCAGCTGGAGCGCTGCAGCTATCCAACAAGACCTACCAGACGGAGAAGAGGAGACACAGGGATTGGGGAGGTTGGGGCGGTGAGGGGGGGGGGGGGGGGCGTGTACCCATGCTGTCTCTGTTATAAACTTCCTTCATTAATATCCTAGCCGTTAAATGGCCTGGAATGATACAGACAAATGGCCGAATAGGAGCTCATTGCAAGTCAATACAGATCAATCAGCTGCAATTTGCAGATGAAAGAAGAAGAAGAAGCCACTTGAACTAAAATGGCTGTGACTGTGAGAAAACCACATCAAAGCAGACTGTGAATACTGTACAAAATGAACTCAGAGTTCATCGGAATACTGTACAAAATGAACTCCGAGTTCATCGGAATACTGTACAAAATGAACTCCGAGTTCATCGGTTGTTGACGTTCCGTTAAGCGTAAAAAGCGCAGAGTTTGTCTCCTCTTTCAAGTCCCACATAAAAACTAACTTTTATATGATTGCTTTTTTATATAATTGTTCAGCTGCGTTCAAATATTTCAACTGGGATTGTGTTTTATTGTCATTTTTATTCATTACTTTATTACTTCTATTTATTATTTTTATTATTTATTTTACT
Source organism: Ilyophis sp. 1 JC-2022 (assembly GCA_022702515.1). Classification (NCBI taxonomy): domain Eukaryota; kingdom Metazoa; phylum Chordata; class Actinopteri; order Anguilliformes; family Synaphobranchidae; genus Ilyophis; species Ilyophis sp. 1 JC-2022. Next base: position 129,143,565 of record CM040402.1, read on the forward strand.
GTAAATTTATTTAAGTAAATTTATTTTTATTTACTGTGTGCTTATTGCTGATTAAACGTTATTATTATTACTATTATTATTATTATGATGATGTGCTCTTACGCTGAGAAGAATCTCACTCAGTAAAAGGTGACCTTCGCTCAGTAAAAGGTGACCTTCGCTCAGTAAAAGGTGACCTTCGCTCAGTTAAAGGTGACCTTCGCTCAGTTAAAGGTGACCTTTGCTCAGTTAAAAGGTGACCTTCGCTCAGTAAAAGGTGACCTTCGCTCAGTAAAAGGTGACCTTCGCTCAGTTAAAGGTGACCTTCGCTCAGTTAAAGGTGACCTTTGCTCAGTTAAAAGTGACCTTCGCTTAGTAAAAGGTGACCTTCGCTCAGTAAAAGGTGACCTTGCCCTCGTGTGGACCACAGGCCCTCCAGCCTACAGCTTTAAATCTCACATGCATAAATCACTGACCCATCAGTAGATTCTTCTGCTCATAGACATCTAGGTGGAGCTCAACCTCGAATCAGCACAGAGGAACCTGTACCTGCTTTCCACAGCCAAACCCCCCCCCACAGCAAGTAGGCATTCAGGTGAAAACCCGGCTACATTTGGTTGAACGTTTTCTAGCCAAATAGGATGCAGCCAGGCTATATCCAGTTAAAACCTATATTGAGGGTTAACCTCGTCCGTTTAGGTCAAAACAATTGTCAACCTAGATTTCCAAGCCTCTAGACATCTATATTCCGGCTTTTGCTCACCAACCCCCCCCCCCCCCCCCACACTCTTGGTGATTTTCTCGGCCCTGCTCTCTCTCTTATGTTACCTGCTCTAACTCATACTGCCACTGAGATCAGCAAACAGGTACCAGCCTGGGTCCCATTGAAAGTTTGTGTGGACCGTAACGTTGTGTAGTGGTGTGGAACGGTAAACTGTGTGGTGCCCTGAAAGGATGCATTGCTCTCGAGAGTCACCCCAGCTCTCTCAGACTCTCCATAAAACACACCTCACCGCTATAGAAACCTCTTAATGTGCTACAGCTGCTAAACGACTCCCTGAATCTTTGTTCCACCAAAATACTACAAAGCATCAAATCAGTGGTTTGAACAACTCACAGAGACACAAATTCACATTCGTATCGTTTCCATAGTAAAGAGCTGGAGATCATTTGAAGTGAGAAACTCAGGAGGCACAACGATTCTGTCATAGAACCTCAGCCTACCCATATGCAAAAGGAAATATTAGACTACCAATATGCAAACGGTCATATCATACTTGCAAAGTTATCATACAGTGCCCTCCATTATTATTGGCACCCCTGGTAAAGATGAGTAAAAAGGGTAATAAAAATTTCACCGTTTGGTGAATTAGCTTAATCTCACACTGAAAAAATTAGAAAAATCCAAGAGAAACAACCCTTAAAGTGATCCATATCTACTGCATATCTGGCAGTAGAGCGATGGTTTGAGGCTTGTTTGATACCTCAGACCCCACAAGTTGTCAATTCAAGTTATCATTCTTTTTTTGTGGAGCAATTAAAAAAACAAAATGATTTAATTCATTCCAAAATCGCACCGCGTTTCATGTGCATATATCATAGGCGTGAAATTCGCCTTCGAATTATTCGAAATTTCGTTTCCTTTATTCACGTCGTTCTTGGTGTGTAGTGGCCTTAACTGGCCAGTGCACTGACGTCACCTGACCTGAACTAAACGCTGCTGCTTATTATTCTCAGCTGAACCCCTTCCCCCTGGGCGGGGCGGTTCAGTGCTGGGTCACGGGGTCACGGGGGTCACAGGGGTCACAGGGTCGCCGGTTCATGTTCACCGTCATGGCGATCGGGCCCCTGTGGCGGTCCGTGAGCTGAAGGTGCTTGATCATCGGCCCAAGGCTCCTGAGGGCTATAAAACATAAGAGAAGCACACCCCCCTCTTTAAAAGCCCATGGTCAGCTGACTAGAAGTGCCCCCCCCAGGCAGTGCTGGAGGAGGGAGGCGACTGACCCGAAATAACTCTGGAAGTGCTGCCAGAATGGTAATATAGTGACACAAAGTCGAGGGCCTGAGCCGGTGGTGAAAGAGAGAGGGAGAGAGATAGAGAAAGAGAGAGAGAGAGAGATAGAGAAAGAGAGAAAGAGAGAGAGAGAGAGAAAATGGGAAGAGAGGTCAAAGTAAAGGGTAAGTCATTTTTGTCACAGCCACGCCCATCACCCTGTCCATTGCTCCACTATCTAACCCTTTGAGTAATCCATCGCCATCGCCATCGTAAAACCTGGACTAAGGTATAAAAAAAAGCACAATAACTCTGGTCAACAGTGGTTGTGTTTACATGTGAACCAATACTCAGATCTTACCCTGATTATGGCAAAACTCAGATCTTACCCTGATTATGGCAATACTCAGATCTTACCCCGATTATGGCAATATTCAGATCTTACCCTGATTATGGCAATACTCAGATCTTACCCCGATTATAGTAATACTCAGATCTTACCCCGATTATGGCAATACTCAGATCTTACCCCGATTATGGCAATACTCAGATCTTACCCCGATTATAGTAATACTCAGATCTTACCCCGATTATGGCAATACTCAGATTTTACCCCGATTATAGTAATACTCAGATCTTACCCTGATTATGGTAATACTCAGACCATACCCTGATTATGGCAAAACTCAGATCTTACCCTGATTATGGCAATACTCAGATCTTACCCTGATTATGGCAATACTCAGATCTTACCCTGATTATGGCAATATTCAGATCTTACCCCGATTATAGTAATACTCAGATCTTACCCTGATTATGGTAATACTCAGACCATACCCTGATTATGGCAAAACTCAGATCTTACCCTGATTATGGCAATACTCAGATCTTACCCTGATTATGGCAATACTCAGATCTTACCCTGATTATGGCAATACTCAGATCTTACCCCGATTATAGTAATACTCAGACCATACCCTGATTATGGCAATACTCAGATCTTACCCTGATTATGGCAATACTCAGATCTTACCCTGATTATGGCAATACTTAGATCTTACCCTGATTATGGCAATACTCAGATCTTACCCTGATTATGGCAATACTCAGATCTTACCCTGATTATGGCAATACTCAGATCTTACCCTGATTATGGCAATACTCAGATCTTACCCTGATTATGGCAATACTCAGATCTTACCCTGATTATGGCAATACTCAGACCATACCCTGATTATGGCAAAACTCCCAGCACATGTCAGGTAGAAGATACCAGATGAAAACAAGCAAGTTTCCGTTGAGCATATGGCGATTATGGAGAAAAATCATGTAACCGCGGTTACTGGAGTAATCACATTACTTATATCCATGTGCAGGCAATAATCTGAATGCTGGCATGAATGTGTTACTCTCAATAATCAGGGTATCGATGTGCATGTACATGTATCCAGAGTCACACAGCAGCCAGACACACTCTGTTTGTGTAAACACATTTTTAAAATAACACTGTGGCATGGTACAGGCACTCAGTTCATTTGAAGATGCCTTTTGCACACGGTAGGTACTGATTTGGCCACATTGAGCAAAAGTATATCTCATGGCCATCCCAACCTGTGTCAGCAAAGTCTGTCGCCACGGTGATGGGCTTCCAGAAGGGGAGGGGTGCTGGGATGCGGGGTACGGGGGGTGGGGCCACTTTCCAATAATAATCAGTTTACAAGCCAAGGTCAATGTGGCTTAATGAGTTACCATGGTTACAATCTCTTGGAAACCAGCTGAGAGTAGCTCTAGAGTGAATGGGGTGTACAGTAACTTAGAGGAGGTGGGGAGTAGAGGGTGTAAAGCAATGGTTCCCAACCCTGTTCCCTGAAATCTATCGTCCTGTAGCTTTCCACTCCAACCCTAACAAAGCACACCTCATTCAACAGCAAGAGATCTCATTGAGCTGCTAATTAGTAGAATCAGGTGTGCTAAAATATGGTTGAAATGAAAGCCTACAGGACAAGTAGATTTCCAGGAACAGGGTTGTGGACCATTGGTGTAAAGTGTTAAAAGCATGGTTGTAGAGGAGTCTAGAGTAAAGAAGGTGTAGTGGAGTGTAGAATGGGGCTGGGGGAAGGTGTAGCTGGAGTGTAGAAGTGGTGTAATGTCACTATACATCCTCAATCTGCACTGAAATGACACAGATGGTCAACTTTGGGCAAGATTAAACCAACAACACAATACAGCAAAACACAGCACAGATCAACACACCAAAAACGAATACATGGAGTTTGGGCATGGAGTAGGGGGATGTAGAGTTGCCAGGATGTAGAGTAGAGACGTGCAGAAACACAGGAGTATGCATGGGGGAGTATGCATGGGGGAGTATGCATGGGGGTGTTTGGAAAATGAAACTCAGTGTAACAGGAAGGAAACGGGTGTGGTTTGTGGAGCCAAATGAGGTTTCATTGGAAAAAAAAACGTTGGCTCATGTTTCTTCCACCCCCAGAGCAGTCGCTTTTTACGCTTCTTTACTCTTCTTTACGCTTCTTTATTCCACCTCTCATTGTGATTCTACACACCTGGAGAAAAAAATACAACTCAGAAGGATCCAGAAAAATTATTAATGAGGCCCAACACAGCTCTGGAGATGAGCTTTCGGAGTCCGACCTTCCTGAGAAACTCCCAAAATCGAAATCGAACAGGAGTGCTTTCCTCCCTGGCAGGGAACATTCTGGCAGCCGGGGGGGGGGGGGGGGGGGGGGGTTGATTACTGGAAACATGGCTTTTCACCGCCTTCTATGGGGCCATAGAACACTTCCCCAACACTTTCCGTCACGGAGCAACACTGTGGCAGATTATGAGACTCTGGCTCAAACAACGCGACTGCCGTCCAACAGAAACTGAATATGTGCGCTAACATGTAACGCCTGTTTCTGTACTGAGTCTGTGCGCTAACATGTAACGCCTGTTTCTGTACTGAGTCTGTGCGCTAACATGTAACGCCTGTTTCTGTACTGAATCTGTGCGCTAACATGTAACGCCTGTTTCTGTACTGAGTCTGTGCGTTAACATGCAACGCCTGTTTCTGTACTGAGTCTGTGCGCTAACATGTAACGCCTGTTTCTGTACTGAGTCTGTGCGCTAACATGTAACGTCTGTTTCTGTACTGAGTCTGTGCGCTAACATGTAACGCCTGTTTCTGTACTGAGTGAGTCTATGCATTAGATTAGCACATGCTTTGGCATGGTCAGGTTTTTAACCCAGAAGCACAAGTAAACGCCTGTTAACTTCAGAAAACAGCAGTGTTAACACCTTTTACCTCAGAGTTACAAGAAAACTCACACATCGATTCCCAAATAGTGGATGAAAAACATTAAGAGTTCACGGCATTAAAAATTAAAAATCGTAAAAGTTAATTTCAGTTAAGCTCTTCCCCTGTGTATCACCAGGGAGTGCATTCTAGCTTTCAGAGCACTCCGTGATTATGGGAAGTGCACCATGTTCCCATAACCGGATTTTTGTAGCCCCAGTCCTGACGCCACAAGGTTCTTCCAACTATATTTCCTTGGGGCCGGATTCTAAAATGGTGCATAAGTGGTCCAACTTTTTCCACATACTATGAATAAAATAGAGCATAAATAACACAAGTATTGCATGTAAAACACAGTAGATTCCTATTTAAATTATGGACAGCTGTTTCTTATTATCCTGTCACTAGTGCGGAGGTATGTTAAGGCTTCACACATGCAAGCCTTACACAGTCGTATTTTTTCCCGACACAGTGAACAGAGGAGCAAGAGTGCGTCAACGTCCGGCTGCATTTGACCCCACAGGCCACCAGCTGAACAGCCTGGCTTTAAAGGGTTAATTGTGGAGAAGTGCATGGAGAACTCTACCTCATCTACCATGAATATTTTCAGCTCAGCCCCGAATTGTGGGAGAGAGTAACAGCGCCCCCTGCAGGCAGGCAGGCAGGCAGCGATCGCGCAGTAATTCTAAACAGATGAAAATCTGGTCCACACTCGGCCCAATGGGCGCTGAGGTTACACAAGCAAACACATGCTGCTATACCCTCGGCCCACACAGGCATGAGCGCTGAGGTTAGGGTTAGGGTTAGGGTAAACACACGCTGCTATACCCTCTGCCCACACAGGCATGGGCACTGAGGTTAGGGTTAGGGTTAGGTAAACACACGCTGCTATACCCTCGGCTCACACAGGTATGGGCACTGAGGTTAGGGTTAGGGTAAACACACGCTGCTATACCCTCTGCCCACACAGGCATGGGCACTGAGGTTAGGGTTAGGGCAAACACACGCTGCTATACCCTCGGCCCACACAGGCATGAGCTCTGAGGTTAGGGTTAGGGTTAGGGTAAACACACGCTGGTATACCCTCGGCTCACACAGGTATGGGCACTGAGGTTAGGGTTAGGGTTAGGGTAAACACACGCTGCTATACACTCGGCCCACACAGGCATGAGCTCTGAGGTTAGGGTTAGGGTTAGGGTAAACACACGCTGGTATACCCTCGGCTCACACAGGTATGGGCACTGAGGTTAGGGTTAGGGTAAACACATTCTGCTATACCCTCGGCTCACACAGGTATGAGCGCTGAGGTTAGGGTTAGGGTAAACACATGCTGCTATACCCTCGGCTGACACAGGTATGGGCACTGAGGTTAGGGTAAACACATGCTGCTATACCCTCGGCTCACACAGGTATGGGCACTGAGGTTAGGGTAAACATACGCTGCTATACCCTCGGCTCACACAGGTATGGGCACTGAGGTTAGGGTTAGGGTAAACACACGCTGCTATACACTCGGCCCACACAGGCATGGGCACTGAGGTTAGGGTTAGGGTAAACACATTCTGCTATACCCTCGGCTCACACAGGTATGAGCGCTGAGGTTAGGGTTAGGGTAAACACATGCTGCTATACCCTCGGCTGACACAGGTATGGGCACTGAGGTTAGGGTAAACACATGCTGCTATACCCTCGGCTCACACAGGTATGGGCACTGAGGTTAGGGTTAGGGTAAACACATTCTGCTATACCCTCGGCTCACACAGGTATGAGCGCTGAGGTTAGGGTTAGGGTAAACACATGCTGCTATACCCTCGGCTGACACAGGTATGGGCACTGAGGTTAGGGTAAACACATGCTGCTATACCCTCGGCTCACACAGGTATGGGCACTGAGGTTAGGGTAAACATACGCTGCTATACCCTCGGCTCACACAGGTATGGGCACTGAGGTTAGGGTTAGGGTTAGGGTAAACACACGCTGCTATACACTCGGCCCACACAGGCATGGGCACTGAGGTTAGGGTTAGGGTAAACACATTCTGCTATACCCTCGGCTCACACAGGTATGAGCGCTGAGGTTAGGGTTAGGGTAAACACATGCTGCTATACCCTCGGCTGACACAGGTATGGGCACTGAGGTTAGGGTAAACACATGCTGCTATACCCTCGGCTCACACAGGTATGGGCACTGAGGTTAGGGTTAGGGTAAACACATGCTGCTATACCCTCGGCTCACACAGGTATGGGCACTGAGGTTAGGGTTAGGGTAAACACATGCTGCTATACCCTCGGCTCACACAGGTATGGGCACTGAGGTTAGGGTAAACATACGCTGCTATACCCTCGGCTGACACAGGTATGGGCACTGAGGTTAGGGTAAACACATGCTGCTATACCCTCGGCTCACACAGGTATGAGCGCTGAGGTTAGGGTTAGGGTAAACACACGCTGCTATACCCTCGGCTGACACAGGTATGGGCACTGAGGTTAGGGTAAACACATTCTGCTATACCCTCGGCTCACACAGGTATGAGCGCTGAGGTTAGGGTTAGGGTAAACACATGCTGCTATACCCTCGGCTGACACAGGTATGGGCACTGAGGTTAGGGTAAACACATGCTGCTATACCCTCGGCTCACACAGGTATGGGCACTGAGGTTAGGGTAAACATACGCTGCTATACCCTCGGCTCACACAGGTATGGGCACTGAGGTTAGGGTTAGGGTTAGGGTAAACACACGCTGCTATACACTCGGCCCACACAGGCATGGGCACTGAGGTTAGGGTTAGGGTAAACACATTCTGCTATACCCTCGGCTCACACAGGTATGAGCGCTGAGGTTAGGGTTAGGGTAAACACATGCTGCTATACCCTCGGCTGACACAGGTATGGGCACTGAGGTTAGGGTAAACACATGCTGCTATACCCTCGGCTCACACAGGTATGGGCACTGAGGTTAGGGTTAGGGTAAACACATGCTGCTATACCCTCGGCTCACACAGGTATGGGCACTGAGGTTAGGGTAAACATACGCTGCTATACCCTCGGCTGACACAGGTATGGGCACTGAGGTTAGGGTAAACACATGCTGCTATACCCTCGGCTCACACAGGTATGGGCACTGAGGTTAGGGTAAACATACGCTGCTATACCCTCGGCTGACACAGGTATGGGCACTGAGGTTAGGGTAAACACATGCTGCTATACCCTCGGCTCACACAGGTATGGGCACTGAGGTTAGGGTTAGGGTAAACACATGCTGCTATACCCTCGGCTCACACAGGTATGGGCACTGAGGTTAGGGTAAACATACGCTGCTATACCCTCGGCTGACACAGGTATGGGCACTGAGGTTAGGGTAAACACACGCTGCTATACCCTCGGCTGACACAGGTATGGGCACTGAGGTTAGGGTAAACACATTCTGCTATACCCTCGGCTCACACAGGTATGAGCGCTGAGGTTAGGGTTAGGGTAAACACATGCTGCTATACCCTCGGCTGACACAGGTATGGGCACTGAGGTTAGGGTAAACACATGCTGCTATACCCTCGGCTCACACAGGTATGGGCACTGAGGTTAGGGTAAACATACGCTGCTATACCCTCGGCTCACACAGGTATGGGCACTGAGGTTAGGGTTAGGGTTAGGGTAAACACACGCTGCTATACACTCGGCCCACACAGGCATGGGCACTGAGGTTAGGGTTAGGGTAAACACATTCTGCTATACCCTCGGCTCACACAGGTATGAGCGCTGAGGTTAGGGTTAGGGTAAACACATGCTGCTATACCCTCGGCTGACACAGGTATGGGCACTGAGGTTAGGGTAAACACATGCTGCTATACCCTCGGCTCACACAGGTATGGGCACTGAGGTTAGGGTTAGGGTAAACACATGCTGCTATACCCTCGGCTCACACAGGTATGGGCACTGAGGTTAGGGTAAACATACGCTGCTATACCCTCGGCTGACACAGGTATGGGCACTGAGGTTAGGGTAAACACATGCTGCTATACCCTCGGCTCACACAGGTATGGGCACTGAGGTTAGGGTAAACATACGCTGCTATACCCTCGGCTGACACAGGTATGGGCACTGAGGTTAGGGTAAACACATGCTGCTATACCCTCGGCTCACACAGGTATGGGCACTGAGGTTAGGGTTAGGGTAAACACATGCTGCTATACCCTCGGCTCACACAGGTATGGGCACTGAGGTTAGGGTAAACATACGCTGCTATACCCTCGGCTGACACAGGTATGGGCACTGAGGTTAGGGTAAACACATGCTGCTATACCCTCGGCTCACACAGGTATGAGCGCTGAGGTTAGGGTTAGGGTAAACACACGCTGCTATACCCTCGGCTGACACAGGTATGGGCACTGAGGTTAGGGTAAACACATGCTGCTATACCCTCGGCTCACACAGGTATGGGCGCTGAGGTTAGGGTTAGGGTAAACACATGCTGCTATACCCTCGGCTGACACAGGTATGGGCACTGAGGTTAGGGTAAACACATGCTGCTATACCCTCAGCTCACACAGGTATGGGCACTGAGGTTAGGGTAAACATACGCTGCTATACCCTCGGCTCACACAGGTATGGGCGCTGAGGTTAGGGTTAGGGTAAACACATGCTGCTATACCCTCGGCTCACACAGGTATGGGCGCTGAGGTTAGGGTTAGGGTTAGGGTAAACACACGCTGCTATACCCTCGGCTCACACAGGTATGGGCACTGAGTTTAGGGTTAGGGTTAGGTAAACACACGCTGCTATACCCTCGGCTCACACAGGTATGGGCGCTGAGGTTAGGGTTAGGGTTAGGGTAAACACACGCTGCTATACCCTCGGCTCACACAGGTATGGGCACTGAGGTTAGGGTAAACACATGCTGCTATACCCTCGGCTCACACAGGTATGGGCACTGAGGTTAGGGTAAACATACTCTGCTATACCCTCGGCTCACACAGGTATGGGCGCTGAGGTTAGGGTTAGGGTAAACACATGCTGCTATACCCTCGGCTCACACAGGTATGGGCGCTGAGGTTAGGGTTAGGGTTAGGGTAAACACACGCTGCTATACCCTCGGCTCACACAGGTATGGGCACTGAGTTTAGGGTTAGGGTTAGGTAAACACACGCTGCTATACCCTCGGCTCACACAGGTATGGGCGCTGAGGTTAGGGTTAGGGTAAACACACGCTGCTATACCCTCGGCTCACACAGGTATGGGCGCTGAGGTTAGGGTTAGGGTTAGGGTAAACACACGCTGCTATACCCTCGGCTCACACAGGTATGGGCACTGAGGTTAGGGTTAGGGTTAGGTAAACACACGCTGCTATACCCTCGGCTCACACAGGTATGGGCGCTGAGGTTAGGGTTAGGGTTAGGGTAAACACACGCTGTGGGGAGCTTTCAAGGTCAGCCTTGGGAGAGTCAGTGTTACAGATCTTGTGTGCTCCAGTCACCGTAGATGCATCTGAGCTGAGATCACATGACTGTAATCGTTTGTGTCTGTACTGGCGTCAGTGGTAAAGTCCCAGTTCTCCAAAGTACATGTGCTCCAGATGTGTGGCGTTACAGATTAGATAAATAAATAGATGATTTTTTTCTGTTCAGAACTGGATGTGCTGCGGAATCACCCCTCACACATGCGCAGAAATCCTGTGCATCTTGACTTCCTGTGTATCTGGGCTGTGTGTCCTGTGACAGTGTTAACCATGACCGCTGATTAACACAGCTAATGCCGTGTGTCCTGTGACAGTGTTAACCATGACCGCTGATTAACACAGCTAATACCCTGTGTGTCCTGTGACAGTGTTAACCATGACCGCTGATTAACACAGCTAATGCCCTGTGTGTCCTGTGACAGTGTTAACCATGACCGCTGATTAACACAGCTAATGCCCTGTGTGTCCTGTGACAGTGTTAACCATGACCGCTGATTAACACAGCTAATGCCGTGTGTCCTGTGACAGTGTTAACCATGACCGCTGATTAACACAGCTAATGCCCTGTGTGTCCTGTGACAGTGTTAACCATGACCGCTGATTAACACAGCTAATACCCTGTGTGTCCTGTGACAGCATTAACCATGACCGCTGATTAACACAGCTAATACCCTGTGTGTCCTGTGACAGTGTTAACCATGACCGCTGATTAACACAGCTAATGCCCTGTGTGTCCTGTGACAGCGTTAACCATGACCGCTGATTAACACAGCTAATACCCTGTGTGTCCTGTGACAGCATTAACCATGACCGCTGATTAACACAGCTAATACCCTGTGTGTCCTGTGACAGTGTTAACCATGACCGCTGATTAACACAGCTAATGCCCTGTGTGTCCTGTGACAGTGTTAACCATGACCGCTGATTAACACAGCTAATACCCTGTGTGTCCTGTGACAGTGTTAACCATGACCGCTGATTAACACAGCTAATGCCCTGTGTGTCCTGTGACAGTGTTAACCATGACCGCTGATTAACACAGCTAATACCCTGTGTGTCCTGTGACAGTGTTAACCATGACCGCTGATTACAGTTTTTCTCGATTGTTCGGATGCATTTCTAGGAACAATAGTGCACATTTTAAGAATAGTTGACACAAACAACAAAACTGTGTTTCAGTTTGCAAAACAGCAAATGCATGTTCAAAATTTAATAGTGTTTTCAAAACATTACATACCATCAACAAAATCACCTACTGGTGTCTAAAAAGCAAATGCAAGAACAAAATAATCTTCACTAATAACAACAAAATGAAAAACAGCCCTCTTTTTCAAAACAGTACATCAAATGTAAGTTTACAGTTGCAATCATTCCATCATGATTAAAAAAACTGAAAATAAAATTAACTACATGTTTTAGGCTGTATAGTGTCCATAGATGTTCAATATTTATTCAACAATATCTTGCCTGGCATTGGCATTAGGCCATAAATTCTCGTCAACGTCACATCTGATATTCTCCCTAGCCAGACACCTAGGATAAAAAAGCTTTGTGTGTCGTATCCAACCTTGGCATGCCTCGGCGGTGATGTCATAACAGGCTAAGTCCATGGCCTCAATGAGAGTGGCCTGAACATGTGGATTATGGTCATATACTTTCCATCGCCACGCTGAAAAGAATTCTTCAATTGCATTGAGGAATGGTGAGTAAGGTGGAAGATACACCATGGACATCCTTGCATGGCCTTGGAACCACTCGTGGACAGCTGCACTATGGTGGAACCGCACATTGTCCCATATAATCATGAAGTTGGGCAACTGTTGCCCCTCCACCACCTGTTCTCCCGCCATCAGCCGCTCTGCAAGCCCATCCAGGAATACTAGGAGACGTGCGGTGTTATAGGCCCCAACCACTGCATGCCGGTGGAGGACCCCATTTCGGCCTATAGCAGCACACATTGTAATGTTCCCACCTCGTTGCCCTGGAACATCAATTGTTGCTCGCTGACCAATTATATTTCTACCTCGTCTTCGTCTTTTGGAGAGGTTGAAGCCAGCTTCATCAACATAGACAAATTCATATTGGATGGCATCGGCATCCAGCTCCATCATCCTCTAGAAATGGAAAAGAAGATTTACATGAAATACAGTACAGTACAACCATATACTGTACAGTCACAATAGCAACATGATCTCACAGGAATCCGTGAAATAGCCACGGACATTCGTTTAACTCAAAATCCGTGGTGGGCCCACGGAATCACTGAAATGTCCGTGAAACACACACGGATTTCGCTCCAATACAAGTTAATGACACTCATATCCCGTAATACAAGTTAATGACACTCATATCCCGTGGCTATTTCACGGATCCCCGTTTCAACAACTGAGTGCAGATTTTGCTCAACGGACATTGTTATCTCATTGGGAAACACACTTTTGATACATTCAGTTCGTTTTTTTGTTTGTTTGCTTGTTTTACATTAAATGTCTTATGTATATGAGTGTCATTAACTTGTATTGGAGCGAAATCCGTGTGTGTTTCACGGACATTTCAGTGATTCCGTGGGCCCACCACAGATTTTGAGTTAAACGTCCGTGGCTATTTCACGGATTCCTCTTCAGGACTCTGTCAATGGTTGCCAGACAGACATTGGCAATGTTTTGAAAGACATCATTGTCTTGATTTATTTTCTGTCTGATGTCTTTCAGGCGTATGGCATTGTTTTCACAGACCATGTTTACAATTGCAGTCTCCTGATCAGCTGTAAATTTCGGCTGTCGGCCACCAGCATACGGCCTTCTCTCAACCCTACAATACAGTAATAAAATATATATTCATTACAGTATCCAAGACTACTGCATGTACAGCAATTGATGTACAGTATAGTGTAATTGGTGCACTGATTTACAGTGTTGTTACAGTAGAACTTACCGGTTCTCTCTCTGGAAGATCCGTATAATTGATGCAACTGTGGACCTGCAGAGATTGGGTTGAACCCTCTGGCCTGCTTCCCTCAATGACAGTCCTCGGTTGATGACATGATCCACTATTGTTGCCCTTATTTCATTTGTGACATATCTTGATCTTCTTTGACGCCACCGAGCACCTCTCCCACCTCGCACACCCCTACCCCTACCCCTACCTCTAACAGCTGGTTCTTCTACTATCTCTGCTTCCATTTTCTTTGATATGTGTAACTTACCTGGGTGTCTCCCTTTATGTGTGATTTCAAACTGATCACCCAATCAAAAGCTTTGACCTTTTGCATTTGCACACTTGACTAAGTAGTCAACACACATGCAAGTGATTTCTCCCAATTGGAAAGAAGTTTGAGATATCTGTGAACATAAGACTCTCAGGTGAAATTTGTATTCACTGATTGCATTTGTGTGAAATAGTTTGCAAAAAGGTGTTTTCATTGTGTTTAATGTGTGAAGACAATCAGAAATCATTAGAAGTTAAGCAAATTAATTTGAGGTAGTGATCACTGTGTCAATGCATTTGCAATCTGTAACCACAGTTACCAGAAATGCATCTGAACAATTGAGAAAAACTGTAACATAGCTAATGCCCTGTGTGTCCTGTGACAGCATTAACCATGACCGCTGATTAACACAGCTAATACCCTGTGTGTCCTGTGACAGTGTTAACCATGACCGCTGATTAACACAGCTAATGCCCTGTGTGTCCTGTGACAGTGTTAACCATGACCGCTGATTAACACAGCTAATACCCTGTGTGTCCTGTGACAGTGTTAAGGATGACCACTGATTAACACAGCTAATACCCTGTGTGTCCTGTGACAGTGTTAAGGATGACCACTGATTAACACAGCTAATACCCTGTGTGTCCTGTGACAGTGTTAACCATGACAGCTGATTAACACAGCTAATACCCTGTATGTCCTGTGACAGTGTTAAGGATGACCACTGATTAACACAGCTAATACCCTGTGTGTCCTGTGACAGTGTTAACCATGACAGCTGATTAACACAGCTAATACCCTGTGTGTCCTGTGACAGTGTTAAGGATGACCACTGATTAACACAGCTAATACCCTGTGTGTCCTGTGACAGTGTTAAGGATGACCACTGATTAACACAGCTAATACCCTGTGTGTCCTGTGACAGTGTTAAGGATGACCCGTACTGTTTTACAGCATTTAGGTTAATCTGCATGTGTGCATCTGTGTGTGTGTGCTTCTGTTTGTTTGTGTGTGTGTTTTGTGTGTGTATGTGGGTATGTGTGTGTGTGTGTGTGTGTGTATGTGGGTATGTGTGTGTGTGTGTGTGTGTGCGTGTTTGTATGAATGTGTGTGTTAGTGCGTGTGTTTGTGTGTGTGTGAATGTGTGTGTTAGTGCGTGTGTGTTTGTGTGTGTGAATGTGTGTGTTAGTGCGTGTGTTTGTGTGTGTTTGTATGTGTGTTTGTGTGTGTGAATGTGCGTGTTAGTGCATGTGTGTTTGTGTGTGTGAATGTGTGTTAGTGCGTTTGTTTGTGTGTGAATGTGTGTGTTAGTGCATGTGTGTTTGTGTGTGTGTGTTTGTGTGTGTGTTTGTGTGTGTGAATGTGTGTGTTAGTGCATGTGTGTTTGTGTGTGTGAATGTGTGTGTTAGTGCATGTGTGTGTGTGTGTGTTTGTGTGTGTGAATGTGTGTTAGTGCATGTGTGTTTGTGTGTGTGTGTGAATGTGTGTGTTAGTGCATGTGTGTTTGTGTGTGTGAATGTGTGTGTTAGTGCATGTGTGTGTGTGTGTGTGTACGTGTGTTTATAGAAACCGCCCATGTCTCTGGCATCCTGCAGAGCCGGTCTCTCTCAGAAACAGACGGGCAGCAGGGCTGGCAGTATTTCTTCCTACAAAAACAATCACTTCTAATTTCAGAACAGAGAGAAGAGGCACGCTGTCTGTGACTCAGCAAACAGGATATTTGCCTAAATGAACAAAAGAACAGCGACTCACTGTCTTCCTAAGGGAGATTAGCGGGACAGAGGCTTTCTCCTAGACCCCCAAACTTACTGCAGCCAGAAAGGGGCCTGAAAGAGCCACCTGGGGTTTGATGTAACATGTTAACAGCTTTGTTCCGATCGCTTATTTTATCCGACCTCATCTCCTTGTTCCTTGCATGATCCAGAAAACGATCATGGTCCGCCATCTTTAAGAACATTCCAGTTCTCTAAATGAGAAGTGAGGAACGAGGCTCCCGGAGGACGCTTCAGCGAGGAAACACAAGTGTAGCGTGTGACATAGGCTATAGATGATCCACCTCTCCACATCTGCTACTATTTAAAACATGAAGGGAACAGAAATCAAATCTTCCTGTTCCTTTCCATTCATTATAAAGTGCTTTAATCCATAATGACACTCGTTCTTTAAGACAAAAAAAAGCCGCAGTCATTCATTTAAAAAGAGGCTAAAACATTATAGTTAAGCGTTAGCATCATACATCATTAGTCATTATCGTTGCTTCAAACTGACGCTTGACTGAGAAAAGACATTTGCCTCATACTGCCTCAATTCCTCTGCCCTCGTATATCATCCTTGCATCTTTTCCTCGTGTCCTCTGTTGGGCGGAGCTAAGGAGCGAGGAAAAGACGTGAGGAAGAGGAGTAAATATAAGCGATTGGAATGAGTTTCTCTTGCATCAACTTTTTCTTTCTGCTTTTGACTCACCTTGCCAAGACCACATCAATGCTGTGGCTCTGGCTCCCTCTGGTGGCCAGACGTTGCTGGGTCAGCACCAAGATGATCCGAGTTTGGCCCGAGTTTGGCAGCGCAGCCCTTAACCCAACCCAAGGACAAACCCAATAAGAGCTAAAGTGGGTCAGCTCTGGGAAAAACAGCCCCCAGTCACAATACAACAGGGATGATGTCATGGCTCTATGTGGTGATGTCATAATGAGGAATCCAGCCAGTGACTGGAGGTCAGTATTCTTGCTCTTATTGCTCATCACCACCAGACAAAACCACTGGAGCACTTTGATTAGTTGTTAGCCAGAATCATTAGACATGGTCCAATACTACTTTTTTGGGGGGGGGGAGTAGTCAGCTAATGAAAGTGTTTCCTTCTTCACAAACAGAAACAGAAATGTTGTTTCAGAGATGATTCAGAGATCTAGAGAGTCAGTGAAACCTGTTTTGACCTGTGCACCCGGGGTGTCTCCCAAATATATCTGCCTCTCGGTAAAAATAAGATATTTTGAGTTTATCCTGTACGGTCTGTATGATAATGGGCCAGAGGAAAGCTAACTGCGATACAACATTGCTGCAGTGGGTTCCTTTGGTAGTGTCACACATCCAGCTTCCAAAGCCGATTCCATCTCTCATATGACACTCAACCTCATACTGATGGCATCGTGTTGCCGTGGGAGACAAGGTTGTTATGATAATATAGCACCATTCCAGCCAAAATCCAGGCAGGTCAGCTTTATGAGATTTTTATTAAAAAAACTTGCACCACACACTATTTATAAAAAAAATGCGTGTAAACAAAGTTATGTGTGTAAACAAAGTTACGTGTGTAAACAAAGTTATGTGTGTAAACAAAGTTGATTCCTAGCTAAATTATGGATAGCCCTTATATATTTTCTTGTCACTAGTGGGTACACAGTAAAATGTTCAGTGTTAAATCAAAATTGGCTTCATATAAATTGTATTGGGGGGGTTATTATTACCAGTCCATTGAAAATGTGCATGTGTCATTTTTAAAAATAAATATTCAGTTTCTTTCATGTGAAGTTTGCAAAAATAACAATATTTTTCTTCAAGGATATATGGCGACACCATGTGGCCAGAGGCATCTCCTACAATATTCAGTAGCCTATATCTTTTAAAAAATAAAAATATAGCATACGTATGTAAACGGCTCACTAAGCTGCTTAGCCGTTACATGAAAGGTATTATAAAGAATCTGTAATATGACTGGATTGGATTTTTCCTTGCTATAGCCCCCAAATTCCTGAATGGCCAAGAGAAGCCATTAAAAAGCCAGCAGCTCGTCAGAAAACAACTCTCTCTCCATAATACAGAAAACAGAATCTGTCTGGGCCAATCAAAAGCATACACCAAAACTGAGATAATATTTTTTTTAAATCATAGAAAATTAACTATCCCTGATAAGAGCATGGATGTTAGTGCCTGATAATATTGCATTAGCACAGTAAGTATAAGAGCATGGATGTTAGTGCCTGATAATATTGCATTAGCACAGTAAGTATAAGAGCATGCAGGTAATACAGCATCATTTCAGTTAGCTATATTTCATAAGGAATATTTAATTTAATGATTGCTGAGCAAAGCCATTATTTCATAGAAAGGCTGCTGAACCAAGCAAGCGTGACCATATGACAGCCAGTCAGCTGATTGAAGCATTTGTAAAACAGTGTGATTCTACACTTAAGGTTTCCACATCATACATACCATTATACGCAATGGCAGCTGCCATTTACTGTTTATATAATCCAAATCTTTTTTATTATTTTATCATACAGGAAAAAAGCAAAGTAACAGTTATTTAGATCCACAGTCTTTCCACAAATTACACAAAAGAAATTAGATATTGGTATTGTGGCGATCTCACAAGAATGTCTGGATGCCCAGGTCTGAGTTTAGGAACCACTGACTTGCTTGTTTCTATGTTCTTCCCAGCTATGTCATGGCTAACTAACTAAAAATGTTCACAGACTTGCTGTGTTTAGAATTTCATATAAACCTAAGATTTTATTTTCAGGTTTTGTATACAACTACTTTGACTACACATTACCCACTTTTGTTAGAATTTTCTCCTTAAAATGTTAAACCTTTCTAGTAACACATTAATCTAGTAACATATTAACACATTGCTTTCATCATTTAACAAAATAATATCTCAAAAATCATTACAAGGCAAAATTGAACAGCTCCTCACATTGATCGTTAATGTTATCCTATATATTGCGTTCCCTAATCCGACGTCTCTTATCCTTGTCTGCACAAGATAGCCTATACTGTCTTTTTCTGTGTTCTCCCATCATACATTGCACCTTGGAATGGAATGTAATGAAACGTTTATTTAAATAAAGTATATTATCAACATACAGGCAAATATACTAATATATATTTACAATACCTTGAAATATATTACATTTCTGTAAAGGACGGCATCCCAGTCAAAGATCTGCATGGCGGCACATAACTGCCCACGTGGCAGAACGTTTGCCACCTCACAGAACAGCACCTTTACTGGTCAGATAAGGTGCCGTCAGTGCGCTTGGACTAGCTGCGCCTGCAATGGCTAGCTACACATATTAGCACGTGCTAGCCTAAGAGTCTGAAATGGCTAGCTACACATATTAGCACGTGCTAGCCTAAGAGTCTGAAATGGCTAGCTACACATATTAGCACGTGCTAGCCTAAGAGTCTGAAATGGCTAGCTACACATATTAGCACGTGCTAGCCTAAGAGTCTGAAATGGCTAGCTACACATATTAGCACGTGCTAGCCTAAGAGTCTGAAATTGCTAGCTACACATATTAGCACGTGCTAGCCTAAGAGTCTGAAATGGCTAGCTACACATATTAGCACGTGCTAGCCTAAGAGTCTGAAATGGCTAGCTACACATATTAGCACGTGTTAGCCTAAGAGTCTGAAATGGCTAGCTACACATATTAGCACGTGCTAGCCTAAGAGTCTGAAATGGCTAGCTACACATATTAGCACGTGTTAGCCTAAGAGTCTGAAATGGCTAGCTACACATATTAGCACGTGCTAGCCTAAGCGCCTGCAATTGTCTTCACGCTTTTATTGATAAGAGCTATCTGAATTCACCTACAGTGCCCTCCACTATTATTGGCACTGTCACAACAAATTTGATCCGGGCTGCAAAATTGATCCGGGTGACGTATTCATGTTCTGAAACAGCTGTTAAAACCCTCTGTGACATACTTGACGTTCTAAAACAGCGTCTGTTGCTATAACGACGCTGCCTGCTCGCTAGGAGCTGTGGAGATGAAGATTCTAAGATGACCTAATCATTCCTCTGCTCAAAAAATTTTATCCGGACGGCAAAAATGATCCGGGTGACGTAATTAACGTTCGAAAACAGCTTACCGAAGTTGCCTGCTAGTTAGGTTCTCTGGAGATAATGATTCTAAGACGACCAAGCTAACGTCAACCATTCCTCCGTGTTTATGGGTCATTTTCACGGGTTAAAACGGGTTTGTTATCAGCTAGTGGCTGCTGTCTGAAACACATACTTGCCAACCTTGAGCCCTCAGAAATAGGGAGATTTTCCGAAACCACTACGGGGGGTCTGGGGGTCCTCCTCCCCTAGAAAAAAACTTAATTTCCTGCATTCTAGTGAATTTTTAAGGGTGTGAATTACAAAATAAGAAGCAGACAGAAAATCAGTTTGAAAAAAAGTTTATTACTAGATTTATTTAAGGTGTCACTGAAGCTAAATGGGATGTTCTCTGTTGCTATCAGCATTGCCATTTTTGTCTCGGCGTAGACCACCGAGTCAGGTCTCTCCTTGCCAAGAAGACCAAAGATGTTCTGTTGGCCCTGACTCGTTGACTGGGATTTCTTATGTTTGTCTGTCTCTTGGTGGTGGGAGACGTCGTATTTACCTCCGTGGGAAACTGAGAGGTCACACCTACATGTTTTACAATAGGCGTAACTCACCCCTTTAGCGTTTCAGATATAAATATGAAATCTTCTTTCCAGGATTGCTGAAATTTTGAAGAGTATTTCTTTTTCTTTGGCTCCATTTTCTTCACGCGTCGCTCCTGAAGTGTGTAGCTGCAGCATTTACACTCGATCGAGTGCTGCCTGACGGATGGCAAATCACAACATGCAGGCGTCTCATCGCGTTGCATTATGATTGGATTAGCCTACAGACAACAATCCCCGTCTCATTGCGTTGCGTTATGATTGGATAGTAAATCCCCGTTAACCAGCCACGTAGATACAAGCGTCAGATTTTTTTTTAAAACACACAAAAAAAAAAAAAGAAGGATATTCTCCTAATTCGGGAGAACTGCGGGAGAATGTTGTCTCCGGGTGATTACCGGGAGAGGACAGTGAAAATCGGGAGTCTCCCGGGAAAATCGGGAGGGTTGGCAAGTATGCTAAAACAGCTTCTAATTCCAGCTCGCGCCGCTGAAATAAAAAAATGCGGCTCAAACGGCTCTACTGTATTAACCGGACATAACGGAAACGGATTGACAAAAAAATTATGTTAGCCTATATAGATATAGTCTAACATAATTTATTTGTCAATCCGGTTTCCGGATTTATGATACGTAGCTACAGTCAGTGGCGCCCCCAGAAATGTTTCATTGGGGTGGCCAGATGGGGCCACTGAAAATCTTGTGGTGGCACACCAAAACCAAAAGCCATAACTGAATTTCAGGAATTCTATTATGTTGTTGTAGTATATTGGCTAGTGGAAAACTATGTTAATATGAGAGTTAAGGAATCGCATACAGTTAATGATACTAATTATCTGATGTGCACAGACTAATACCAGTACCGTTAACATTTTGAGTTCCACAACAATCCTGTTTTAATTTGTTATGTATATGTATATACATAGGCGATTCATTGTTCTTCAAATAGGCTAGTAGTTGTCCTTTTCCTTAAAAAGACAAATATACAGCTTTAATTTGAAGGAGTAGCAAATTAAAGGAACAAAACATTTTAAGGAACAAAACATTTACTAGGAACAAGCCTACTAGAGTTTAAAAACACCACACAGAGGCCTCAAATTCTTTTCAATACAGCTGTATTTGGCTGTTTCTGTGTCTTTTTGTAAACGAAAATGTATGTCCAAAAATTAAAAACAAAACAAAAAAGCATAATCATGGACAACAATATACATTTTATTATAGCCTACTTATATCCCTGCTTTATTAGGCTACATTCTTCTGAGCCCGTTTTGTCCACAGTTATCATAGACTAGGCTATGTGTAGGCTACGGTTTTTATTTAGTTTTTTTTAAAGGGTTTCCGCGTTGTTATGGTTTTGAAAGCTCCGCGCTATGATGGTTATGATGCAGCTTTGGCAAAAACTGGTATGCAGTAACAGCATAGCCTTTTTCTTTTATTGTATATATATTTTTTTTTTCAAAGAGGGCATTTCCCGATAAAATTGCTGACTTGTGGCGAGTGGTGATAGATTTACCTTAACATCTGTCCGAGAATGTAAACAAGTCCATTTTCACTGTAAGAAAACATTTTATGACAACGTCACCTCTATTTCGCTAGCTAGCCTACTTGAACAGTTACAACCTGCATGAGAAGAGTAGACTGTCCATTGAAAGCTGATTGCTTTTTCTTTGTCTCACCGTTTGTTTGGAATCTACACGCATACAACCATGAAAAATTATCGTTCTTTGGATGCCCACAACTTTTTTGTTAGTGGATGATAATATTTTGCACTTGCAAATATAATACTGTAACGTTATAGCACTCCGATTTATCCACATTCCACTACAAACCATTTGCATATGGTCAAAATGTTTTAGCGTTTCTTACAGCAATAAGTGTTAGCCATATATTGACAATTGGGTAACTTATTTGACTTAGGCTACCTGTGAAACAATGCCTGCTGCACACATAAGCATATGGAGTTTCAGGGTCCCACATTTTCCCCTTTCTTCCTGCCAACGCCTCACGTCTTATTGCTCGGGTCCACGTTTCTCATCTTATGGGCTCCGTTTTGCGGTTCGGAATCTTATAAAACCGCAATTCTGTTTTTTTTTTTTTACCTTGTTTGTAGTGCATCCCACCAAACAACAACTTTTAGGCATTTTTATGCTGTTGGCTAACGGATCGAAATGACAAGAAGGCACCAGCACGTCAAGTCAATAGAGGGCGAGAGCTAACTCTCATATTAACATAGTTTTCCACTAGCCAATATACTACAACAACATAATAGAATTCCTGAAATTCAGTTATGGCTTTTGGTTTTGGTGTGCCACCACAAGATTTTCAGTGGCCCCATCTGGCCACCCCAATGAAAACTTTCTGGTGGCGCCACTGACTGTAGCTACGTATCATAAATTCGGAAACCGGATTGACAAAAAATTTATGTTAGCCTATATCTATAGATCTATAGATATAGTCTAACATAATTTATTTGTCAATCCGGTTTCCATTACGTCCAGTTAATACAGTAAAGCCGTTTAAGCCGCATTTTTTTATTTCAGCGGCGCGAGCTGGAATTAGAAGCTGTTTCAGACAGCAGCCACTAGCTGATAACAAACCCGTTTTAACCCGTGAAAATGACCCATAAAGGAATGGTTGACGTTAGCTTGGTCGTCACCTATCTACAACTAGCAGGCAGCTTCGGTAAGCTGTTTTCAAACGTTAATTACGTCACCCGGATCTTTTTTGCAGTCCGGATAAAATCCTTTGACCAGAGGAATGATGAGGTCATCTTAGAATCTTCATCTCCACAGCTCCTCGCGAGCAGGCAGCGTCGTTATAGCAACAGACGCTGTTTTAGAACGTCAAGTACGTCACAGAGGGTTTTAACAGCTGTTTCAGAACGTGAATACGTCACCCGGATCAAATTTGCAGCCCGGATCAAATTTGTTGTGACAGCACCCCTGGTAAAGATGAGTAAAAAGGGTTATATAAAGAATTCACTGGTGAGTGATGTCACACTGAAAAAATGAGAAAAATCCACCCTTGATGTTATAGTATTGCTTGTAAGAGTACCAGAAATAAGATATCAAGAGTCTTTTCATGTTGTTGGGTCACAGACATCAGGAAGTCATGGCATGCAAAGGATATGTGACCAAATATAAAAAAATATTACTTTATTCTATATATAAATGCAGGGGTGCCAATAATTGTGGCACAGGTGGTTTTGTTAAAAATATTTTTTTTTTTACTTCAATTAAAGGTTGGATTTTTCAGTGTGAGATTAAGCTAATTCACCAAACGGTTAATTTTTTATAACCATTTTTACTCATTTTTACCAGGGGTGCCAATAATAGTGGAGGGCACTGTATGTACGTGTGTGTGTGTGTGCTAAGTCCTCACCTTCAGCAGCACTACCAGCAGGGCAATAAGAAGCCCCAGAGCCAAAATGGAAGCCAGAAGGGCCCATACGCAGGTGAGCGTGGGACAGCTGCACAGGCGCTTCTGCAGGAAGAAGCGAGCCTTGCGCAGTCGGGCAGGTGACAGGGGCGGGTAGCGGGCCTCATTCAGGCCCTCCAGAGCCAGGGACCTGACCAGGCAGCCGCGCAGGTGGCTCAACTGGTCAAAGGTGTGCCGGCCGTGATACCGGCCCATACCGCTGTGACCTGCAGACGGGACCAAAATGTTCGGTTAAAAGTCCAGTTCCTTAACCGTTATACTACACTGCCGCCCTGCTTTACACTACATAATACATTACACTACATATTACATTACACTACATAATACATTACACTACATAATACATTACACTACATATTACATTACACTACATAATACATTACACTACATAATACATTACACTACATATTACATTACACTACATAATACATTACACTACATATTACATTACACTACATAATACATTACACTACATATTACATTACACTACATAATACATTACACTACATATTACATTACACTACATAATACATTACACTACATAATACATTACACAACATATTACATTACACTACATAATACATTACACTACATAATACATTACACTACATATTACATTACACTACATATTACATTACACTACATAATACATTACACTACATATTACATTACACTACATAATACATTACACTACATATTACATTACACTACATAATACATTACACTACACTACATATTACATTACACTACATTACACTACATATTACATTACACTACATAATACATTACACTACACTACATATTACATTACACTACATTACACTACATATTACATTACACTACATAATTCATTACACTACATAATACATTACACTACATAATACATTACACTACATAATACATTACACAACATATTACATTACACTACATAATACATTACACTACATAATACATTACACTACATAATACATTACACTACATATTACATTACACTACATAATACATTACACTACATAATACATTACACTACATATTACATTACACTACATAATAAATTACACTACATAATACATAACACTACATAATACATTACACTCCATATTACATTACACTACATAATACATTACACTACATATTACATTACACTACATATTACATTACACTACATAATACATTACACTACATAATACATTACACTACATATTACATTACACTACATAATACATTACACTACATATTACATTACACTACATAATACATTACACTACATAATACTACACTACATATTACATTACACTACATATTACATTACACTACATAATACATTACACTACACTACATATTACATTACACTACATAATACATTACACTACATAATACATTACACTACATATTACATTACACTACATAATACATTACACTACATAATACATTACACTACATATTACATTACACTACATAATACATTACACTACATATTACATTACACTACATAATACATTACACTACATATTACATTACACTACATAATACATTACACTACATATTACATTACACTACATAATACATTACACTACATAATACATTACACTACACTACATATTACATTACACTACATAATACATTACACTACATATTACATTACACTACATAATACATTACACTACATAATACATTACACTACATATTACATCACACTACATATTACATCACACTACATATTACATTACACTACATAATACATTACACTACATATTACATTACACTACATATTACATTACACTACATATTACATTACACTACATATTACATTACACTACATATTACATTACACTACATAATACATTACACTACATATTACATTACACTACATAATACATTACACTACATATTACATTACACTACATAATACATTACACTACATATTACATTACACTACATATTACATTACACTACATAATACATTACACTACATATTACATTACACTACATATTACATTACACTACATATTACATTACACTACATAATACATTACACTACATATTACATTACACTACATATTACATTACACTACATAATACATTACACTACATATTACATTACACTACATATTACATTACACTACATATTACATTACATAATATACTCTTACCTACACCGCCAAAGGGTAGGGAGCTGAGTGTGTAGTGCATCATCACATCGTTCACCGTCACTCCGCCGCTCCACGTCTCCTCCAGCATGCGCTTTATCACCTGCGGGAGAGACGGGGTCTCAACCAGCTGCTGAGGAATGCAGTCAGGGGGGCGGAGTCTCACCCTGCTGCATAGCAACCCAGTCAGGGGGGCGGAGTCTCACCCTGCTGCATAGCAACCCAGTTATGGGGGCGGAGTCTCACCCTGCTGCATAGCAACCCAGTTAGGGGGGCGGAGTCTCACCCTGCTGCATAGCAATCAAAGGGCCAAAACAATTTTTCAATGCAAGTCAATGGTACCCAATGCGGTAGGTGCAATAGGTGCTTTTTTTTGGTCTAATGTATCCCTATGTGTGGATTTGTTATTGTGTCGTTTTTATGCCGTTTAAACATTTTTGTGGACCAATCCATGGACATGGCGGTGAAAACTGTACTTCCGCCTGACTTCCGGAGCATCAAAACAGTATTTACGAGCCTGTGGGAAGGCAATGGTCTCACATTGTAGCATAGCAACACAGTCAGGGGGGCAGAGTCTCACCCTGTTGCTGGAGGAAAAGACATACAGGGCCAGGGGCTTCTCTCTCTCGTTGATAAAGCGAATGGCCTCGTCCACCCCGCTGACCGTTACTATGGGCAACAGGGGGCCAAAAATCTCCTCTTGCATCACCTTGGCGTCGGAGGGCACATCTGTCAGGACTGTGGGGGCTGATGGGGTGAGAGAGTTAAACACACACATCTTAACACACTCCACAGGTAAAACACACACTACACCTCTACATATATGAAACCCTCATATGCAAGAACACATTGTAACACATTCCACAGGTAAAATACACACACACATGACACATCCACATATATCAAACCCTCATATACAAACACACATTGTAACACACTCACCCACACACACACACACACACACACTCCACAGGTAAAACCACACACACACACACACACACACACACACACCACCAGCATATAACCCTGTAACCCACACACACACAGTACCAATGTAGCGCTGTGATTGGTCGTTGTTGCCGCCCAGCGCCACCGTGCAGCCCTCCAATAGGGCCATCACTCGACTGAAATGGCGCTGACTGATGATGCGGCCATAGTCCGGGGAGGTCAAGGGGTCATCACCATAGAACTCCTGTAGTCAGACCAGAGGTGAAAAGTCCAGGGATCAGAAAGTAAAAGTCCTGCGATGTGTTTCTTCCACCCATGAACTCAGCCAGCTGATTTCACTAATTGGTTCTACCTCCTGGCTGAAGAACTGTGCCAATTAGCCAATCAGAACTGTGCCAATTAGCAAATCCAGGTGAATTGGAACAAAAATACTGGGCAGGACTTTTAGTTTGTGAACCTGGATTTTGCACCTCCGAGTCAAACACAAGATCCACCACAGAGAGTGAAAACGACACAGCGACATGTGCAATTACTTAGTTATCGTGTGTGATTAGTGCGTGATTAGTGCGTGATTAGCATGTATGATTAGTGCGTGATTAGTGTGTGATTAGTGCGTGATTAGCATGTATGATTAGTGCATGATTAGCATGTATGATTAGTGCGTGATTAGCATGTATGATTAGTGCGTGATTAGCATGTATGATTAGTGCGTGATTAGCATGTATGATTAGTGCGTGATTAGCATGTATGATTAGTGCATGATTAGCATGTATGATTAGTGCGTGATTAGCATGTATGATTAGTGCGTGATTAGCATGTATGATTAGTGGGTGATTAGCATGTGTGTTTAGTGTATAAGATTAGCAGTTGATTATTGTGTGTTTGTGTGGAGCTCCAATTGTGGGGACCTGCAGTGTGCAACTGATCTCCTCCACCACTCTGTCCTGGATGCTGGGCTCACACAGGATGTAGTCGGGGGCGATGCACGTCTGTCCGCAGTTTGAAAACTTCCCCCAGGTGATCCTCCTACACAGGTAGAGTCAAAGCGGTTAAGCAGGTGATCCTCCAGCACAAGTAGAGTCAAAGCGGTTAAGCAGGTGATCCTCCAGCACAGGTAGAGTCAAAGCGGTTAAGCAGGTGATCCTCCAGCACAGGTAGAGTCAAAGCGGTTAAGCAGGTGATCCTCCTGCACAGGTAGAGTCAAAGCGGTTAAGCAGGTGATCCTCCTGCACAGGTAGAGTCAAAGCGGTTAAGCAGGTGATCCTCCTGCACAGGTAGAGTCAAAGCGGTTAAGCAGGTGATCCTCCTGCACAGGTAGAGTCAGAGCAGCTGAACAGGTGATCGTTCTGCACAGGTAGAATCAGAGCAGATAAACAGGTGATCGTTCTGCACAGGTAGAATCAGAGCAGATAAACAGGTGATCGTTCTGCACAGGTAGAATCAGAGCGGATAAACAGGTGATCCTTCTGCACAGGTAGAGTCAGAGCGGATAAACAGGTGATCCTCCTGCACAGGTAGAGTCAAAGCGGTTAAGCAGGTGATCCTCCTGCACAGGTAGAGTCAAAGCGGTTAAGCAGGTGATCCTCCTGCACAGGTAGAGTCAAAGCGGTTAAGCAGGTGATCCTCCAGCACAGGTAGAGTCAAAGCGGTTAAGCAGGTGATCCTCCAGCACAGGTAGAGTCAGAGCGGTTAAGCAGGTGATCCTCCTGCACAGGTAGAGTCAAAGCGGTTAAGCAGGTAATCCTCCAGCACAGGTAGAGTCAAAGCGGTTAAGCAGGTGATCCTCCAGCACAGGTAGAGTCAGAGCGGTTAAGCAGGTGATCCTCCAGCACAGGTAGAGTCAAAGCGGTTAAGCAGGTGATCGTTCTGCACAGGTAGAGTCAAAGCGGTTAAGCAGGTGATCCTCCAGCACAGGTAGAGTCAGAGCGGTTAAGCAGGTGATCCTCCTGCACAGGTAGAGTCAAAGCGGTTAAGCAGGTGATCCTCCAGCACAGGTAGAGTCAGAGCGGTTAAGCAGGTGATCCTCCTGCACAGGTAGAGTCAGAGCGGTTAAGCAGGTGATCCTCCTGCACAGGTAGAGTCAGAGCGGTTAAGCAGGTGATCCTCCTGCACAGGTAGAGTCAGAGCGGTTAAGCAGGTGATCCTCCAGCACAAGTAGAGTCAAAGCGGTTAAGCAGGTGATCCTCCAGCACAGGTAGAGTCAAAGCGGTTAAGCAGGTGATCCTCCAGCACAGGTAGAGTCAAAGCGGTTAAGCAGGTGATCCTCCAGCACAGGTAGAGTCAAAGCGGTTAAGCAGGTGATCCTCCAGCACAGGTAGAGTCAAAGCGGTTAAGCAGGTGATCCTCCAGCACAGGTAGAGTCAAAGCGGTTAAGCAGGTGATCCTCCAGCACAGGTAGAGTCAAAGCGGTTAAGCAGGTGATCCTCCAGCACAGGTAGAGTCAAAGCGGTTAAGCAGGTGATCGTTCTGCACAGGTAGAGTCAGAGCGGTTAAGCAGGTGATCCTCCTGCACAGGTAGAGTCAAAGCGGTTAAGCAGGTGATCCTCCAGCACAGGTAGAGTCAAAGCGGTTAAGCAGGTGATCCTCCTGCACAGGTAGAGTCAAAGCGGTTAAGCAGGTGATCCTCCTGCACAGGTAGAGTCAAAGCGGTTAAGCAGGTGATCCTCCTGCACAGGTAGAGTCAAAGCGGTTAAGCAGGTGATCCTCCTGCACAGGTAGAGTCAGAGCAGCTGAACAGGTGATCGTTCTGCACAGGTAGAATCAGAGCAGATAAACAGGTGATCGTTCTGCACAGGTAGAATCAGAGCAGATAAACAGGTGATCGTTCTGCACAGGTAGAATCAGAGCGGATAAACAGGTGATCCTTCTGCACAGGTAGAGTCAGAGCGGATAAACTGCACAGGTAGAGTCAGAGCGGATAAACAGGTGATCGTTCTGCACAGGTAGAATCAGAGCAGATAAACAGGTGATCATTCTGCACAGGTAGAATCAGAGCAGATAAACAGGTGATCGTTCTGCACAGGTAGAATCAGAGCAGATAAACAGGTGATCATTCTGCACAGGTAGAATCAGAGCAGATAAACAGGTGATCGTTCTGCACAGGTAGAATCAGAGCAGATAAACAGGTGATCGTTCTGCACAGGTAGAATCAGAGCAGATAAACAGGTGATCGTTCTGCACAGGTAGAATCAGAGCGGATAAACAAGTGATCCTTCTGCACAGGTAGAATCAGAGCAGCTGAACAGGTGATCCTCCTCATTAAAAAGTGTCACAAGGCCAGAAAAGTTGAAGGCACAAACATCTTAACACACTCATACACACACACACACAAACACAAACACACACACATATTCATACACACACACACACACACCTACGTAGACACACATGCATTTATATACTCAGCTACTTATAAACCATCAAATTCAACAGTACATTTTTCTAAACAGAGTTTCATTCATTGATCTTCCACCTGCAGTCCACACTGATTACATTACATTACAGTCATTTAGCAGCAGACGCTTTTATCCAAAGTGACGTACAGTAAGTGCATACAGAAAGGTCATCGAAGTAACTACAGAACAGAGAGGAAAGCACATTCTTCCCATACAGTAGCAGCTATCCCTAGTAATGAACACTGAATGCAGTTCACAGTGAACTGGGTAAATCAGCTCTACTACAATTCTATTCTAAACATTATAAACTTGAATACACAGTTCAACAAGAACACATACCATGAGGTCCTAGATAAGTATTAGTCCACAGTCATTACCTGCAGGCGATTGTGATGTCACAGTCCTTACCTGCAGGCGATTGTGATATCACAGTCCTTACTTGCAGACAATTGTGATGTCACAGTCCTTACCTGCAGGCGATTGTGATGTCACAGTCCTTGTGTATGTAGCAGGGGCTCTTCCCTCCCAGCTCCAGGGTAACAGGGGTCAGGTGACGGGCGGCGGCCTCCATCACCAGTTTCCCCACACTGCTGCTCCCCGTGTAAAAGATGTGGTCAAAGCGCTGCTTCAGCAGCTCCTGGGTTTCTGCCACACCCCCCAACACCACAGGGTACATCT
Organism: Ilyophis sp. 1 JC-2022; assembly: GCA_022702515.1. NCBI lineage: Eukaryota > Metazoa > Chordata > Actinopteri > Anguilliformes > Synaphobranchidae > Ilyophis > Ilyophis sp. 1 JC-2022. The sequence continues at coordinate 129,174,538 of CM040402.1, forward strand.
CCTGCACACACACAGTGACATCACACACACACACACACACACACACACACACACACACACAGTGACATCACATACAATTACATCACACAGTGACATCATATACAATTACATCACACAGTGACATCACATACAATTACATCACACAGTAACATCACATACAATTACATCACACAGTGACATCATATACAATTACATCACACAGTGACATCACATACAATTACATCACACAGTGACATCACATACAATTACATCACACAGTGACATCACATACAATTACATCACAGTGACATCACATACAATTACATCACACAGTGACATCACATACAATTACATCACACAGTGACATCACATACAATTACATCACACAGTGACATCATATACAATTACATCACACACTTTCGAGTTTCCCATTATTCTGGGATCTAGTCATAAACTGTCGTATATGCCTGCACTGAGTCTGTACTTGTCTGGTGAACCTATACAACAGGTGGATAAGGTTACATTACTGGGTATAATAATAGATAGGCGATTGTCATGGGGAGAACACATTGATATGACTGTTAGGAAAATGGCCAACGGCATCTCAATGGCAAGAAAATACCTTCTGTATGTTCCAGCACACATTCTGGGGCAAGTAGTAACATCATCTGGACTATTGCTCACCTGTATGGTCACATCTGCATCTAAAGTGTACTGAGGAAACTACAATAGTCCAGTGTTAGTCATGGATAGCCTCTTGTTTTTGATCCTTGGTGATAGCCCTGAGACTAATTTGTGAGACTAATCCGTCCTTACCCAACCCCAACCATTGGGTAAGCAGAGTCAGAAATTAATGCACATTGGAATGAATGTTGAGAAATTTTGAATGACCACTTCCTAAATGTACATAATTAGAGGTGCACATTTGATAAACATAATGTAACACACATGCGATGTTGTTTATGTATATGATGAATAGGATGATACCATGAGCATCAGCTAATGGGGATCCTTTTAAATAAATAAATAAAACACAGTGACATCACATACAATTACAATGAGCACCATAATTCATTGGACAGTGACACTTTAAGGGTTGTTTCTCAAGACAAATTTTCCTATTGAACTCTACGGAAAAATAAGTCAGGAGAAGAAACCCCAAGTTATCCATCCATATCTACTGCATATCTGGCAGCAGAGTGATGGTTTAAGGCTTGTTTGATACATCAGACCCTTGATGACTTAAAGCCATTTAGCCAACCATGTGTTCCATACTATTCCAGTGTAATTTACAGCTAAATCTAGTCCCACCCCCCAATTCCCATAGAAATCCATTCAAATGCAGAGAGGTTATAGTATCGCTTGTAGGAGTACCAGAAAATAAGATATCAAGAGTCTTTTGATATTGTTGAGTCACAGACATCAGGAAGTCATGGCATGCAAAAGATATGTGACCAAATATAAAAAGCATCAAAAAATATTGGACAGTTTAACATAATGTAGAAACATTATGTTAAACTGTCCAATATTTTTTGATGCCGGAAAATGGGGGGGTCTATGTACAAAAGGTTCTATAATTTCTACACGGTTCATCCGATATGGATGAAAACACCCTCAAATTAAAGCTGACAGTCTGCACTTCAACCTCATTGTCATTGTATTCTTTCAAACTCAAAGTGCTAGTCACACACAGTAATATCACACGCACAAACTCAAAGTGCTAGTCACACACAGTAATATCACACGCACAAACTCACTTGACACAAAGGGTGAGGATGAGGTTAAATCACCTGATCCAGGTACAGAGGGAGGAGCTCATGTAGAAGTCTGGAGGAATGCTCACTCAGCTCTGAGGGCTTCACCACAGCCGCATTACCTGTAGAGAGACATACCGCTGTATACTATAGCTTTGAGTTATTTACGAGAGAGAGACCACTATATACTATAGCTTTGAATTATTTACGAGAGAGAGAGAGACCGCTAAATACTATAGCTTTGAATTATTTACGAGAGAGAGACCACTATATACTATAGCTTTGAATTATTTACGAGAGAGAGAGACCGCTAAATACTATAGCTTTGAATTATTTACGAGAGAGAGAGAGACCACTATATACTATAGCTTTGAATTATTTACGAGAGAGAGAGAGAGACCACTATATACTATAGCTTTGAATTATTTACGAGAGAGAGAGAGAGAGAGAGAGAGACCACTATATACTATAGCTTTGAATTATTTACGAGAGAGAGAGAGAGACCACTATATACTATAGCTTTGAATTATTTACGAGAGAGAGAGAGACCACTATATACTATAGCTTTGAATTATTTACGAGAGAGAGAGAGACCACTATATACTATAGCTTTGAATTATTTACGAGAGAGAGAGAGAGAGACCGCTATATACTATAGCTTTGAATTATTTACGAGAGAGAGACCACTATATACTATAGCTTTGAATTATTTACGAGAGAGAGAGAGAGAGAGAGAGACCACTATATACTATAGCTTTGAATTATTTACGAGAGAGAGAGACCACTATATACTATAGCTTTGAATTATTTACGAGAGAGAGAGAGAGAGACCACTATATACTATAGCTTTGAATTATTTACGAGAGAGAGAGAGACCACTATATACTATAGCTTTGAATTATTTACGGGAGAGAGAGAGAGACCGCTATATACTATAGCTTTGAATTATTTACGAGAGAGAGAGAGAGAGACATACCGCTATATACTATAGCTTTGAATTATGTACGAGAGAGAGACCGCTATATACTATAGCTTTGAATTATTTACGAGAGAGAGAGAGAGACCGCTATATACTATAGCTTTGAATTATTTACGAGAGAGAGAGACCGCTATATACTATAGCTTTGAATTATTTATGAGAGAGAGAGAGACCACTATATAATATAGCTTTGAATTATTTACGAGAGAGAGAGAGACCGCTATATACTATAGCTTTGAATTATTTACGAGAGAGAGACCACTATATACTATAGCTTTGAATTATTTACGAGAGAGAGAGAGACATACCGCTATATACTATAGCTTTGAATTATTTACGAGAGAGAGAGAGACCGCTATATACTATAGCTTTGAATTATTTACGAGAGAGAGAGAGACCACTATATACTATAGCTTTGAATTATTTATGAGAGAGAGAGAGACCGCTATATACTATAGCTTTGAATTATTTACGAGAGAGAGAGAGACCACTATATACTATAGCTTTGAATTATTTACGAGAGAGAGAGAGAGAGACCGCTATATACTATAGCTTTGAATTATTTACGAGAGAGAGAGAGACCGCTATATACTATAGCTTTGAATTATTTACGAGAGAGAGAGACCACTATATACTATAGCTTTGAATTATTTACGAGAGAGAGAGAGACCACTATATACTATAGCTTTGAATTATTTATGAGAGAGAGAGACCGCTATATACTATAGCTTTGAATTATTTACGAGAGAGAGAGAGACCGCTATATACTATAGCTTTGAATTATTTACGAGAGAGAGAGAGACCGCTATATACTATAGCTTTGAATTATTTACGAGAGAGAGAGACCGCTATATACTATAGCTTTGAATTATTTATGAGAGAGAGAGAGAGACCGCTATATACTATAGCTTTGAATTATTTACGAGAGAGAGACCGCTATATACTATAGCTTTGAATTATTTACGAGAGAGAGACCGCTATATACTATAGCTTTGAATTATTTATGAGAGAGAGAGAGAGAGACCGCTATATACTATAGCTTTGAATTATTTATGAGAGAGAGAGAGACCGCTATATACTATAGCTTTGAATTATTTATGAGAGAGAGAGAGAGAGAGAGAGAGACCGCTATATACTATAGCTTTGAATTATTTACGAGAGAGAGACCACTATATACTATAGCTTTGAATTATTTACGAGAGAGAGAGACCACTATATACTATAGCTTTGAATTATTTACGAGAGAGAGAGACCACTATATACTATAGCTTTGAATTATTTACGAGAGAGAGAGACCACTATATACTATAGCTTTGAATTATTTACGAGAGAGAGACCGCTATATACTATAGCTTTGAATTATTTCCGAGAGAGAGACCACTATATACTATAGCTTTGAATTATTTACGAGAGAGAGAGACCACTATATACTATAGCTTTGAATTATTTACGAGAGAGACCACTATATACTATAGCTTTGAATTATTTACGAGAGAGAGAGACCACTATATACTATAGCTTTGAATTATTTACGAGAGAGAGACCACTATATACTATAGCTTTGAATTATTTACGAGAGAGAGAGAGAGAGACCACTATATACTATAGCTTTGAATTATTTACGAGAGAGAGAGAGAGACCACTATATACTATAGCTTTGAATTATTTACGAGAGAGAGAGAGACCGCTATATACTATAGCTTTGAATTATTTATGAGAGAGAGAGACCGCTATATACTATAGCTTTGAATTATTTATGAGAGAGAGACCGCTATATACTATAGCTTTGAATTATTTACGAGAGAGACCACTACATACTATAGCTTTGAATTATTTACGAGAGAGAGAGACCACTATATACTATAGCTTTGAATTATTTACGAGAGAGAGAGAGACCACTATATACTATAGCTTTGAATTATTTACGAGAGAGAGAGAGACCACTATATACTATAGCTTTGAATTATTTACGAGAGAGAGAGACCACTATATACTATAGCTTTGAATTATTTACAAGAGAGAGAGACCACTATATACTATAGCTTTGAATTATTTACGAGAGAGACCACTATATACTATAGCTTTGAATTATTTACGAGAGAGACCGCTATATACTATAGCTTTGAATTATTTACGAGAGAGAGACCGCTATATACAATAGCTTTGAATTATTTACGAGAGAGAGAGAGACCACTATATACTATAGCTTTGAATTATTTACGAGAGAGAGAGACCACTATATACTATAGCTTTGAATTATTTACGAGAGAGAGAGAGAGACCACTATATACTATAGCTTTGAATTATTTACGAGAGAGAGAGACCACTATATACTATAGCTTTGAATTATTTACGAGAGAGAGAGAGAGACCGCTATATACTATAGCTTTGAATTATTTACGAGAGAGAGAAAGAGATGACATGCTTCATTTGAGCTCCTAAATATTTTATAAATTGTGTTGTTTTTAAAATGAGATAAAACAAATAAACTCAGAAAACATAACCAGAAGAAAGAAGAGAATGCAGGGACATTACAATTTTTAACTCCAAAGTAAACAGTTTCTCATAAAAAGTTAAAACATAAGAAGTAACACAGGAGAAAAGCAGCAAGAGGCAGAGGAGACAGTGGGGAGACGGTAGCTAGCAAACAACCAAAGAAAACGAAAGGAAAAAAGATCAAGAAACATCCCCAAAGCCAGTCCACTCAAATAAACAGGACACTGTAGAACGGTAAGCCTTTCTACATAAATAAAAGAGGAATTTTGACTAATTTCAATTTAGATTAAACTTTTTTTCGCAAATCAAATCTGTTAGCGTTACATTCAACTAGCTACGAGAGCTAAGGTCAACAAGAGGGCAGACTACGAGCCGTTGAAAATAGATACATTGTCTGACGCTACTATGGCAACGCCCCTCCCCCTTACTGTGAAATACCCGAAAGAGCTTAAAAGTGCACAGGCAAAAAAGGCCTATAAGTTAAAATTACTCAGAGAAAACCCAGAAACTCTGATTGTAGACTGCTCACAAATAGGAGACAAGTGTATTCCAACAAACCTGCTCCTCTATACAGTCTGTACTAATGCCTGGCACACAGCCATCTGTAAATACTATAAGCATTTTATAAAAAGGGGAATATGTAACGGGAGGCAGATAGCCGTTCACGAGGAAGGGGACAGTAACTGCACAGTGCTCACTGTGAATATATATCACAACGGCACCCTAATGTTCCAGGGAAGTGAAGCCAGTCTCAGCTCTGTACAGGGGGACTTTAACACTTTAAAAGCACTGGCAGAGACTGAGACACCTCAGGAAATGGTGAACAACAGGGAAACTCAGGCGTTAGAGCTGGAGACAAATGAAGGGGAGGAAAACCACCCACCAGAGGATTGTGCAGCCCAGGACAGGCAGCTAGACAGCACAGTCTCCCAAATGAGAGAGACCCTCTCTCTACAAGAAGTAGAACTGGTGGAACTTAGAGAGCTGGTATTTAATCACCTAACAACCAGTGATTCCTCACAGCACCGAAAAGACCAGCTCAGCCAAATAAAAAATGAGCTGAAAGCCTCACTACAGGAGCTGAGAGGAGAGGTGCAGGAGTTGCAGCAGGACAGAGAGGCACTGAAGAGGGAGCTCACTGCAGCTAGAGAGGAGCAGCAGAAGGACAGGGAGGTGCTGAAGAGGGAGCTCACTGCAGTTAGAGAGGAGCAGCAGCAGGACAGGGAGGTGCTGAGGAGGGAGATCACTGCAATGAGAGAAGAGTTGCACCTGAGGGACAGGACTATGCAAAGCCTGAGGGAGCAGATTCAGAGCCTCAAAGCCATCACCAGCCACCCGCCGCAGAGATCCGATCCACAACCCCCTACACCCACACTGACTGAGACAGGCCCAACACAGGACAGCGAGGTAACCCCAGTCACTCCCGCCCCACATTTCAGCACAGGGGACAACAACACACCAAACACTTCTGCTAGAGAACCAAACCAAACAACATTGTCACAGCCTGACACCAAGACCCTAACAAAACCAGGGAGCAAAAGTGTTACATACAGAGATGCTGAAATTGTGATCCTGATTGATTCTAACGGGAAATTTTTAAATGAAGAACAGCTCTTCCCTGGCCGAAAAGTGGTAAAAATTTGGTGCCCAAAAACAGACAATGCCCTGCAGCTGCTCACACAATCCACCCTTGGTGAACCCAGCCACATTATTATCCACACGGGTACCAATGACCTTAGGGCACAGCAAGAGAATGTGGCACAGTCTGTCAGGAGGGTCGCAGAGAAAGCAACGCAGACCTTTCAAAATTCTAAAATTATTATCTCAACATTTCTGCACAGAAGAGATTTCCACCCTCTCACTATCCAGAAAATAAACACAGAAATCTCCCGAGGATGTGCCCTAATGCCAAACGTCCACCTGGCGCACCACCCTACCCTTGGGCCACACACCCTCCATGATCATGTGCACCTCCGTAAAGATGCTGTTAGCATCTTTGCCAAAAAGCTGAAGGACGTCGCACTCGGCCGAAGCCCAGACAGCCCCCCCAGGAGCAGCAGACGGCCCCCCAGCTTCCACCCAGCAGACCCTCACTCCTCTTCACCTGCGAGAGGCCCCACCGCACACCAGTCACAGCCTCACCACCAGCACAGCCACCCCAGAGCAGCACCAGCAGGACACACCACCCCCCAGCCCAGACACCACAGGCCTGGTCCAGCACCACCTCCCCAGAGGCCTGACCAGCAGCACCAGGAACAGCGCAGCTATGCTGCAGTGCTGAGAGGACCGGCCAGCAACCGCAACGCAGATCTGGGGGAAATACAACACCTGCTCAGCCTCATCTGCACACGGCTCATGAGATGAGTACTGTACTGTATGTTATGCAGGTCACATTTAAAAATTTAAAATATATATAATTTTATTATTATTATTATTTATGATTATAAATTCCTTTTTAAATAAAGGAAGGGGGGGGGGGGGGGGGGGGTATTATTTCATTTTATTTGTAAAAGTTCAAATCTACAATGCTCTTATTTTATATGCAAAACTGTTCACTAAATGACCTGTGCTATAATGCAATATCTGTACTGCAGTACTAAATTTATCTTTACACCCATGTTTATCTCATTTTAAAAACAAAAACAAATTTGTAGAACTGTACAAATCTTGTAAATTACCCAAAATGTCATCTCTTACTATTTCAATGTGGAATATCCAGGGCATTAAATCCTCTCTATTTGGTTACAAAAGCAAGTCCCTGGAATTTAGAAAAAACATAAAACATGTTGACATAATCATCCTTCAGGAAACCTGGTGTAGACCAGATTCTGTCACTCACTGTCCCCCAGACTACAAAGAGATAATTGTGTCATCCACAAAACACTCCACAACTAAATGTGGTCGAGATTCAGGAGGAATTATAATTTGGTACAAGTCAGAGCTCACTAAATTCATTACCGAAATTAAACGGAAAAATTCGCATATTTGGCTCAAAATTCAGAAAGAAATAACAAACACCCCAAAGGACATCTTCCTATGTGCTGTCTACATTCCCCCCAGTGAATCCCCATATTACGATGAGGATATCTTCCCCAGTCTCCACAGCGAAATCAGCAACTTTCAGGCCCAGGGGAGCGTGCTGATCTGTGGAGACCTGAATGCTAGGACAGGCTCTCTGCCTGATCTAATAAACGAACAAGGAAACATTCATATATTTGGACAAAATTACCCACAAAACATAACTAACCACCCAAGAACAAGCTCTGACTTACAGGTCAACAAACATGGAAAGGATCTCCTGCAGCTCTGCCAAAGCCTGGGTCTGTACATCGTCAATGGTAGGTTACGAGGGGACTCTTTGGGAAGATACACCTATTGCTCACCTCTTGGCTGTAGTACAGTTGACTACATGGTCACAGATATGGACCCTTTCTCTTTCAGATCATTCACCGTCAAGCCACTAACCCCTCTGTCTGATCACAGCCAAATTACTGTGTATATCAAAAGGACAGAAACTAACACCACCACACACACACAGCCCAGTAAGCTGTTCAGTATCCCCAAATCATACAGATGGGCCGAAAACAGCACCAAAGAGTTCCAGAAAGCAATCAACACCCAAGAAATCCAAACATTATTAGACACCTTTCTGGAAACCACATACACTCACAGTAAAGAAGGAGTCAATCTGGCAGTACAAAATATCAATCATATATTTAGAAAAGCTGCAAAGAAATCTCAATTGAAATTGTCAAAAAATAAACCAAAAAATGCCAAAGAGGAAAACTGGTTTGATATAGAGTGTCAAAATATAAGGAAAGTACTTAGGAAATTATCAAATCAAAAACATAGAGACCCAAAAAACACAGATTTACGCCTTAATTACTGTGAGACTCTAAAGCACTATAAACGTACGCTCAGAACCAAAAAGGCACAATACACCCGCAAGCAACTGACATTAATTGAGGAGTCCATAAACACAAACAGATTCTGGGAAAATTGGAAAAAGCTAAAAAAAACAAATAATGAAGAATTGGCCATACAAAATGGAGAAATCTGGACTAACCATTTCAAAATACTATATGAGAAAGTAACACCAGGTATGCAATCAAAAAAATACCACATAGGTAAATAAAAATACCACATAAAGGAAAAATTAAATGAATTGGAATTGTTAATAAAAGACAACCAGAATCCGTTGGACTCCTCCATTACTGAGCTTGAGCTAAGGGAGAAACTTCAGGGCCTTAAATCTAAAAAAGCAAGTGGACCTGACAGCATTTTAAATGAGATGCTTAAACACTTTGACACAAAATTCCTTTTGGCCATTCTTAAACTATTCAATTTGGTTCTGAGGGTAGGTCTCTTCCCTGACATCTGGAATCAAGGACTCATAACCCCAATCTTTAAAAGTGGAGACAAATTCGACCCCAACAACTACCGAGGCATTTGTGTGAACAGTAATCTGGGGAAGGTTTTTTGTAGCATTATTAATTCTAGACTTCAATACTTCCTTAATGAGCACAATGTCTTGAGTAAAAGTCAAATTGGATTCCTACCAAAACACAGCACATGTGACCATATTTACACCCTACACACCCTGATTGACAAATATGTCAACCAAGAAAAAACTAAAATATTTGCTTGTTTTATAGACTTCCGAAAAGCTTTCGATTCAATCTGGCATGAAGGTTTATTCTACAAATTGATTAAAAGTGGTGTAGGGGGTAAAATATACGACATTATTAAAACAATGTATACAGGCAATATGTGCGGCATAAAGATTGGCAACAAAAGAACAGATTTCTTCACGCAGGGGCGTGGAGTGAAGCAGGGCTGCAGTATTTACACTATTTAATATTTATATCAACGATCTGGCAACTATGTTAGAGACATCTTCAGTCCCTGGCCTCACTCTACATGACACCAAAATTAAACTCCTGCTCTATGCAGATGACCTGGTGCTGCTGTCACCCACTGAACATGGATTACAGCAGAGCCTGGACCTGTTGGAGCAGTATTGCCAATCCTGGGCCTTGGCAATAAACATGAAAAAGACTAAAATAATGATTTTTCAAAAAAGATCCAGATCTCAGGGAACCAGATACAACTTCACAATAGGAAAAAAAGTAATTGAACACTGTACAAATTATAATTATTTAGGCATGAAAATAAGTTCTACAGGAAATTTCAACCTGGCAGTGAATGAACTGAAAGAGAAAGCACGCAGGGCATTCTATGCCATAAAACGTCAAATCCAACTACAAATTCCAATCAAAATTTGGCTAAAACTATTCGAATCAATAATCGAACCAATTGCCCTATATGGCAGTGAAGTGTGGGGTCCGCTCACAAAACAAGATTTCGACCAATGGGACAAACATCAAATTGAAACCCTGCATGCAGAACTCTGTAAAAATCTACTACAAGTACAGAGAAAAACTACAAACAATGCATGCAGGGCGGAATTGGGCCAATATCCATTACTAATCAAGATACAAAAAAGGGCAATAAAATTTTGGATACATCTAAAAAATAGCGACCCCCACTCGTATCATTACAAAGCCCTGCAATGCCAAGAGCTGAGCAAAACAAAGAGTCCTCTCACACAGCTAGTCCTGAGGCTCAGTTCACTAACCACCCCTAACACCCCCCAGTCTCAGGACAGCATCACCATACATTCAATTAGAGTCAATCAAATTATAGCACAACACAAACAAAACTACACCACCTATTGGGACACACAAACACAAGCTCAAAGCAAAATGCAATGCTATTTGGCCCTAAAAAGACAGTACACCATGGCAGAATATCTGACCACGGTGACTGACGAGAAACTAAGAACTACCTTGACGAAGTACAGACTCAGTGAGCACAGCCTGGCCATCGAAAAAGGCCGACATCGGCAAACATGGCTTCCAAAGGAAGAGAGGCTGTGCAAACATTGCCATCTCAACGAAGTCGAGACAGAGCTGCACTTGAAAATGTGAAAAATACATTCAAATTAGAAATAAATACTTTCCTAAAATAGATCAGAGATACCCTCAATTTAAAAATTTACCAAACATCCAAAAACTCCCCATCCTCTTAGGAGAGGAGAGGACGTGCTGTGACCTGGCGGCACAATATATAGCTGCCTGCCATCGTCTTAGGGACAGTGAGTGACAGGAATCAATATCATCATCATTATTATCATTGCCATTCATAATTATTATTATTGTTAATTGTATCTTTAAATTGTATCTATATGTATGGTTACTGTTCATTCGTTACTAGTCTTTGCTGTTCTGTATTGTTCTGTGTTAGAAAGTATGTGTAGTTAGTATGTCTTGGACTGTTTCAATGCAGTATGCTTTGGCAATACAGATATGTAATGTCTTGTCATGCCAATAAAGCGAATTGAATTGAATTGAATTGAGAGACCACTATATACTATAGCTTTGAATTATTTACGAGAGAGAGAGACCACTATATACTATAGCTTTGAATTATTTACGAGAGAGAGAGACCACTATATACTATAGCTTTGAATTATTTACGAGAGAGAGACCACTATATACTATAGCTTTGAATTATTTACGAGAGAGAGAGAGAGACCACTATATACTATAGCTTTGAATTATTTACGAGAGAGAGAGAGAGAGAGACCACTATATACTATAGCTTTGAATTATTTACGGGAGAGAGAGAGAGACCACTATATACTATAGCTTTGAATTATTTACGAGAGAGAGAGAGAGAGAGAGAGACCACTATATACTATAGCTTTGAATTATTTACGAGAGAGAGAGAGACCGCTATATACTATAGCTTTGAATTATTTACGAGAGAGAGACCACTATATACTATAGCTTTGAATTATTTACGAGAGAGAGAGAGAGAGAGACCACTATATACTATAGCTCTGAATTATTTACGAGAGAGAGAGACCACTATATACTATAGCTTTGAATTATTTACGAGAGAGAGAGAGACCACTATATACTATAGCTTTGAATTATTTATGAGAGAGAGAGAGAGACCACTATATACTATAGCTTTGAATTATTTACGAGAGAGAGAGAGAGAGACCACTATATACTATAGCTTTGAATTATTTACGAGAGAGAGAGAGACCACTATATACTATAGCTTTGAATTATTTACGAGAGAGAGAGACCACTATATACTATAGCTTTGAATTATTTACGAGAGAGAGAGACCACTATATACTATAGCTTTGAATTATTTACGAGAGAGAGAGAGAGACCACTATATACTATAGCTTTGAATTATTTACGAGAGAGAGAGAGACCACTATATACTATAGCTTTTAATTATTTACGAGAGAGAGAGAGAGAGAGACCACTATATACTATAGCTTTGAATTATTTACGAGAGAGAGAGAGAGACCGCTATATACTATAGCTTTGAATTATTTACGAGAGAGAGAGAGAGACCACTATATACTATAGCTTTGAATTATTTACGAGAGAGAGAGACCACTATATACTATAGCTTTGAATTATTTACGAGAGAGAGAGAGAGAGAGACCACTATATACTATAGCTTTGAATTATTTACGAGAGAGAGAGAGACCACTATATACTATAGCTTTGAATTATTTACGAGAGAGAGACCACTATATACTATAGCTTTGAATTATTTACAAGAGAGAGAGAGAGACCACTATATACTATAGCTTTGAATTATTTACGAGAGAGAGACCACTATATACTATAGCTTTGAATTATTTACGAGAGAGAGACCGCTATATACTATAGCTTTGAATTATTTACGAGAGAGAGAGAGAGACCGCTATATACAATAGCTTTGAATTATTTACGAGAGAGAGAGAGACCACTATATACTATAGCTTTGAATTATTTACGAGAGAGAGAGAGAGAGACCACTATATACTATAGCTTTGAATTATTTACGAGAGAGAGAGAGAGACCACTATATACTATAGCTTTGAATTATTTACGAGAGAGAGACCACTATATACTATAGCTTTGAATTATTTACGAGAGAGAGAGACCGCTATATACTATAGCTTTGAATTATTTACGAGAGAGAGAGAGACCACTATATACTATAGCTTTGAATTATTTACGAGAGAGAGAGAGAGAGACCACTATATACTATAGCTTTGAATTATTTACGAGAGAGAGAGAGACCACTATATACTATAGCTTTGAATTATTTACGAGAGAGAGAGAGAGAGACCACTATATACTATAGCTTTGAATTATTTACGAGAGAGAGAGACCACTATATACTATAGCTTTGAATTATTTAATAAATGTATATATAGGTGCCAATACACACTGAATTGATTAAAGTGAATGTATTTGACCAGAGAGAGCGAAAGAGAGAGATAGATAGATAGATAGATGTAGGAAGGCAAAGCACCAGCAGCGATGGCTCCGATCAGGGGCTGGATGGTGAGGGCCCAGGGGTAGTTCCAGGCTCCGATAATGAGCACCACACCCAGGGGCTGAGGCTGGATGAACACCTGGTCAGAGATGGTGAGTAAGGTCTTCTCCACCGGCCGAGGCTCCGCCCACTCCGCTAGCCGGTCCACCGCCAGGGAGATCTCCCCCTGCAGGCCGATGAGCTCAAATAGCGATGCGTCGTACTGACTCTGCCCAGGGCAACGAAACACACGCTGTAATCAACATCATCTTAACCACAGCTCTGCATACTGAGGAAATCTGCTTTGTGAAATCCTGTATCACAAAGCAGGATTACTGAGTTAGCTGGATAACTGCAATGAGTAAGAGAAGCAGGATTACTGAGTTAGCTGGATAACTGCACTGAGTAAGAGAAGCATGATTACTGAGTTAGCTGGATAACTGCACTGAGTTAGCTGGATAACTGCAATGAGTAAGAGAAGCAGGATTACTGAGTTAGCTGGATAACTGCAATGAGTAAGAGAAGCAGGATTACTGAGTTAGCTGGATAACTGCAATGAGTAAGAGAAGCAGGATTACTGAGTTAGCTGGATAACTGCACTGAGTAAAAGAAGCAGGATGACTGAGTTAGCTGGATAACTGCACTGAGTTAGCTGAATAATTGAACTGCGTAAGAGAAGCAGGATTACTGAGTTAGCTGGATAACTGCACTGAGTTAGCTGAAAAAGTGCACTGAGTAAAACCCATAATCCTTCCAAACATGAAACATGGACTGATGTAAAAAAATCTGTTCTGGGTTTTACTCAGTGCAGTTATCCAGCTAACTCAGTAATCCTGCTTTGTAGTATACCTTCATGGGTCCTGTATCAGAAAGCAGGATTACAGAGTTAGCTGGATAACTGCACTGAGTAAACCCCGTAATCCTCCCAAATATGAAACATGGACTGAAGTAAAAAGAGCTGTTCTGGGTTTTACTCAGTGCAGTTATCCAGCTAACTCAGTGACCCTGCTGCCTGATAAAAGCCCCAGGGGACTCCACTGCCACATCCTTGCACTCTAAAGTGGTTTAGATGTGCTGTGCTGCAGCTTCTCACCTTGTTCAGGTCTTGTTTGAGAGCTGTGGTGATTTCAGACTCACGCTCTGCGATCATCTCACGCAGGGCCTTCAGCTGCTGAACTCTGAACTCCAGGGGTCGCGACCTACCAGACAGGAAGGCTGCTCTGCTTTTTCCCACCACCTGCTTCTCCATAACGAGCTATGAACGCACACACCTACACACAGATGAGCAAATTCAACATTGCACCCACACCTTTAAATATAAGCACAAACATTTTCAGACCTTAGATTACTCACATATACCTGGTAAATGTCACATACTTTCATGCAGGTGGAAGGACTGTTCATCTGTCAATACTGTTTTAGCCATCACATGGAACTTATCTACACAGTAAAACACCAAGTCAATTAAACTTCTGGGATATCGATCTGTCCAGTTAAGAAGCGTAAACGATTGTGAATCAATTTCACCTGCTTTGGTGCAAATGAGTGACAACAGATGGACAGGAGAGGCAACAGCAAGACAACCCCCAAAAAGTAAATGGTTTTGCAGGTGGTGGCCACAGACCATTTCTCTCCTTATCCTTCCTGACTGATTTTTCTCTAGTTTTGCATTTTGCTAGTGCCCTTGTCACTACTGGTAGCATGAGGCGGTACCTGCAGCCCATTCAGGTTGCACAGGTAGTCCAGCTCCTCCAGGATGGCACATCCATACGTGCCGTCGCAAGGTTTGCTGTGTCTCCCAGCACAGTCTCGAGAGCGTGGAGGAGATACTGGGAGACGGGCCATTACACAAGAAGAGCTGGACAGGGCCGTAGAAGGGCAACAACCCAGCGGCAGGACCGGTATCTGCTCCTTTGTGCGAGGAGGAACAGGAGGAGCACTGCCAGAGCCCTACAAAATGACCTCCAGTGAGCTTCTCGTGTGCATGTTTCTGACCAAACTGTCAGAAACAGACTCCATGAGGGTGGCATGAGGGCCCAACGTCCTGTAGTGGGACCTGTGCTCACAGCCCAGCACCGTGCAGTTCGATTGGCATTTGCCAGAGAACACCAGAATTGGCAGGTTCGCCATTGGCGCCCCGTTCTCTTCACAGATGAGAGCAGGTTCACACTGAGCACATGTGACAGACGTGAAAGAGTCTGGAGACGCCGTGGCGAACGTTATGCTGCCTGCAACATCATCCAGCATGACCGGTTTGGTTTAAATGACTTGGTGTTATACTGTGATGATTAAGTGTTCCCTTCATTTTTTTGAGCAGTGTATATTGCTAATTTAGAAAAGGTAATTCCAGGTTATTTAATTTTTTTTAACCACAAAAAAGGTACGAAAGGTGCCTTAAAAGGCACAAACGCTTGTCACTGGGATGGCGATTCTACCCCTAGCCAGCCATACATAATCAATTTGTACCTTTGTTGCTTTAAAAGGTACTGATTAGTACCCAAATAAAACATTATTGTACTTTCAGGGTAGGCTACATTTGGGACATGCAGGCTGGGACGTCCACTGTAGGCTCCTTTATTTCTGAGTGACCTCACAGCGGTGCAATTTAGAAATCAGTGTATGCAGTTTTACTGTACAAATACAAAACAAGACACAAACGCGCATCAATAATAATAATATCATTTTCGCGGGTTATTGATATTGTTTTCCATTTCGCGCTGTAAAATGGCTATTGCCTTCAATATTCCTCCATAGTCTACGTTTTCCGTTATGCATAGCTACAGCTGACCTGCACCGCCCGTCCCTGAATTTTTGTAGTGTAGGCGATCTGTCTCCCGCTAAGTGATTAAACAATTATGCGTTTTATATTGTGCCATGATACATTACATTAGTTATTTGGCAGACGCTTTTATCCAAAGCGACGTACAATAAGTGCATATTATAGGTCATTGACACAACTACAAAGCAAATCCGACAAAGCACAACTTTCTCACAACGTAGGAGCTATCCCTAATAATGAACATAGAATACAGTCGGCTATACATTAACTATAAAATAGCAAAAGATTATAAACACGTTATATATAAACACGGATATATTTACCATCCCCAGTAAAAGGCTATACTGAGCACGGTTATGTTTCCATATAGCCTGTACAGTATCGCATGTGGTGTACTTTGATAACCTGCCGAGTAGCTAAACGGAAAAAAACAGTTGGTTATTTAAGAGACGTGACAGTTGTGCAAAAATGACGGCAAGAACTAGACATTCAGAAAACAAAAAACAGCGCGACAAGCAAGTAGGTATTGCGAGTGGGCATAAGCGAGTAGGCATAAGCGAGTGGGCATAAGCAAGTAGTCTGTAGAATATCTCGGATGAAATATACTCACCTATAGAGCGCTCAGTGAGTGTAATATAACTCAGACCAAATAAACTTGTGGACGCCGCTCGGTCCTGTACGCTATTATACGCTATTTTCGTTTTCAGAGGTGCGCTGAGAATAACCCAATTGCGTTGATCGTGCTAGCAGATTAACCTTTGTTCCTAAAACCCAGTCACTCAGAGCGGACACACGTGGATTTATATGGGCACAATACTAGCCTACAGATATTGATTAGATAAACATGGCGTAGCCTATTACAGTAACACAAACTTAACTTTAATAGTTCTGTAGCCTATATGGTTTCAGTTAAGTGCGTTTTAGGCAACACAATTTCAAATGATTTTGCGTAGCCTAAATGCGTAATAAAAACGGGGCAGTTTGCAAACATCCAGCAAGGCTGAACACTAGCCTACACGCTGTGAATTCTGGGGAAGCAAGAAAGCAAATAAATGTAAGTATGTCTCACAAGGCATTTTTATTTATTTATTTGCAGACAGACATGATGAGAATCATGAGATAGATATGAATCTCCCGCAATAGGCCGATATATTTAGTCTACGTAGGCTACTTGAACACCCAGGTTAGGTAAAAAAAAAAAAAAAAGTAAAGTGTGTATTGCACTTTAGATATAGACTAACAGAAGCCGAATATAGCCTTTACTATAGAATCTATGGACTGAAGTTACACAAATAAATTACAACATAAAAAAATAAACAAATCAGCAAAAATGGCAATGGAAGATATAGCTTTGTATAGTAATTTTGCTTATAACGCAGAAAATAAATAACGTAGCCCCATCTTAAACGTCAAATTATCAAAAATTTCAGTAACAGCCAGTAGACATAATAATAAAACACAGGAGGATTTAACAAAAATGTGAAACTAAAACATTACAAAAACGAACATAATCTTTCTTGGTCCACCAATGAAGGGCAAAGCTCAAATGAAACTTCAATTAATGTTTAGTGTTATGTACAGTAGCCTACGTTTTAACTGCGTTCAAGTTCTACGTCTTGAAATACTTTAAATCTTGAACTAAAACAGACTCAGAAATGGCAGTTGGGGAATTAACGCTCTTTGATTTGGAAGCTGCCGCTGGACAGTCCAGGAACCGGCTGATCTCTGTGAGTTTATCCCATGGTTTATCTACACGGCCATTGGCTGTTCTCCCGTTTCCGGTTCTGGTCCAGTTACCGGTAGCGACACATCATCCATCTCAGCGTTTTCGTAGAAACCTCTGGAAAATACATATATATGTACATATGTACATTAACATAGATACACACACACATTAAACAGACACTTTCACAAAAGTCAGACAGGCTGACGGAGCACAAAGTTTAACCGGTGAATTGGGGGCGGAGGCTGTAAACTCATTTAGATTTTAGATTTGGCTGTCAGGGAACACAATCATGTCAATATAAAAGTTTGAGATAAATATGCGGTAAGCTTCAAGACTCACATATAGATATAGAAGTTCAATAAATAACCCGGCATTTGCCCTTTAACTATTGCTCCATAACTGGCTAATTGAGAGTCCAAAACGTTCAAGAAAATAAGTGGAGTAAATAACTTTCATTAAGAAAGTAAATTAAGCAGAATGTAGCTACTTTCTTTCCCTCCGTTACTACTGGATGGCAGACGTAGCCAACGCCGCCTCGTAGGCTGCAAATAGTAGGCTAATTTACTGCAACTGGGCTACAATTAGCCTAAATTAAATTGTCATCTATCGGCACATCAGTACCCATGTGGTGTTTCCCATCGATCCTGTTTACATTCGCACCGCCCAACCGTGATTGGTCAGGCCAATCAGCTTCTGACAGGAAGTTCTCGTCTCTGCTTTAAGCTAGGTAACGCTGCTTTAAACTAGCGCCGACAGATGTTCATATTTATATGAACATCTGTCAAGAGATTAACCCCAATACAGCTCAGGTTTTACCCGGATATAGCCTGGCTAGTGGCTACATCCTAGTCGGCTAGAAAATCTTTATTTTTCAACCAAATGTAGCCGGGTTTTCACCTGAATGCCAAGACGGCGTTTCCCCAACTTTATACCACAATAAATTTACAAACCAAATCCACTGAAAATTATTTACACACTTTTATATAAAAAAAATATAAAAAATGACAAACTCACTGACCTGCGCGAAACTGACTCACCTGCGCAACGAACTCACTGACCTGCGCGAAACTGACTCACCTGTGCAACAAACCCACTCACCTGTGCACAGAACCCACTCACCTGTGCACAGAACCCGGCCAGCACAGCGAAGGCAGAGAGCAGAGCCACACGTTGCAGCCGTGCCAGGTTGACGCGCCGCAGGAAGAAGAAGTAGGCCCAGCGTAGCTTGTCCTGCGTGTGCGGTGGGTAGCGCATCCTGTTCACCACCTCGTGCGCCAACGGCTTCAGCAGGCACCCGCGCAGGTGGCTCAGCTGATCAAAACTGTGCTTCCCGTGGTAACACCCCATCCCGCTGTTACCTGCAGAGAAGGGGGTGCCGTAACGACGCTGTCACTCCCAGCTGCTGCTTGTGTTACTGTGATACTGCTGTATCCATGGAGACTGCATACCCCTTAATCAGAACACTGGCAGATTTAAATTAGATTTTAATCTTTGATCGTATTGGGTTTCCCTTATTGAACTCGCTCCAGCAAAGAGCCACTGTGTGCTGCCATTCACTCCCATGTTAAGCTCATTAACTAAAGGGCACAATTAAGTTCTCTTGTTTCCCCTTCTTACCCACACTGCACTAGGGCAGTAAGTGCACACTTACCCACACTGCACTAGGGCAGAGGAGTGCACACTTACCCACACTGCACTAGGGCAGAGGAGTGCACACTTACCCACACTGCACTAGGGCAGAGGAGTGCACACTTACCCACACTGCACTAGGGCAGAGGAGTGCACACTTACCCACACTGCACTAGGGCAGAGGAGTGCACACTTACCCACTCCGCCGAAGGGCAGGCCGAGGATGGTGCAGTGTACGAGGCAGTCATTGGCCAGGAACCCCCCACTGTAGGTCTCTGTGACGAAGCGCTTGATCAGCTGGGGAGAGAGAGAGACACTGAAGCTGAGGAGAGAGACAGAACACACGCACGCACGCGCACACGCACGCGCACGCACACGCGCACGCACGCGCGCGCAGCAGCTCACCCTGTTGCTGGAGGAAAAGACATACAGGGCCAGGGGCTTCTCTCTCTCGTTGATAAAGCGAATGGCCTCGTCCACCCCGCTGACCGTTACTATGGGCAACAGGGGGCCAAATATCTCCTCCTGCATCACCTTGGCGTCGGAGGGCACATCTGTCAGGACTGTGGGGGCTGATGTGAAATGGTAAAAAATGGAAATAGAAAACCAGAAGTAGGTTTTTAATTTTTTTTTTTACATTGGTGCCTTTCTCCTTTCATTATTTAGTTATTAGGAATCATGTTAAATAGTTTTCTGGGGAGCACGATGCTCCGTGTGAGAGTGTGGCCACATACCGATGTAGAGCTGCGATTCGTCGCTCGTCCCCCCGAGAGTGACAGTACAGCCCTCCATCAGGGCCATCACCCTACTGAAGTGGCGCAGGTTGATGATGCGGCCGTAGTCTGGAAAGGCCTTAGGGTCGTCTGTGTAAAACTCCTGATTAAAATCAAACACAGCCTGATTTCTCCAGATCCCAGTGCAGCAGCAATCCACATTAACTCCACCTTCTCCAGATCACCGTGGTAACCGAGCTCTGACCTGCACGCTCTTCCTGATCTCCTCCACCACTCTGTCCTGGATGCTGGGCTCACACAGGATGTAGTCGGGGGCGATGCACGTCTGTCCGCAGTTTGTAAACTTCCCCCAGGTGATCCTCCTGCACAAGTAGAGAGTCAGAGGTTGCGTCCCAATATTCTTCACTCCCCACCTCCACTCCCGCTCCTCTCCTACCCGGAAGTATGTAAAACTGTGAACGTTTCCAGTACAAGTATTTGCATGTACAGTTTACAATGTACCTGACATTGCGGTTTGCGTCGAGACGTTAATTAATATGTAACCATTAATACGAAATTAAGATCATCAGCATTAGATTAAAACACAAAGATGGGTTTCCGGGGCACGGAGGAGAGGAGGTGGTAGTGGAGGAAGAAAGGTTGCATTTTTCGACTATTGGGACGCACCCAGAGCGACTGAGCATTCCTACACTTACACCCTAACCCCCCCCCCCAACATCCTACACTTACACCCTAACCCCCCCAAACATCCTACACTTACACCCTAACCCCCCCCAACATCCTACACTTACACCCTAACCCCCCCCAACATCCTACACTTACACCCTAACCCGCCCCAACATCCTACACTTACACCCTAACCCCCCCCAACATCCTACACTTACACCCTAACCCCCCCCCAACATCCTACACTTACACCCTAACCCGCCCCAACATCCTACACTTACACCCTAACCCGCCCCAACATCCTACACTTACACCCTATCACCCCCCATAATCCTACACTTACACCCTAACCCCCCCCAACATCCTACACTTACACCCTAACCCCCCCCAACATCCTACACTTACACCCTAACCCCCCCCAACATCCTACACTTACACCCTAACCCCCCCCAACATCCTACACTTACACCCTAACCCCCCCAACATCCTACACTTACACCCTAACCCCCCCCAACATCCTACACTTACACCCTAACCCCCCCAACATCCTACACTTTCACCCTAACCCCCCCAACATCCTACACTTACACCCTAACCCCCCCAACATCCTACCGGCAGGTGATTGTGATATCACAGTCCTTACCTGCAGGCGATTGTGATGTCAGAGTCCTTACCTGCAGGCGATTGTGATGTCACAGTCCTTACCTGCAGGGGATTGTGATGTCACAGTCCTTACCTGCAGGGGATTGTGATGTCACAGTCCTTACCTGCAGGCGATTGTGATGTCGCAGTCCTTACCTGCAGGCGATTGTGATGTCACAGTCCTTACCTGCAGGCAATTGTGATGTCACAGTCCTTACCTGCAGGCGATTGTGATGTCACAGTCCTTGTGTATGTAGCAGGGGCTCTTCCCTCCCAGCTCCAGGGTAACAGGGGTCAGGTGACGGGCGGCGGCCTCCATCACCAGTTTCCCCACACTGCTGCTCCCCGTGTAAAAGATGTGGTCAAAGCGCTGCTTCAGCAGCTCCTGGGTTTCTGCCACACCCCCCAACACCACGGGGTACATCTCCTGCACACACACCCCAACACCACAGAGTACATCTCCTGCACACACACCCCAACACCACAGGGTACATCTCCTGCACACACACCCCCCAACACCACAGGGTACATCTCCTGCACACACACACCCCCCAACACCACAGGGTACATCTCCTGCACACACACCCCAACACCACAGGGTACATCTCCTGCACACACACAGTGACATCACACACCCCCCAACACCACAGGGTACATCTCCTGCACACACACAGTGACATCACACACCCCCCAACACCACAGGGTACATCTCCTGCACACACACAGTGACATCACACCCCCCAACACCACAGGGTACATCTCCTGCACACACACAGTGACCCACACCCCCCAACACCACAGGGTACATCTCCTACACACACACACACACACACACACACACGTATATAGTTACCTGGTCCAGGTATAGAGGATATAGTTACCTGGTCCAGGTATAGAGGATATAGTTACCTGGTCCAGGTATAGAGGATATAGTTACCTGGTCCAGGTAAAGAGGAAGCAGCTCCTGTAAGACTTTGGCAGAGTGTAGGCTGACCTCTGAGGGCTTTAGGACAGCTGCATTACCTGCAGAAAAAGACATTTAGGGTGTGTCGGTCACACAGTGGGCGTGTCGGTCACACAGTGGGCGTGTCGGTCACACAGTGGGCGTGTCTGAAACCCCACGCACCAGCAGCGATGGCTCCTATCAGGGGCTGGATGATGAGGGCCCAGGGGTAGTTCCAGGCTCCGATTATGAGCACCACACCCAGGGGCTGGGGCTGGATGAACACCTGGTCAGAGATGGTGAGCAAGGTCTTCTCCACCGGCCGAGGCTCCGCCCACTCCGCTAGCTTGTCCACCGCCAGGGAGATCTCCCCTTCCAGACACATCACCTCATACAGCAGAGAGGACTGTTCACTCTACACACACACACACACGCGCACACACACACACACACACACACACACACACACACAGTTAATCAGTCTATGACTGTGACCATTGTGAAGTGCTTCATCTGTTTTACACTCAAGTTCCAAGGGAAATAACATTACATTACAGTCATTTAGCAGACGCTTTTATCCAAAGCGACGTACAGTAAGTGCATACAGAAAGGTCATCGAAGTAACTACAGAACAGATAGGAAAGCACATTCTTCCCATACAGTAGCAGCTATCCCTAGTAATGAACACTGAATGCAGTTCACAGTGAACTGGGTAAATCAGCTCTAATACAATTCTATTCTAAATATTATAAACTTGAATACCTGTTATAAAATAAGAGGAACAAACGACAGAAAGCAGCTACTCTGGTTACTGGGCTGTCAGTAAATGTGGTGATCATTAAGCTGAGGGGTTCAGTGGTCAGTAAGCTGAGGGGTTCAGTGGTCAGTAAGCTGAGGGGTTCAGTGGTCAGTAAGCTGAGGGGTTCAGTGGTCAGTAAGCTGAGGGGTTCAGTGGTCAGTAAGCTGAGGGGTTCAGTGGTCAGTAAGCTGAGGGGTTCAGTGGTCAGTAAGCTGAGGGGTTCAGTGGTCAGTAAGCTGAGGGGTTCAGTGGTCAGTAAGATGAGGGGTTCAGTGGTCAGTAAGCTGAGGGGTTCAGTGGTCAGTAAGCTGAGGGGTTCAGTGGTCAGTAAGCTGAGGGGTTCAGTGGTCAGTAAGCTGAGGGGTTCGGTGGTCAGTAAGCTGAGGGGTTCGGTGGTCAGTAACCTGAGGGGTTCGGTGGTCAGTAAACTGAGGGGTTCGGTGGTCAGTAAGGTGAGGGGTTCAGTGGTCAGTAAGGTGAGGGGTTCAGTGGTCAGTAAGGTGAGGGGTTCAGTGGTCAGTAAACTGAGGGGTTCAGTGGTCAGTAAGCTGAGGGGTTCAGTGGTCAGTAAGCTGAGGGGTTCAGTGGTCAGTAAGCTGAGGGGTTCAGTGGTCAGTAAGCTGAGGGGTTCAGTGGTCAGTAAGCTGAGGGGTTCAGTGGTCAGTAAGCTGAGGGGTTCAGTGGTCAGTAAGCTGAGGGGTTCAGTGGTCAGTAAGCTGAGGGGTTCAGTGGTCAGTAAGCTGAGGGGTTCAGTGGTCAGTAAGCTGAGGGGTTCAGTGGTCAGTAAGCTGAGGGGTTCAGTGGTCAGTAAGCTGAGGGGTTCAGTGGTCAGTAAGCTGAGGGGTTCAGTGGTCAGTAAGCTGAGGGGTTCAGTGGTCAGTAAGCTGAGGGGTTCAGTGGTCAGTAAGCTGAGGGGTTCAGTGGTCAGTAAGCTGAGGGGTTCAGTGGTCAGTAAGCTGAGGGGTTCAGTGGTCAGTAAACTGAGGGGTTCAGTGGTCAGTAAGCTGAGGGGTTCAGTGATCAGTAAGCTGAGGGGTTCAGTGGTCAGTAAGCTGAGGGGTTCAGTGGTCAGTAAGCTGAGGGGTTCAGTGGTCAGTAACCTTGTTGAGGTCTTTTTTGAGGGCAGTGGTGATGTCCGTCTGTCTGTCTTTGATGAAACGCAGAAGGCACTTCAGCTGCTGGACCCGGAACTCCAGCGGTCTGGTCCTGCCGCTATTAAAGGCCTTCCTCGCACGATGCACCACCTCGTCCATCGACATCGACATCCTCCTCCTCCTGCTGCTGCTGACACACACACACACTTAACATTTTGTATAAGTGTATTAGGCTAAAAGTTTTGAACATTCTGCCATTCTACACGAATGAAGTCACGCTATATTTGGAAGGCAGTCGCTACACAACTCTATTGTGAGTTGGAGAAGCGAATCAGAGAGGAACTACCAATCAGAACTTAATTCTTCATGGAAGCTATTAATAAATACTTCATGAGTACTTCACATTGAGGCCAAACAATCTCAATATATGAATGTTTACATGAATATTGAAGCAGAACATGGTAGCCCAAAAGCAAGCTAGCTAGCCAACGGTAACCCAGTCTGTGTCCGTCACGTAAAAAACTGTGACATAAATTAATTAAAGTTATTCAATATGGGAAGGCAATTTCTTAAATAAATGTCACACCCATAAATATGCAAATTAAAGCACCGTACAGACCGGGTTAGTGCCATACATTAAATCATTTTTCGTATAATTTACTTGTTACGTTGGCAGTTCCACCTAAATACTTTATTGACTGCCAAGGCAATTGGCCACTTATTAGCGACAAACAATTCCGTTTTACATTTTCACACAGCTGAATGTGCGCCTCCAGCGCCCTCGAGTGATCAAAGTGCACATTTCATTTCACTTGATCAATAATGTTATCTCACACTTTAAATAGAAACATTTTATATACGCCACATAATTATAAACTGATTAGATACAATCAATGACCCAACAGCTAGCTTCCAATATTAATAGTATGGTTGCGTGTGTAGGCCCCATGTACCGTGCTGTCATACAGTGAGTTTCCATTACACATTATCTAGTCAGTCAGGAAATGCAGGCTATACAACTGGACCTGAACACTGTTTATACAACTGGACCTGAACACTGTTTATACAACTGGACCTGAACACTGTTTATACAACTGGACCTGAACACTGTTTGTTATAATAGTAAGAGCTAAATAAATCAAGTAACCAAACCCCAGCCATGCCATTAGGCTACTGTTACAATTAAAGTGCGTAACAAGCACAATCAGTCTAGATTTGTGATAAAGCAAGCTTGGCAGGTAAGCTTCGTGTCGAGCTGAATTACAGAAGCTATAACAAGCTATTTTTAAATGGTCGTTTATGTTTGCGATCTTGGTGCGCTAGCGTTTTTTATTTAACTTACCTGATATGTTCGCGAATCTTTGACCCGTCTTTTGCAATTGAATGTTTAATATCTTGTTATTCTCAGCAACACCAAGCAAAGTTTTAGTATTTTATTGTAGTTAAATCTTAGCCAAGTTATCTATCAGGCTAAATAGCCACCCAAAAACAGTTTGCATTGCGAGTGAGGAGTGTGACGGAAGCCCGCAGAACTAGTTCTGTCTGTGAGTTATCCACAGTCACAGAGCGGGAAATTTCAGAATAAAAGTTAGAATTTACATTTAACACTTATAATTTCTTTGTGGTAGGCTATTGAACGCATCAAAAATGGCCTCTGCACATATAATCTCGCAATTATAACATTGTTTATTGAACATATTTTCAAGTTTGTGAAAAAGGAAGATTAAACAAATTAAGTTTTAAAAAGATTTGTTCTTCCCAAAATAGTTTTAAAAAAAAATAAAAAAATCCATAATCTAGTTCTACAAAAACGGGTTGTTGTCTATACGTCGCGCCATAGTTTAATTGGATACAAATTTCGTAAATGTAATGTAAGGCGTCAGATGTGGTCAGAATTCTAATCTTATAAACGGCGCAAAACAAGAACGGACTTCTGTTATTAGAAAAGGTTCGTAAATACAAATATAACCATTGTGCTTCGTAATTTCTCAAGTAGGAATAGTGTAGTGAATTTTTTATCTTTTCAAATCACTTGCAGTAAGATGCATTGAGTGAAGGCAGGGATTTGATACATTTTTTTTGCAGGGAGACAAAAAATAGTTTAGGTATCATTTTGTGAGCACTTCCTGTGCATCAATGGGTACACAGCAGCATAGCGTTTTCAGAATTAATACAGATTTAATAGAGATGTAGAACAATATGATCAAGATCAAATTGCATTAATCCCAGTTGGGAGTGTGCTCATATCACTGAGAATTAATATATTTAGGTCCTTAAAAATCACATTTTTAATCTTGGCACTATAATTTTTCTAAATTGGGATTAAATGGTAAACCTGGTAAACAAAAGTCCTGTAGGCCTACCAACTTTGTGTACAAGGGTGTGGTGTATCTGTATAAAATGTAAGAATATACCTTTAATGTTTTTTTTGTGGGATATGCTGGTGGCACTTTTCCATATAGGTTTTAAACCTCAAGCTTTCACTTACCTCAGGCTCTAAAATTAGATGTTGCATCCGATTTTTAATATTTTGGATAAAAGGCTAGTCAGTTGGGAAACACAAAAGGTGAGTCAATTTTTATTTTTTTAATAGTAATTTTTCTGTCAGTTTAAACTTCTGGGGTCTACATAACCCCAAACATAAAACGTGTCAATGTGAGCATGAGGAAAATAATTGCAGACAGCAGCAGTGTCAACTTCAACTGGCTGGATGCATTTTTGGTTCTGTAACCGCTAAGGTTATTCCCACACGAGGACAAATTATTATTGGCCACACTAGGACCGATATGAAAAAGGTTTAGATGGCCAACTATCCTGTAGGGTTTACATGAAATGTGTACTAATAATTTCCCCTCTATAAAATTAATCTTAACTGGATTTTCCTTCAAATTAAAAACTAGAAATATGCAGTCATCTGCAGCAGCGCCTAGATTGAGTCGTTTTAGGAAAGTTCACCACTCAAATATTGACCAAATACAGTACGGTTCATTTTGACCAGATGAAAAGGGAAAAGCTGAAAGAACACATTGACAAAACGTCTAACTAATGCTTCAAGATTTATTCAAGACAAATGGAAAATTTAATATTCATCCTCGTCCTCACAGCCATCTGCAGTGTCAGTCCCAACTTCCTCGTAGTCCTTTTCCAGTGCCGCCATGTCCTCTCTGGCCTCTGTAAACTCCCCCTCCTCCATGCCCTCCCCCACGTACCAGTGCACGAAGGCTCGCTTGGCGTACATCAGGTCAAACTTGTGGTCGAGGCGGCCCCAGGCCTCGGCGATGGCAGTGGTGTTGCTCAGCATGCACACGGCTCTCTGGACCTTAGCCAGGTCTCCCCCAGGAACAATGGTGGGGGGCTGGTAGTTGATGCCCACCTTGAAGCCTGTGGGGCACCAGTCCACGAACTGGATGGATCTACGGGTCTTGATGCTGGCGATGGCGGCATTGACGTCTTTGGGCACCACGTCGCCGCGGTACAGGAGGCAGCAGGCCATGTACTTTCCTCGACGCGGGTCGCACTTTACCATCTGGTTGGCGGGTTCGAAGCAGGCGTTGGTGATCTCGGACACGGAGAGCTGCTCATGGTAGGCCTTCTCCATGGAGATGATGGGCGAGTAGGTGACCAGGGGGAAGTGGATGCGGGGGTACGGCACCAGGTTGGTCTGGAACTCGGTGAGGTCGACGTTCAGGGCCCCGTCGAAGCGCAGAGAGGCGGTGATTGAAGAAATTATCTGGGCGACGAGGCGGTTGAGGTTGGTGTAGGATGGCCGCTCCACGTCGAGGTTGCGCTTGCAGATGTCGAAAATGGCCTCGTTGTCGACCATGAAGGAACAGTCCGAGTGCTCCAGGGTGGTGTGGGTGGTCAGGATGGCGTTGTAGGGCTCCACCACAGCTGTGGAAACCTGGGGAGCTGGGTACACGGAGAATTCCAGCTTGGACTTCTTTCCGTAGTCCACAGACAGACGTTCCATGAGCAGGGAGGTGAAACCAGAGCCAGTTCCCCCTCCAAAGCTGTGGAAGATGAGGAAGCCCTGGAGCCCTGTGCACTGGTCAGACTGGAGGGAGAAACACACACATTAGACTAAGGGACAGTCATGACCGCACATCAATCATGTGACCATCATAGACCTCTACATTTGGTGGCTATGAGCGATCACAGGAGGGCACATTGTGAAGGTTATTGAGCTGTGGGGGGGCACTCAAGCTACAGAGCTTTTCCCCTCCCCCTTTAGCACTGTTAATATGGTGGACAGTGTTAAACTTTCTGAGAATAAATGTGTGTAAACACTCCCAACAGACCACTACAAATGCACTACACATTTAGAAGCAAAATGGCATTCAGGGGTAATTGATGCACCTTTAATCTTCCGCAGGTTTCTGATTCAGACTTACCATCTTGCGCATGCGGTCCAGCACGGAATCGACAATCTCCTTCCCGACAGTGTAGTGTCCACGAGCGTAGTTATTGGCCGCGTCCTCCTTGCCAGTGATGAGCTGTTCTGGATGGTACAGCTGGCGGTAAGGTCCAGTCCGTATTTCATCTATTGGAGAATATTGTGTTCAGGTTAACGCAGCGGTCCCCAAACCCGCTCCTGGAGATCCATAATCCTGTAGGTTTTAAATTTTAACCCCAGTTTTGCACATTCAATTCTACCAATTAGCAGCACAACAAGATCCCTAGCTGTTGAATGACATGTGCTTTGTTAGGGTTGGAGTGAAAACCTACAGGATGGTAGATCTCCAGGAACAGGGATGGGTTGTAGTCTATACGTCGCGCCAATTTACCACCTTAAACGTCCATCTGCATGTAACCCCACCTTACTTTACTTACCCACCACAGTTGGCTCTACATTACATTACATTACAGTCATTTAGCAGACGCTTTTATCCAAAGCGACGTACAGTAAGTGCATATAGAAAGGTCATCGAAGTAACTACAGAACAGATAAGAAAGCACATTCTTCCCATACAGTAGCAGCTATCCCTAGTAACGAACACAGTGCAGTTCACAGTGAACTGGGTAAATCATCTCTACTACAATTATTTTCTCTAGATTTTCTCTAGATCGATGAACACAGCCCTGGGAACATACTTCATCTGCACGTAACCCCACCTTACTTTACTTACCCACCACAGTTGGCTCTAGATCGATGAACACAGCCCCTTTACTTACCCACCACAGTTGGCTCTAGATCGATGAACATAGCCCTGGGAACATACTTCCCAGCTTGAGTCTCACTAAAGAATGTTCCGTAGGAAGAGTCTGCTGGAGAGGAGGCACTGGTAGTCCCGTCCTGCAGGAAGCCATGTTCCAAACAGTAAAGCTCCCAGCAGGAATTACCCATCTGGACCCCCGCTTGGCCAATGTGCACAGAGATGCATTCCCTCTGCAGAGAGTTCGGTCAGACCGGGTTAGTTCAGCGAAGAGCAATGTGTGTCCAGACCTTATAAACAGAGCCCAGAGATGTTGGGTTGTTAGCCTTCATGCTTTACGGTCCGCCACACAGGCTATGTCCGAATCAGCCGTCACGTATGGAACAATTCTGAAAATTGTGTTCTGAATATCCCAGGATGACACTCATTTCCGGGTTTCTGCCAATAGGATATTTTTTGCATACCGCATGTCGTTAAACAGCATGCATTAACAGGATGCAGTATGTCATTAAACAGCATGCAGTATGTCGTTAAACAGCATGCATTAACAGGATGCAGTATGTCATTAAACAGCATGCATTAACAGGATGCAGTATGTCGTTAAACAGCATGCATTAACAGGATGCAGTATGTCGTTAAACAGCATGCATTAACAGGATGCAGTATGGTAGTACACTGTAGACAGGGCTCGGGTCTGGACACAGCCACAGAGGAGAGGGATATGTGGGTCAATGGAGCCTCCATTTCAAGCCAGGCATCATTCATTCAATTCAGTGTAGTGCATTCAACAAAACGGCAATACATTTAAAACATTCCCAAACACCACTTAATAGCTTTCTTTGAGGAGGTGGAAAATGCTACTTTAGTCTTTAAAAATATTGCAGTTTAAGGCCAACTCTATTTAACACCAAATCGAATAATCCACAGAGAAATAAGATGGCATGCGGAGCTATCAGCAGAAACATTAAACATTTAATTAAACAGAAACATTTTTACCAACAAAAACATAAAATATACACGGCCTCTTTACCATTTTTACTTCTGAACTCCACTGCTGTTGTTTTGTTGCTTCCTGACCAACAAGAACTATAAAAAAAACCCATTTGAAACATATATAGCTGGGTGGCACAGAAAATTGATTTAATGTGATTACCAATCGCTTACAGCTGTTCCTCATCAACTTGGGCCTGTATTCAATCAACACACAATCAAGAGTGAATGCCAGCATTAGCCCTTTCACACAGCAGTCACAAACCTTCAAACTAGTGACTGCTGTCTGTGAAGAAAAAATATTATTATTTTTGTTTAAATGGTTAAGGCAAATTAATGTATTTATAACATATTCAAATCAAAATCCGGTCCCGTTTTTCTTTTCGCTCAGGAAATTAACTCAATTAGTGCTACTGATTGGCCAGACTGTCTTCACACCTGACTCCCAGGTAAAAAGAGGGTGGAAAGCCAGCCGTTCTCAGCCCATAATTTGGATGGTTTGAATAACAGATTTATACTCTGCTTTTCATACTTCTGTTCAAATTGCTTTCTGAAATAAATTGTCAGTTGAATCCCAGACTTGGTTTTTG
This sequence comes from Ilyophis sp. 1 JC-2022, assembly GCA_022702515.1. Classification (NCBI taxonomy): domain Eukaryota; kingdom Metazoa; phylum Chordata; class Actinopteri; order Anguilliformes; family Synaphobranchidae; genus Ilyophis; species Ilyophis sp. 1 JC-2022. The sequence continues at coordinate 129,205,888 of CM040402.1, forward strand.
TTCTGGCCTGTATCTTGATCGCTTAAACAAGTTTCAGTAACCTTAAATTCTTCCATTTTGTGCTTAAAAGTATTTTAACACAATGCAGGTTTGGCTCATTACCATTTGCTTTGTATTTGAAGTAAATTGTACATTTTAAACACATTTATTTCTCAAATTCCCTATAAATTCAAAATTATTTGTTTTGTCTTGTGTAGCCTGCATAGTGAGTTTGCCAAACATTGATTCAAAAGTAGGGCAACCAAGTGAGACACAATAAACCAGGGGGGTATACTACGAAGCAGGATTACTGAGTTAGCTGGATAACTGCACTGCGTAAAATAAGCAGGATTACTGAGTTAGCTGGATATCTGCACTGAGTAAGAGAAGCAGGATTACTGAGTTAGCTGGATAACTGCACTGCGTAAGAGAAGCAGGATTACTGAGTTAGCTGGGTAACTGCACTGAGTAAGAGAAGCAGGATTACTGAGTTAGCTGGATAACTGCACTGAGTAAGAGAAGCAGGATTACTGAGTTAGCTGGATAACTGCACTGAGTAAGAGAAGCAGGATTACTGAGTTAGCTGGATAACTGCACTGAGTAAGAGAAGCAGGATTACTGAGTTAGCTGGATAACTGCACTGAGTAAGAGAAGCAGGATTACTGAGTTAGCTGGATAACTGCACTGAGTAAGAGAAGCAGGATTACTGAGTTAGCTGGATAACTGCACTGAGTAAGAGAAGCAGGATTACTGAGTTAGCTGGATAACTGCACTGAGTAAGAGAAGCAGGATTACTGAGTTAGCTGGATAACTGCACTGAGTAAGAGAAGCAGGATTACTGAGTTAGCTGGATAACTGCACTGAGTAAGAGAAGCAGGATTACTGAGTTAGCTGGATAACTGCACTGCGTAAAATAAGCAGGATTACTGAGTTAGCTGGATATCTGCACTGAGTAAGAGAAGCAGGATTACTGAGTTAGCTGGATAACTGCACTGCGTAAGAGAAGCAGGATTACTGAGTTAGCTGGGTAACTGCACTGAGTAAGAGAAGCAGGATTACTGAGTTAGCTGGATAACTGCACTGAGTAAGAGAAGCAGGATTACTGAGTTAGCTGGATAACTGCACTGAGTAAGAGAAGCAGGATTACTGAGTTAGCTGGATAACTGCACTGAGTAAGAGAAGCAGGATTACTGAGTTAGCTGGATAACTGCACTGAGTAAGAGAAGCAGGATTACTGAGTTAGCTGGATAACTGCACTGAGTAAGAGAAGCAGGATTACTGAGTTAGCTGGATAACTGCACTGAGTAAGAGAAGCAGGATTACTGAGTTAGCTGGATAACTGCACTGAGTAAGAGAAGCAGGATTACTGAGTTAGCTGGATAACTGCACTGAGTAAGAGAAGCAGGATTACTGAGTTAGCTGGATAACTGCACTGAGTAAGAGAAGCAGGATTACTGAGTTAGCTGGATAACTGCACTGAGTAAGAGAAGCAGGATTACTGAGTTAGCTGGATAACTGCACTGAGTAAGAGAAGCAGGATTACTGAGTTAGCTGGATAACTGCACTGAGTAAGAGAAGCAGGATTACTGAGTTAGCTGGATAACTGCACTGAGTAAGAGAAGCAGGATTACTGAGTTAGCTGGATAACTGCACTGAGTAAGAGAAGCAGGATTACTGAGTTAGCTGGATAACTGCACTGAGTAAGAGAAGCAGGATTACTGAGTTAGCTGGATAACTGCACTGAGTAAGAGAAGCAGGATTACTGAGTTAGCTGGATAACTGCACTGAGTAAGAGAAGCAGGATTACTGAGTTAGCTGGATAACTGCACTGAGTAAGAGAAGCAGGATTACTGAGTTAGCTGGATAACTGCACTGAGTAAGAGAAGCAGGATTACTGAGTTAGCTGGATAACTGCACTGAGTAAGAGAAGCAGGATTACTGAGTTAGCTGGATAACTGCACTGAGTAAGAGAAGCAGGATTACTGAGTTAGCTGGATAACTGCACCGAGTAAGATAAGCAGGATTATTGAGTTAGCTGGATAACTGCACTGAGTAAGAGAAGCAGGATTACTGAGTTAGCTGGATAACTGCACTGAGTAAGAGAAGCAGGATTACTGAGTTAGCTGGATAACTGCACTGAGTAAGAGAAGCAGGATTACTGAGTTAGCTGGATAACTGCACTGAGTAAGAGAAGCAGGATTACTGAGTTAGCTGGATAACTGCACTGAGTAAAAGAAGCAGGATTACTGAGTTAGCTGGATAACTGCACTGAGTAAGAGAAGCAGGATTACTGAGTTAGCTGTATAACTGCGCTGTATAATTGAGTAAAACCCAGAAAACACCTTTTCAGCATAGTTTGAGGTCATAGATGAGTGTAGTTTGTGGGAATAATTGAATATGGACGTGTATATGCAAAATAAAAGGAAACAAGGCGTACACTAAAAAAATGACATTCCCCACAATGTGTTCCAAGTTTTTTCTTTTTAATAACAAAGGCTGCATTTCCAGAGTTCCAGGGAGAACAGTGATGTCCCTAGTGAAACATAAATCAGTTAAACATTTACATTTTCCCATAAAAAAACAAACAAAAAGGGTGCATGGAAATTGAGAGGCCTCACAAAGCGGGGGAGGGGCCGTGTGACTAGCCGGGTTACGAGCCGTGTGCATTCACTCTAGCCGGGTTACGAGCCGTGTGCATTCACTCTAGCCGGGTTACGAGCCGTGTGCATTCACTCTAGCCGGGTTACGAGCCGTGTGCATTCACTCTGAGAAGGAGAGGTATTTACAGGGAAGGTTAATACATTCTATGACTCTATGGGTATAAAGTGTGCTTAGTACTGACGGTATGATGCTTGGGCTCATCTTCAGTACAGTCTCAGAGATGGGGGAGGGGTTAGGGTTGGGGGGGGGGGAGCGATGCTCTCATGGGGAAGGAGAATTAGGTCTCCACTCTGCATCAGGCTTCCGTTAGAGTGGAGCGCTAAAGAAATCAGAAATTCAGATGCATTTAAAAATTAAAAATAAAAATTAAAACTGGATATGAGAAGGACCCATCTACGCCATTATGTACACATATAGAGGGAGAGAGAAGGACCCATCTACGCCATTATGTACACATATAGAGGGAGAGAGAAGAGAGAGGAGAGGAGAGAGAAGGACCCATCTACGACATTATGTACACATATAGAGGGAGAGAGAAGGACCCATCTACGCCATTATGTACACATATAGAGGGAGAGAGAAGGACCCATCTACGCCATTATGTACACATATAGAGGGAGAGAGAAGGACCCATCTACGCCATTATGTACACATATAGAGGGAGAAGGACCCATCTACGCCATTATGTACACATATAGAGGGAGAGAGAAGGACCCATCTACGCCATTATGTACACATATAGAGGGAGAGAGAAGGACCCATCTACGCCATTATGTACACATATAGACGGAGAGAGAAGGACCCATCTACGCCATTATGTACACATATAGAGGGAGAGAGAAGGACCCATCTACGCCATTATGTACACATATAGAGGGAGAGAGAAGGACCCATCTACGCCATTATGTACACATATAGACGGAGAGAGAAGGACCCATCTACGCCATTATGTACACATATAGAGGGAGAGAGAAGGACCCATCTACGCCATTATGTACACATATAGACGGAGAGAGAAGGACCCATCTACGCCATTATGTACACATATAGACGGAGAGAGAAGGACCCATCTACGCCATTATGTACACATATAGACGGAGAGAGAAGGACCCATCTACGCCATTATGTACACATATAGACGGAGAGAGAAGGACCCATCTACGCCATTATGTACACATATAGAGGGAGAGAGAAGGACCCATCTACGCCATTATGTACACATATAGAGGGAGAGAGAAGGACCCATCTACGCCATTATGTACACATATAGAGGGAGAGAGAAGGACCCATCTACGCCATTATGTACACATATAGAGGGAGAGAGAAGGACCCATCTACGCCATTATGTACACATATAGAGGGAGAGAGAAGAGAGAGGAGAGAGAAGGAGAGAGGAGAGAGAAGGAAAGAGAAGGAGAGAGGAGAGAGAGAGAGGAGAGAGAAGGAAAGAGAAGGAGAGAGGAGAGAGGAGAGAGAAAGAGAGAGAGAAGAGAGAAGGAGAGAGAAGGAGAGAGAAGAGAAAGAGGAGAGAGGAAAGAAGGAGAGAGAGAAGAGAGAGAAGGAGAGAAGAGAGAGAAGGAGAGAGGAGAGAAGGAGAGAGAAGAGAAAGAGGAGAGAGGAGAGAAGGAGAGAGAAGAGAGAGAAGGAGAGAGAAGACTGCTAGCATCCACAGCTAACCTTCACACTACCTCTACCAAACAGCACTGATCACTTTATATACTGCACAGTGAGGTCACGGCTAGTTTGGGCGAATGGGACGGGAAGCCTGCATTAAACCAGCGAATGGATTGTATGTGTCAGGTAAGCATGTGGACTTTGTTGTGTAATTGGTGCATATTTCACGTATACGGTTAATACGCAGCGAGTGAAGTTCTTATTACACTGATGGCTTAGGGGTTAGGGTTCATTTAGTACCTAACCCTAACCCTAGCCACAGATGTCTGGTAGAGTGCAGGCTTAAGGTGTGGCAGTAACAGCTCTCTAACTCAATCTCTGAACGTTTGTGCTGCTCGTCAGGCAGACAGCATCCAGTGACATGGCTCGCTGTTGCCAAGCTCACGCTGTGCTCTCACACATTCATTCAGGGAAAATGTCAAATAAAAATCACATGCACAACATACAAATATTTACACTTTGCAAACATAAACTTTCCTTGAAAATTAGCTACAGTATTAATTAACATTTTAAAAAACCGTCTATTTTCTAGTAAAATGAAACTTAGGTAAACTACTCAAGTAATTTAACCACTTCTGATTCACCTCAGAGGCAGAAGGCGAACAGGTCAGAGCCGTCACCGTGGTGACGGGCTGTGATGCACTTCAATCACCGTGGTGACAGGGGCTGTGATGCAATTTCATCACCGTGGTGATGGTAGCTGTGATACACTCCCATCACTGTGGTGATGAGGGCTATGATGTACTTCGTACTCCTGTCTCCGTGGTGATGAAGACAAATGTGCCCCCCCACCCTTGTCTCAGGCCCCGCCTCCTGCAGTCTCTCGGATTGCTGTTTCAGGAAGACGGTGCCGGGGAGAGCACATGTCACAATTCAGCCAATCAACCAGCTCTACTTCATCCCATCAGCCGCTGCAGTCCATGTGGGAGTCCTACAGTAACCGAGCCAGGCTGAACTGAGCCCAGCCAGGCCGAAATGAGCCCAGCCAGGCCGAAATGAGCCCAGCCAGTCCGAAATGAGCCCAGCCAGGCCGAAATGAGCCCAGTCAAGCCGAACCGAGCCAGGGTTCAGAGAAACGGAAATCGGAGTCTTTGATTGGGACGGGAAACTAGTGAAATTTCCTGCCACACCCGCCCCCCACACCCCCCGTCAGTTTAACCTGTCATGCGTCACTGTTCACTAGCAAACAGAAATCTGCTTCATCCTCCAATCTGTCCATAAAGTGCATCTGCAAAAAAATAACTAACTACACATCTACAGGCTCTTTACAGTCTGTGTGAGTGTGTGTGCGTGCGTGCGTGCATGTATGTACAGTACTAAATTCCTGTGTGTGAATTTATATTGTGTTTGTTTGCGTGTGTGTACGTGAGTGTGTGTGCGCGTGTGTCTGTTTGTGAATGTGTCAGTCACTGCCTTTCTCTCTCATTACTGAATATTCAACAGGCATTATCTCATCTGGAAAAGTGTTTTTTCTAACCAATAAATAACTGCAACAGCAATAATATCATAATAATAATAATAACAATAATAATAATAATAATAATAAAAACTTCATAACGTTTGCTGTACTGTGGTTTTCTGTAAGAACACTATTAGAGTGAGTTCAGTTTCCTAACAGTCTGCAGAAGTGGTTTCTGATCTGGTTTTGACTTTTTGTTTTGTCGTTTTGTCAAGTCTTTTCTTCTTCATCATCATCTTCATCATCATCTTTGGTTGAATATGTGCGTCTCTCCGACGCTGCATTCAGTCCATGAGGCAAAAGGGAATAATACTGTTTTTTTCTCAACAGAATAAAACGGAAAAGTGCTTCAATTGCTACAAGAAAGAAGGGTGGAGGGGGGGTGCGCCCCCTGTTGTTCAGGTGCTCAGGTAAGGGCGTGGTCCCTTTGTTTGCAGACAGGTGGTCCCACATGGGCGTGGCCTACTCATACAGCGTGACAGTGCAGTAA